>WAAE01025537.1:0-23124 GCA_013400495.1 Nicator chloris
TCCTGTTGTTGAGGAGTGATTTTCCCACTGTTGCCTTCACTGTTTGTTATATTTGGCAGGAGGTTCTGGTGGTACTTTATTTTAGCTAAGATTTTTTCCACCTTGTTCATGAAACCTCAGAAGCATAGCACAGCCTTGATGATTTTTCTGTCTCAGACATTTCATGAATTTTCCCTTACCCCCATGCTAAATTTTTGTGACTCGGTCTGTCCTCTAATTACCAACATATTGAAAAGATGTTTTTTCTTCTTTACATTGAATCTTTCTGCTTTTTTTTTTTTTTGGATAGTAATATTTATAGCCACTAATGATAGCTGGGCATTTATCAAATATGTAGTTTCATGGGAGAAAGTTCTCTTTTTCCAGTTTTATGTGCTTTTATTCTCCCTAGTGATCCCATTGCAAACTGTTGCCAGAAGCCCTGTAGGTGTACAGCTCTGCATTCCAATTTCTTGCCAGGATATAATCTAGTAGATAATCACAATCACCTTGTAAGATCAAAGTCAACTGTCTGTATGATAAGCCAGTCGGGTTGTCTGTGTGCTACATCTTCTGAGGCTTCTGGTTAAAAAAATAGAAACAATTTGTGCGACGGGGTCCATCTGTTTTAATTTTGGTTATCTGTTTCTGTCACCTGTGTTCTTAGAGCATAGCTGGAATCCATGCAGTGACTATGAGCTAGGACAGGGACTATTGAGGAATTCATTTGTGCTGATTTAGAAGAGCCACTATGGTGAAAAGTGAGGAGTTAACTCTCATTTGTCCCATAAGCACTAATCAGTGTGAAGTCCCCTTGCCCATGTCATTGTCATTTCTTACGTCTGGATCTGCTGCTTCTACAGGAGATATTCTTCTAGATCAATGATCAGACATCTCGGTTTTTCTTTTCCCCCTCTTGTTTCTTTTTTGTGCGGAAATTTTTTTTGTGTCTGGTTTTTTTGGGGTTTTTTTTTTTTTGGTTTTGGTTTTGTTGGGGGAGTTGGGGGCATTTGGTAATGAATAGATGACAGCCAGAATAGCTTTGATTGAATACAGTTTGGGCTCATGAAAGCAGAACTGAAGATAGCCTAGCTGAAGTAGCCATGGACTTTAACTAAATCATTAAAATTTCATTTTTGTTTTTCAGTCATGTCTTCCTAATTGAATATTCTGCTTGGAATCCTTTTTGAAGTGATTTGAACAGAGGATTGAGATGTGCCAGATAGTAGATTAGAGGCATTATGTTTGGAATGACTGAAAAGTGCATGTGATAGAAAGAGAAACTCAGCTCTAGTAGGAAAAAGCCCTTGTTAAATGAATGCAATGAGAAAGTTCTTTCTTAAAAGATGTAAGATAGAAAAAGAAAGAGAAAAATAATATTGGCAAACAGTATCTTGTCCCATCTTAGCACAAAACAGTCAGCTCAACAATTAAGTGCTTTAATTAAGATCCAAACCAGTGATATTTGACATCAGTTGAAAGGGAAAAAAATTACTCAAATGTTAAGTGAAGCAGGAGGAAAAGATACCCCATGCTGAGAATCATTAAGACCCAAAAGTAATTCATCACAGGCAGAACTAACCTTATTACAGGAGAGTTGCATTGTCTTCATGGTGCAGGCATTGATTCCATGCTAGGAAATGAACATAAAGGTGCCTTTAGTAGTAAAAGCAAAAATATTAAATTGCTCCTGAAGATTGTAGGTGTGTTGTTTACTCCATTCAGGAAGGATAATGAGACTGTTGAGGGAAGGCCAGCCAGCCAGCTTAAGGAATGTGTTTTGTTAAATTCTAATTAAAGACTAATTTCTGCTGAACACTGTCCAAGCAGTGAATTATTTATTGAAAGGAGGAAGCCCAAGGAAAATAAAAAGCAAAAAGATATTTCTCTTCAGCGGTCAGAAGCCACCCCAAATTTTTGTGAGTTACTGTCCAGGTTAAGGTTTATTTACCACAATTTCTTGCCTAGCAGCATAAAAGAGAGCTCATCTTTCTTCCTGCTGGGCTGTCTTTTTTGCCTGCTAGCTAAGGGCCTCATCCACTGCCATTCATAGACCAATGGGTCTTGCTAGAATGTAGAGAAGCTAAGCAGCCTGTGGCAGAGACAACCCTGTGGCTTGTGGAGATAGTCCAGGTCTAAGAGGATCAATGCCCAGCTCAAACTGCCTTGAACACAAGGTGGCTGTGTGTACAGCCACTGTGTTTGTGCCACGTTTTTCTTGGTGTTTCACGTTACTCAGGCTCTCCAGGTATTTTTGCTGTCTTGAAGTGAGGTAAAACTGGAAACATCGTCATTCATGTCAGCTCTGATCATTACTTAGCAGTTTAGTTCACAAGCAACTTGGCTTCAGCTTGCTAGATGATGGACACGTGAACCAACAGGGTAGTTTAAACCAAATTCTTATGCAGGGAACAACAGCTGTTCCAAGTGATATAATGACAAACACGTAGACAAAAAGAGCCTCAGCATACATTGACTTGGCTGTGATGTTTCCTAAAAATATAAGAATTTAGATTTACTGGTGAGTATGGACAGGAATAAATGGGATTTCCAGGTGAAACTAGGTGAAGGAGCAGCTAGTGGAGAAGGAGTGGGTCAGTGTGTCCCATAAGATTCTGGTAGATGAAAATAATTGGAGCATTCTTGTTAAAACTCCATTTGATTTAGGAAGTGAAGTTTGTAGAAGTCTGGGATTTGATTACTAACATAAGTAGAGAGTGCTCTGTTCTTCTACAGGCTGAGAAGGTGGGATGAAATTGCTTTGAAAGTCAGTAGGCATGTTAGATGTACTGTCCTGGACTGTTTGCTACTCTACAAGTATTGAATGCAGATCCACAGACGTCCTTTGGTGGATCAGGGGAGAGATCTTGGAGTATATGTGGCATATTCTTTGCTTATGCCATTGAGGTCTTTCAAGAGATAGCAGGGAGTGGGAGAGAAGGATGTGCATCCTGGTCTTATCCTGATGTTCTATGTGGATATGGGCAGAGTACACCACTTTGAAAGCAAAAACCTGCTGGAAATACCTAAGGAATGCTCCTTCTCTACAATTTGGAGACAATTATTTAAAGTCCCTAGTAATTCTGTATGCCTAAAAGCCTGGGTTCCTACAAAAAGAGGTTTTAGTGTTTGATAAACTGAAGTGAGAGGGTTTTAATTGGAGTGTGACATGAGGACACTGGTGTAACTGTGAAGTCCTTGATCCTGCTGCATCGTTAAGAACATCCTGCAGACAAGGATCTTCTTGTTCAGTCAGAGTTGTGATTGCTTTTGTGGGATAGGCAGTAGAATACTTTAAAAGTTTGGGTTTCTTCAGTGTCAAGGGACAGGCCCACCTGCAGTTTGACTCTTTCAAGCCTGGCCAATGGGACAGAATTAGGAGAGAAGTCTTATAAATAACTGCTCCTTCTGGATTTAACAGCAACTTTCAGATGTTGAGGGAAAGGCTGGTCTGAGATCGAAATATCTGATTAATTATTTGGACCTACCAAGTTTCCATTGCTTGCTCTTTCCTTTGTGAAAAAGAGCTGTTCATTTAACCCTGGGATTTTTTGCATGCAGATGTGCATACTGGTTATCATCAATGCTCCTGTGGTGTAATTTAATTTCAGAATGAAAACTATGCATTTTTTTAAAGAGCTGCAGAAGTCAAACTGCCTGGCAGAAAGGTTAGTCCATGACAGAAATCTGATAAGCAATCACTATGTTTGGATAAAATAGCAAGCAAATTGGTTGATAAACTAGGCAAGGAGGTAAAGCTGTGTTTTTCAGCTTAAAAATTGAACAGGATCATTCAGTTCAGTTCTGGAGAAGCACAGCTCATAAGGGCAGATTCCTTTCAAAAAACCAGCCCATCAGAGCTGCAAGTTGAAGCATCTTTCCTTATAGGTAGCTCCCCATTGATGTGGCAGTTTGGGTACCTAGGTTTGGTTTTGAACTTTGCTCTCCACAAGCTAGTTCTCTCAGCACCAAAGTCCCCTGACTGATAAAGGTCCAGAAAGGAAGCAGTCATTCTTTCAGCTTTCAGGACTTTAGTCAGATCAAATAGATTTCAGTTAATGCTTGCTTACAGAGAATCTTTCATAAGAAACAGATGCTTTCCAAAGCTGCAAAAGTGATGTGACAGTCCAGCTACACATCTTTTGTATTACAGCCTAATTGGCTAGAACACATGCTGAGAGAATGTGTGACCAGGATAAATTCCTTTCTCAGAGTTTTACCTTTTGTTACTCACCTGCAAGGGTAGAGGAAGTCCTGAGTGGCAGCTGTTTTCCTAGCCTGAATCAGGCTGCCTTCCAGTAAATAAACCTAGAATAAAAATTGAACATTTCTTTGATCAAAAGAGAGAGAGAGAGCACAAGGAAGGGCATTGCTGCAGTGACTAAGGTCTTCTAATCTTCTTTGGATTATGCTTTTGTTTGCTTCAGTGACTTTACAGAAGGAGGAAGCAGAACTCATGACTACCAGCAAGACTTAACAGGCTGATTATCACCATCTCCTCTGCACTCTGGCCCAGAGTACCCAGAAAGGTTCCCCTATTTAGCCATATTTAGCGAGTGTGTAAGGTGGGTCTTGAGGAGGCAAAAAAAAATATATTTTGAATCCTGTCAGGCTCAGTTAAGCATTGACCTCAGGTCTCCTATTTACTGGCTTACTGTTTTAAGAAGGAAATCATTAAAGGTCGCCCACTGTGACACCTTTCTTTCACTTCTCCACAGAAGACCCTTGCTCAATGTTCTTTTCTTTTTTTTCCCAGCATGTAGTTATATCTCATTTGCAGGAGAGGATTTGGGACTTTAGGTTGAGGAGACATTGCTCACAACTCTTAATCCTGTTGCCTAATTTCATTCTAATTAATACATTAGATGTTATTGTGTAATTATTTCAATTAATTGAAATTTATTGTACTTAGTTTTCCATTTCCCTAGGGAGTCATCATTTTGCTCATCGTTTTGTGTAAGCTAACTCCTTTTAGCTCTTTGCACAAACTCTAGTATGTAGGGAAGAGTCCTGGTAAATTTGGAAAGCATCAGTAGGTAAGAAGACAGCTGAATTTTGGTGTTATGGTGAGCTAGCATTGGCTGGCAGCCAAATGTCCATCCATCTGCTCTCTCACTGCCCAGTCCTCAGCAAGCTGGGGGAAAAAATGGGATGAGAAAGCTAATGGGTCAAGATAAAGACAGGGAGACTGCTTACCAATTACAGCTGGAACCAAAACAGACTCGAGTTGGGGAAAATTGCCTTAATTAATTCCCATTAAAACAGATTTAAGTAGTGAAAACCAAAAACAAAATATTAAAACAACCCCTTCTCCCTTTTTCTTTTTTTCACAGGCTCAATTTCAACCTTGTATTTCCAACACCTCTCCCCTCAACCCTGAATGGTGCAGGGACCATGTAGGGGATTGTTATGCTCAATGCATAACACTTTGTCTGATGCTCCCTCCTCATACTGGTCCCTGGTTCCAACACTGGTCTTTCCATGGGCTGCAATTCTTCAGGAAAAATGGTCAATACCTGTGTGTGATGCTGCTGACCAGGCCTAGGTGCTGCTTTCCAGTTTTAAACCCCCATGTTCATTATTTATGTCATCTGTCTTCTTGAAAACCCGTCTTGATTAATTTATTTTATTGGAGTACATCAGGTAAATAATACTGTGCGGTCCATCTTTCAGGTAAGTTTTTGAACATTTAACAGAGAAAAAAATATGAATGTACATGCATTTTGCTGACATACTTATTTTTCAGGAGGGACCTCTTTATAGTTTCTGACTCCACTAAAAAATAAATATGTTGGAAGTTACCTGAGTGGATTTAAACTTGATTTGTGAAATCTCCAACTCTAGTTTTGATTGTATCTGTGCAAAACCTGTCTGCTTGTGGGGTTCAGAGAAAGGGTGATTCTGTGGATATTCTTCATATATATGAATTAGCAGTGGAAGCAATTAACCTCACCACTGCTGGTACATGAAAAGTCAGGGGAACAACAATGGTATGAGAACAGAACCAACAGAGAAAAGCTCTAAAATACATTAAAGAAAAGGAAGGAAGGAGGTCTGGAGAAACTGGACATAAAATACTGGACATACTGTTGAAAAGTTTCAAGGATAAAATATAAAACCTCTCTGTGATGTGACAGCTCCAATCTTAATCCACAAACCAGAAACTGATTTCTAAATGAATCTCCCTTCACTAAAGCCCATTAAGAAAATTTTTTTCATTTTTTTTTACTCAGTAGAATTTTCTCAGGATTTAAATTATGTGTTTTTGAGAGATGATGTTTTATTGATCGTAATTAGTGTGTTTCTGTTCGGGAGCGTGTGCATGCAGATCAACCATCAGATTCCTTTATGTGTCCAGTTTTCTTTTGGGAAGCTATTTTTCTTTCCAAAAATTGGTTGCATATATCATATACACATACATAAAGATGATCTATACATAAATACCTCGGTAAGCACGTGAGTTTTTTAAACAGAAAACAACCAAAATCCCCAAAAAATCCAAAAGGAAAAAAGACAAGGAGAGAAATAGGAAAATATAAATATAAGTATTTATAAATATTATAAAACCATTTTAAGCAAGTTATTTCTGGAAAGGAAGTAATTTTATAAAACCTGGACATCTCCCTGAAATAGAAAAATAAACTAGAGGATGTCGCAGCGACACACTAGATTGACCACGCGGACTCTAACCTGAGTTTGACCAAGAGGCCTAACTTTATTACATCATAGACCTATATATATAGTATAGCAAGCAGACCAAGTGATTGGCAAGCAAGGTTAACACCTCTCCAATCACATTGGTCAAGACAGGTGTCAATCAAGAGAACTCCACCCCCATTAAAGAATGTAAACATCCATATTGTTTACAGAAAAGCGTGAGAAAGGAATTTCTCAAAGGTAAACATCAGAAGGCTGAAAAGCATGGCAACAAGAGGAGTCGAAAAGTTATCGTAGATCACAGAACCATAGAAGAGTCTGGGTTGCAAGGAACTTCAAAGATCATCTAGTTCTGAGCCCCCTTGTATGGGCAGGGACACCTTTCACTAGACCAGGTTGTGCAGAGCACCATCCAAATCAGCCTTTCTTCCCACATCTCCAAAGGCCCTGCAGATTTTAGGTTGTCTTTCCACATCCCTTGGGACAGCTCTTTGGGACAGGTCTTTGTCAATACCGTGTTTCCAGCCCTGGCTCATGGGGACATGAGCTTCAATCCACTTCAGTACCTTCCACAAGCTTGGGATGGCCTCCAGCCCCTCCAGGCCTGCCAGCTCCGGCTGCCCAAGGCTGAGAAATGAGTTCACTTGGCAGATGAGAAAAGAGAGAGGGGGGTTCTGTAGGAGTTCTTCAAGTCTTGAGGAAGAACTTCTTTACACTGAGGGTGGCCTGGAAGGCACTGCCCCATGAGGTCATAGAGTCTCCCTCTCTGTAGACGTTCCAAATCCACCTGAATGCTTTCCTGTGTAACCTGTCCTGTCCCATGCCATCCTGTCCCTGGCACCCACCTGCCTGAGTTGGTCACTGAGCCACCAAGACCATGTCAAGGAGGCAAGCTGCTCCTCTGCCTCCTGCTGCTGGAGCTCCTTCTCCTCAGGCTGTCCAGCTGCTGTGGCAGAGTAGATTTGCTCTCTGGAGCTCTGCACTTGGGGTGTGCCTGGCCACCCCTCTCCAGCCCCCGTGGATCCTTCATCTTGCTGCACATGATGGTTTGGTGATTCCTGGCATCCTGTGAGCTCTGTGGGCAGGGCAATGGTGGCAGCCTGTGCCATGGACACTGAGGCCTGTCCCTGGCTGACCTGAGGCCTGTCCCTGGCTGCCCTGAGGAGCTGCCCCTGGCTGACCTGAGGCCTGCCCTGGCTGCCCTGAGGAGATGCCCCTGGCTGCCCTGAGGCCTGCCCTGGCTGCTCTGAGGCCTGCCCTGGCTGCCCTGAGGCCTGTCCCTGGCTGCCCTGAGGAGCTGCCCCTGGCTGTCCTGAGGAGCTGCATGTTACTGCCCTTGCCCCACACACAAGAAAAGAGGAGGAGAGGAAGAATTTTTAAAATGTTGGAGGCTGCTGCCTTGGAGGCTTCTGCTCGTGCTTTAAGGGGTACTGTCTCTGCTTCATCTTTTGGCTTTGGTTGTACCCTTGGACAGATCTCGCACGTGGTTTTTTCCCTCACCATACCTAGGGCTGCCAGTGGAGCCTGTTCAACATCTGGATCTGCCTGCTGCACTCAGGCTGCACAGGACTGTGGCCCTGGCTGGTGATGATGCTTCCTGTGCTGGTCACCCTTGACTTAGAGAGTGGTCAAGTTTTCTGCTTCCTGACTTTCTGTCCTGGTAGGTATTCGCTTTCTCCTTTTTGTCCCTGCAATTAGTGATAATGATGTGTGGGTAGTAGCACTGCCTTCTTGTTTTGTTTGGAAATCAAATGAGATGGTGGTGGGAGTGAACTTTTATAAGACTGAAGTCACAGGTTCACTAATTATTTTGTGAGACTGGGAAGGATATGTAGAATTGTGATTTTAGATTACTGTAAAGTCCTATTGTAAGACTGCATCCTGCTCTCATTCCCCCTTTGGGAGCCAGGCACTAGAAGTTGGAGATTGCAGCCTCTAGTCCATGCTCACCCAAACCCTTTATCAGATCCAGCTTTCAGATTATGGATGTGTATAGCTGTTCTGTCTAAGTTTCCAAAACGTTTTTCTCCTTGTCAGCATCTTCTGTCCTCAGCCAGCTCTCTGATTGAGAATCTAATTATGGCTAGTCAAGGGTAAGCTTGATCAGAGATGTTACTCTGCCTCTGAGCTTCAAAAGCACGTCTTGCTGCTCCAACATTGTCAATGCTGCAGTGTTCCTCTGGCCCTCAGGCTTCCCTTCATCTTCCAGTGGTCCTGAGTCTTTGCTAAACAATGCAGCACTACAGAGTCACAATAACTATACGGCTCTTATTTCCAGTTATCAGCAGGTTGGTTTCATAGAGATTTTCCAGGTTCTAGGAGGACATTCTGTGGTTTATTTTGTTATTTTCTGCAGCCTCACACTTAGTTTCAGTTCTCTGGGGCTTTTCTTTCCTTTGACATGTCAGAAGAACGCATTAAAAAAAGTTCCCACAGTTTGCTTTGGAATACTTGGAGAGGGTACATTGATTGAAAACTCTCCAATACTAGGTTAATTCAGGTCCTGCAGCAATTCCTTAAGCACATGTCACAAAAACCTGCCTACTCTAAAGAAACAGTAGGCTGGCTTGTGTATTGTCTTTATTATACTGAATAATCTTTGGCTTATGTTTTCCTGTCTCTAGCTAAAGTTGTTGCATCATATTCAGGCCAGGAGAGCATGCAAATGACTGAAGAACCTGTGTCTGCTTCAAAAGTGCTCTTGAAAATTTCACTGATAATTTCCAGTTGTTTAACTGCCTGACCTGTGTTTGAGCTGTGTGAATCTATCATTCCATTCAACACAGCTTGTTTTTATCTTGTCTTGCTCTGTCATAATCTGGCTAAAAAGTCAAATTTGGTTTTATTTTACTTTCCATAGCTAGGGGGAGTATTTTGTTGCAAATATTTATTATTTTAGCATTAATATGTCCCCCAATCTCTTAAACATTTTATCTTCTACATTCATCCCTTAGAAAAATTCCCACCAAACACCTACATCACAATTTGCATTTGTGGACTGTCCTTCCCAGCCTCTAGACAGGGCACTTTGATTCCTATATATCAGAACAAAGTAGTAACTTTGATCTTTTATTTTTGGGTATTTTGGCATTATGACAACCTTTGTTTTAAGAAACATGTTGTTGCTTGAATACATTTTGAGTTTTTTTCCTCTTTGTAAAGACTTTCCATTTTCTGAAGAAGGAGTTGGAGGGTGAACAGCTTAAACTTCTATATTGGATGTTAATTGTTCAGATGTTTAACTTCTGCCTAGCGTGGGCACCAAAAAAAGATAGGGACGGATAGATCCAACCTGAAAGTATTTGAAAAGTAACGGGGAAGCACAACAAAGCAGAATTCTGTGAGAAAAGAGACATACCATCCCACTGTCTGTTGATTTGCCAAACTAGAGAAAGCAGGTTTTCAAAATTAAACAAGTACCTTTGAGCTGCTCATTCTCATCTTTTTATAGCAAATGGAAATAAAAGGCAATTTCCAGAGTAAAATTCATCCCAGCTAAAGGTAAGTGCCCATTCCCACCCTTCTCCTTAGCAGTCATGAAGTAATAACAGGTATGGGCAACCTTATGTGGTTCCTGTCTGGCTGCCAGGGAAACTCAGCTGGCAGTAATACTGCCTGCAAAAGAGAGTAGATGTTGTTGAAAAATTAGCCCTACCAGAAAACCCCAAACCAAACAAAAAATTAAAATTTTAATTTTCAGTCAGATTAACTTCTGAGCAGAGATCCTGAAAACCAAAGTCCTGGCATTAGTTTGTCAGGGGCATGTGCCTCAGTCTGGGGTAGAACAGGGCTGGTCCTTCTGGGGCTGCTGTAGTCTTGGGTCAGTTTGGCTGTTTGGACTTTATGTGGGTTCAGTCATGATATTTAAAGGGGCTTGCCTCAAAGGGGATTGATTTAAAAGTAAAAATATACCTGATATTTTAGGAAGAACCATTTTCTGAGTGACTTTTTTATCAGCTTGATACCTCTGACATCTACAGTCAAACATGCTGCATAATTGCTGGAAATCCATTCTTATAATGTTCAGTAGCATATACCCTCAGCAACCTTATTATTGAGGAAGAATTTTTATGTGTTGAGAGCACTACCTCCTTTTCTGTCACTTGTTTTTTTGGAAAAGGTGGTTTAGTTACTGTTTTTATTTGCCTTAGTCAGCTGATCACTTCAGAAACCATTTAATGAAGAACGGTACAAGATTTAATTTCATTTCCCAGTCCCTAACCACCTGGTGCTTTTTTTCTGTTTATGAAAGGATAATGTGTATTGGGGACTGATGTTGGCTGGTTTCAGTAGCTATTTTGACAGTGCAATTATTGTCAAATTCTTACAACGAGCCATTTTAATCTTTAAAACATGCATGTAGCAGATTTGAGTTCCAGGGTTTTTGGATCAGTTAAGTATTCCAGAAAGTTTGCTGCATCACAGAGAGACCATCAGAACTTGCCAAGTTAGCTGTAAAAGAAACAATCTCTGAATGTGATCTATGGGACTTGAAAATTCTAAAGGGTCTGCCTTAAGGTTCTATTATACAATTGCATTGGAATGCCAGTACCAAATGGAGTGCCCTATTCTGCCTTCAGTGTCAACCAGCACCAATAATCCCTGCTTGAAGGGAAAGGTTGATTCCTGCTCTCTTGAACAGGAATTGCTCTTGGTTATAGCAGACAGGACTTGGAGATTTTTACACGGTCTCTGTAAAATTGCACCATGAATGATTGGTGTTGCTAAACTTTCCTACATAAAAGCACATGAGCTGCCATCTTTTATGTATGTATTTTGTGGCCCATCCTTTCACTTTACTAAAAAAAATGCAGTTTCTGAGATTAAATACACATAATGAAACATAATTTTCTTTGTTTCCTGGTCAGGGGGTCAAGACCTGCAAAATTCTGCTTAAGAGCAAATGTAAGCAGTGTCCATCTGACTGCTTACAGTGAAGGACATGTCTTACTGATGCTCAAACCATGATCTTCTCTTTAGATCTTGGTGCCTCTTTCCACCTCTCTTAAGAGTTCATTCTGCTTATCAAAAGGTAATGGTTATTGGAGGCATTTTTTATGGGCAGTGCTTGCTGGTCACTGTTGGAATGGAAGTAAAAGGAAGAGCTGGGACTGTAAAGCTCTGTTTTCACATTCTGTGTTTAGCTATTTAAACATAGGACAAAATGCTTTTGCATCACTGTAGAATTGCATAATTACAGATATTAAGTGGTTGAATATCTTCTGTCTATTGGTTAGGGATTTTTAAAGTTGTTTCTTAAAAGTTCTTTTTGCAGACAGCAGAAAAGAAAATAAGGATGAAAAGGGAATTTTTTAAGAAATACAGTTAGTTCTCATGGATTCCTGTAATGAAGGATTTGTTATTGGTGGGACAGCTTAGCAACATTATGCCTAATTTATTTAGCTTTTTCAACATTTTTTTCTTGCCCAGGTATAGCCATAATAATTGTGGTGTCCTAATGTATGCTTTTTGAAGTGGCAATTATAAATTGATCCAGGTGCCTGTGAAGAGAGTTGTGGGTACACTTCATTTTGTTGTGAAACTACTTCAGTGTGTGGCATGACACCAGGAAAGGTGGTGTCACAAATTTTCAACAGAGCATGTTGTGATGGAAAGACCCAGGGCCACCATAATTTCTTCAAAGTTTTCTCCCTAAAACACATCCAATGTAGAGTCTTCTCTTTCTCTTGATCCTTTGACTGGGATTTCAACCTCTTGCTACTGTTTCCTATCTTGGAGGGGTTTTCCTTTTAGAGCACTGGTAAGATGCCTTTGGGACTTTGCACAGATTTGTGATGTGATTTTAGACAACTCACTTTACTTTCTGCTGCAAGCCTATCAAAAAATCTTACCAGTTTCTTGAGGATTATGAAACATTTTTATATTCACAAACATGTACAAGCTTTAAAACTACATTTTCCAGGCCTCTGTAGCCCTGAAGTGAAATGTGATTCTCAGGAAATAGGCACAGTACTGAATCTAATAGGGAGGATGATTTAAAAATACCCAAAACCCACCATGAGAGCTGGAAATACTATTTAATCAGCCTTGTTACTGAATTTGTTTCACTGAAGAATGACAATGGTACTGGTAGAAGACAAAATTTTCTAGGTAGAGAAAATGCAGTAGACATTGTCAGGGGCCTGCTTAATCCCATTAAAATATTGTGGTAAAATTAGAAATTGTTTGATCTCAAGATTCCCTACTAGCATTAGATGCCCTGCTTTGTTTCTCTGAAATTGAACTTGTTTGGTTTTGGCTCTGTTTTAAGTCTCATGTGGGTTGCAGTTGGCAGAGGAAGGACAGTGTACAGTTAAGCAGATCAGGTGATATGAACTTGTGTAACTTGTGAATGTGCTGTGGAGGACCAACAGGAAAAGAAATATTTCAAAGCAATTATATACAATACTGATGTCGCACATTCTTTGTGTCTGTTACTGGCTTTCAAGTATTTTGAAACTCATTAGAGGACATTATAAATAAAGAGAAATAATCTTTATAGTAAAATGCAAGTTAAGGACTTTGTTTTCTTACAAATCTTTGAGACTAAGGCACACTTGGACTTGTGCTCTAATAAATAAGAAAAAATATTCTAGTGATAAGGAAATAGTCTAGTGAAAGAGCAGTCTTCCTAACTATTGAAGTTTCTATTTTAAAGCACTAGACATTGCTTGAATGTTTTCAGCTGAGCATTCTTATTTTTCCTCCTTCACCTGGACTCTGAAGCACTTTATTTAAAAACACTTTAAAAGAAACAGCCTTACAAAAACTGACTTTCATCATGATAAAATCAACGTAATTTGCTTTGAGCAATTGGCTGCTATCATCATAATGGAGACCTTGAAGCAGAGTTGGAAAAAATAGTTGGAAGATGGAAATCTTTTGATGGAAACCTTTTGAGGGAAATCTTCTGAGATGCTGTGAAGTAGTAGAACTTGCAGGAAGAATCCTTCTGTTCAGGCTCTTTGTTTCTGCGTGGTGCCATCACTGTCTGATCCTTATAAAATAACGTGGTTCAGTGGTTGTTCTCAGAAGTTTTATGGCTTTCTTTCAGACACTTATGGTGGTATTTATGTCTTCTGCCTTTAGATAGCTGGAAACTACGTGGCAACTAAGCCTCTAGCTACCCTGGCCTGCATTTACTGTTGTTGGAGAGATACTGGCAGCTCCAGAGAGGTGTTCCTGAAAGCAGTTTCAGGATGAAATTACCTCTCTTCTTTAGATGCCTTTTTATCTACTTTGACTTTAAGATGTGGCTTGGAAAGAGCTCACACTTACATGTCTTTTAGCTGCCTGTGTTAGATGGAGTGAATCCCTCTTTCTGCCTCAGAAGAAACCAAATGCAGTTACTTCTTGTTTCTGAAGAAACCATTTCCTTCCAGTAAGGATGGGTTAAAGAAAACGCTTTACAGTGAAGTGCTGTGCTTGTAAGACTCTCACAGCTGTGACCAAGAACAGAGATAATTTCTGGTTTGGAACAGCCTGGCTTCTGGATCATAAATTGGGCTAATTTATATCACAGTGTTGTCTCCAAGTAATGTCATTCTTCATTGCTTAATAAACATTAAAAGCCTGTTTCTAACCCCCACAAAACACCACAAACGAGAAGCAGTTGCACTGGAATGACTCTTCTTTGGCAGCAGAGAGCAAACCAAATCCATTCCCTTAAAAAGACCCATGTTAGAAGGGAGGGCACTCTACAGCAAGGGAACAATATTATCTTTGGTTTGCCAATACAACACAGTCCTCAAAGCACCTTGTTATTTGTGTTGTGCTGAAAACTCCACTGCTAATGTACAATCTGAGTTTTGCTTTCAAGAAAAAAAAATAAGAGCGTGCTAATACATTGGATTATTTACTTGCCTTTGGGGGGCTTTGGGGCTACTGTCTATACAGACATTCCTTTCTACATTTCCTATGTGTGATGGTTACCTAAGAAATAAGTTCTGTTTCGCTTTGAAATTGCACCTGTGTGTTGGGTAATAGTCCAGCAGTTAGCACCCAAACAAGCTGTATGCCTGAACAGGGGTATGTACAAGATCCTCTGAAATATGAGGAGGTGAAACAAAACCATGCAGTGGTCACAGGACACGCTAAACAAGTGAGTCAGTTATGAACATTGTGGAAAGCTTAGGGATTGTTACTGACATGCTATTCTAGATGAATTTAATTTATACGTAAATTTATTTGGCTGAGGTTATTTAAAAATATGTTGAACATTTCAATTTTATTGACTAAAAACATTAGGACTAATAAAAGGAGAAGGATTGATTTGCTTGGAAATAGAAGTCTTTGACCAGCCAAGTAGTGATTGCATAGATAAAGCTCTGTTTCTAGATGGCAGCAAATCATCAGAACTACACATGGGCTGCATGTAGTGTTTGTGAATAAATGGGGGCCAATGTAGATTATGCTTCTGCAGTTGTACTCCCCAATTTTTTTTCCGTCTTTTTCTACAAAACACCATTCTGATTAAGGCGTAAGAGTTTACCATTAGATTCATTTTTTTTTCAATTTTTCCTTTTGTGAGTGAATTGTTTCACACAAAAGCTATTATGATTGTACTGAAGCTGGGTACCGTCACTCTTTACTCTGGATTTCTTATTTATTTTTATCAACTTTTGCCTTGCTTTTTGCTTCACTCATTTTGATGACCTTTAGTGAAATTCATTAGTTTAAGGAGGTGGCTTTCTTGATGACTCACACACTATCTCTTATTTTACTTTCATTATTTTTTGTAGCTTTTGTTTATAATTTAGTAAGTTCTGCAAGTATCTGCTGCTTTATTTGTAGTGGAATGTGTATTGCCTTTCAATCATGTCGTCAAACTGTTTAATACTCTAAAATACCTTGATTTTTATCATGTAAATGTGCATGATCAAGACTAGATGTTATTACAGTCCCTTTCCATCTTAAAAATCTCTGAATCAGTCTGGTTTTTGTGTTTCAGATACCTTATAATGCTGCTGATCATGAATACAATATTTCTCTTTGTAGCACTCACACACTAGTTTGTAATAATGCAACAATAATGAAGTACAACAAACTTATAATTTTGAAAGTCCTATTGAACTGTCTGGGTTTTAAATATACAGTAATTGGGCATAAAACACTTCATAGCCTGGATGTGACTGGAAAGAGATCTGATTAATGCTTTCTCTAACAATCATTCTCAAAAGATAACGTGTATTAAATGTGCACTATTTTATTCTCTCATACCTCATACAGGAACAAACAATTTGTACGTTTTCATTGCCTTTTTACCTGGCTCCATTGCCATGACGTACAGTAAAAATAATTTTTGCCAGGAACACTTGTTATGAGATTAATTTTGAAGTGGCTTTTCATTTCCCTGTTTTGTTTGAGGTTGAATCCCAGAATCACAATGCGTTTTCAAGAAGTCTCCCTCCTGCCTCCTTTCATTTGTGTAACATTGACAGTGACTGGGAGGGCTTGGTTTATGCTAACATGAATTATTTAGCTGTTTACCCCTCTAACTTATAAAGATATTATGCTTAGTGTGTAATTAGCAAAAGCCTTTGGTCTGTAAGATAGGAGATGTTTAGAGGTGCAACGTATGTATGCAATTTTGTTTCCTTAATTTTCAGATGTCACTGACCTCAAGTATTTTTGAATCATTCTAGTAAAGAAATGTGAAGTTTGCTTTCTTGGTTCTTGAGTGTGTTCACTTGAATGCATTAGGGCACACCAGTTCACATCTTGAAGGGATAATTACCTCAAGCAGCAAATCCCACTGAACTAGAATTTGATAATTTTGTTTTCTGAACTGACCTGACTAATTACTTTTTTTCTTACAAGTCAAAGTAATTCCTCTCTGCTTGTGACACAGTGAAGGTTCTGAGGTCAAGCCAACCAACCAGACAGAAAGGCCCACTTCTTGAAGGAGACAAGAACTGGGTGCCCTTTCTGACTGGAACTCGGGAAAAAAAGTAGAATTTATAATTCTTCAAAGAAGGGGCAGGTAGCTCAGGAAGAATACAAGGATATTGTGAAGTAATGTAGTAAAATTAGAAGGGCTAAACCCCTCCTAGAACAAGAATCTGACTACTGCTGTAAAAGGCAATAAATTTTTTTCTGTAAACACATCAGCAACAAAATGAGGTCTAAAGAGAATCTCCATCCTTTATTGGAAGTGGTGGGAAACAGTGACAAAAGCCGAGGAACTTAATGCCTTCTTTGCCTTAGCCTTTAGTAATAAAACCAATTGTTCTCTGGGTACCCAGGCCTCTTGAGATGGAAAACAGAGATAGGGAGCAGAATGGAGCCCTCATAATCCACAGGGAAATGCCAGCATGTGCCCAGGTGGCCAAGAAGGCCAGTGGCATCCAGTATCAGAAGTAGTGTGGCCAGCAGGACCAGGGCACTTGTCATGGGCCTGTACTCAGCAGTGATAAGGCTGCACCTGGAATCCTGTGTTCACTTTTGGGTCCCTCAATACAAAAAAGACATTGAGGTGCTTCAGCAAAGGGCAACGGATCTGGTGAAGGGTCTGGAGCCCAAGTCTGCTGAGGAGTGGCTGATGGAGCTGGAGTTGTTTACCCTGGAGAGAAGGAGGCCCAGGGGGGACTTTATCCCTCTCTAGAACTCCCTGAAAGGAGGCTGTAGCCAGGTGGGGGTCGCTCTCTTCCCCAAAATAACAAGTGCCAGGACAAGAGAAGAGCCTCAAGTTGTGCTGAGGAGGGTTTCAATAGGATACTAGGAACAATTTCTTCATGGAAAGGGTTACCAAGCTTTGGCACAAATTGCCCAGGGAAGTGTAGATGGGGCACTTGGTGACATGGTTTAGAAGTGAACTTTCCGGTGCTGGGTTAACAGTTGGACTCAGTGGTCCTAAAAGTCTTTTCCAGCCTAAATAATTCTATGATTCTGCGTTCATTGTTAGCATTTACTATGCTTGATGAATCAGAGGGAATGAACACGTGTGTTTGGCCAGCCAAGCCTAGACCAAACATTGCACACAGATTTGGATTTTAGGCTATGCATTCTGAGGCTGGTACCTTTCATAGGCTGTATCCTTGTGCTTAAAAGGTGGCCACAGGAATCTTTTGGCTTTTATGGAAGTTCACTGCTGTTTGCAGGCAGGTTGCCAGTGTAGGTCATTCTGTTGAAGTGGATTGCCAATAACAGCACCCTTGTTAGAATATGCAGTGAATTGGTTTATTCTAGTCAGTTATCTGCATAATCAGAGTGGAAATGAGAGTAAGAAATATACTTAAGTGTTTGGAAATGGCTTTCTTCCTGATGATTTTTTACTGGGTAAAAATTAGGATTAATTCTAAAGGAGGAGAACTGACCTTAAAAACTCCATTACAATTGACCTTAGAGCCAACAATCTTTCAGTTACTGAGAAACATTTGCTAAAACTTAATTGAAAAGATCACTGAAACCTGACCCACGTTATAACAATACTGATTTTTTTGCTCATGATTTCTCTTCATTTATACAGATGTGTTAAAACCAGAACAATGTCTATCACTTCCATAATGGAAGTGATGTGAATCCAAGAGGCAAATTTTTGTGTGTTAGTTTTTGCCATTTCTTTTTTCCATGTTTTGTTTCCTTATTCCACTTGTCGAAAATACTCAGTGGCACGTTGATTTAGAGGTACAAAACACACATAATGAACCTCTTTTCTGTTATGTCAAATTTGCAGGAAGCTCTGCTTATGCAGTTTAGAATTTTTAAGTGTTTTACCACATATTTTCTTTTTTTATCAGACAAAAAGACATCAAATTAGCCTTTGAGTGGTTCAAAATCTTGAAAGCTTATTCATCATACAACAGTTCAAATTTAGCATAATCTCCTCTTGATGTTTGTAATCTTTTTTATTGTTTGGATCCACACTAAACTGTGTTCTAGGTATCATTTTTTTCTTGCACAAGTACTGAAAATTTCTTCTCTTCAAAGGTTTCTCATGTAAAAAGTTTCCCTGCAGTGAGTGGAACAGGATTCAATTTAAAACATAATTCAAAATTTAAATCCGTATCCACTTTAGCTCCATTAAATCTCAGTCTGGCTGTGCATTTTGGTGCTTTTAGGTGCCTACAGAGTAGGTAAATGTTGTTCTAAACAATGTCAACTTGTCTTCTCCCATGGCAAAATAAAGGCCAGTGCATGCTGTTGCTCTACAAGTGAACGAAGAATAGCTGAAAACTAGGAGATAAGTTTTCAAACCTTATATCCAAAAATCAGAACTGTAGTGGGAGAGCAAGTAAGGTTTGTGTTGTCCTGTTCTGCTTGAACAAAATGCTTTCCTCACCACAGTGGGTTTCTCTCAATGTCTGAGAAAGTGTTTTTGTAATTTCATTCCCTCAACAGTAAATGGTACCTTATTCTAGGTCTGTAACATTTTCAGGAGCAGTAGCTGCTGAAACAACTAAAAGTTGCTCCTATGCAAGTGCTTTAAGCTTGTTGACTGCAGGGAAAAATGTCAGGCTTCCTGCCAAGTCTCCCAGGCTCCACCCTGTAGGGATTTTTCTCTGCAGTCATTTCACTGAAAGCACACAGAAATCAGAAAGCTTTGTTAAAACTGATGTGGTGCCCTTTGCTTGGGATATGATGTAGGAGTCATGGACTAAGTGGCATGACAAGAGTTCAAACACATTTTGTGGCCTATTGACAGAGACTGTTAAATCCCTGGTTACCAGCGATAATTAAGGCCCAATATTCTTTTTGTTTATAGCAGTTTCAGCTCTGTGTTTCATAGAGCTGATACTTCTTTCCTTGATAAATTTTTCTAGCTTATTCCCATTTACATTTTTGTGACATATACATTTTGTGTATTTATCTGCCTATGTAGAAACACACACATGCAAACATGCATGTGTGTCTATATAGGGCACACATACCCCCAAAATCCAGCAGCATTGATTTACAAGAATTCATGTCTTGGTTAACAGATGCTCCTTGGAGGATACAGTAATGCATAGTAATATGTAATATATAAAGGTATATATATATCTACTGATAGCATGGATACTCCATTGCTTCCAGAGTAAATAATAACTGCTATTTAATAGTGAACAATGACTGTTAAGGACAGGAAATTAAAAAGAAGGTAAAAGGTACTTGAAAATGTTGGGAAGATATCTGTGAAGACGTTGCTAGTTGCTAATTGTACTGGAGTCTGGACAGGTCACCTAGTTGAACTCTTATGTCTGGGGACATGGAAGCAAACTCTTCTGTTTCTGCCATGTTTAAGGTTACAGAAAAGCTCCTCAAATGTAATTTTTTCCTTTGAGTCCCTTATTAAATTATTCATATACGCTCACTTTTGCTTAATGGATCTGTGGAAGTGCAGTATGTCTACACTTAAGTATTTGTTCTGCTATTCTTTGAGATAGACAGGAAAGGTTGGTTTCGGGCTTACATATATGGGAATAAGCATGAGCTCTAGAGTGCAATATATGGCATACAAATTAAGTCCTGGTACAAACTCTCCTAGAGTGTGGACAAGCATTCCCAAACTAGCCCTAGATCCACTTGATCTTCTATTAATTTCCAGGATTTGCAGAAACATGGAGGAGAGTGGTCAGTAAGTCAGCATCTGAGAACCTTAACTCAAATTGTAGCTGAGAGGGCTGGCCAGTGCCTTGCCAGAGGCTCATCATTTGTTTCTGGAACCATCAAGGGCTCAGCTGGAGGAAGTAGGTGCTTGTTGTCAGCAAGCCTGAGAAAAGCTGAGATGGGGTTGGTGTCCCAGCCTGCCTGGGGCAGAGACAGGATACTACTTGGACTGATGATCCTGATGGGTCCCTTCCAACTCAGAATATTTTATGATTCTACTTTATGAAGGCTGAAAGCACAACTTTCAGCATGAAAGAAAGAAAAGGCATGGTGGAAGCCCTTCTGCCTGGCTGAAGGAAGGCACTGTAAGTGGAGGTGTTACAGTTAGGTAAAGCCATTCAGGTATTATTCCTTAGTATCTGTAAGATATTATTTCTCATTATCTGTAAGACTTTAGTTTTAGATGACATGGTTTTGGGTACTTCTGCTGTACAGTGCTGTGGATCAGGAGGTACCAAAGAGGCAAAACATTCAGTAGACTCTTTGTTTGTCCTAGCACATAACCTTGATGATCTGTGTTCTAGAAGTGATAAATGGTCTCCCTCTGTTGTAGCTCAAGGTTCCTATTCCACTTGTTACTTCACTGCTATCAACAATTGTCAGTGAGCTGGGAGAAGCTAAGAAACTGGGATCTGTTCATATCGAGGCACTTCGCTGATTCTGACCATGCTTGAGAAGAGATGGCCATGCTGTGGGACTTGGCACTGGCTTTCACAGCTAGGCTGCTTTGTTTTTAGAAGTAGCAAGAGAAGCATAAGCAATGTTCTTGGTTGGTATAGCAAGAGAAGAGGCTGAAATGTAAAGTTGAGATTCTCAGTCTGCTGAGTCTGTTTGCAGCTGTTGAAGAACAAGAAGATAGTGGTAATAACTTTCTGTAAGTTTAAACTCTGCTTCTTCAGTCTCTGAACTCAAGTCTCTGAATGTAAGCTCTGCTTCTTCAGTGTAACATAGAACTTGTCCTCTAGCCTGCTTTTTCTTCCCTCAGATTTCCTCTGGGCAAGAACAGGCTTTTTTAAAAAAGTGTAAATTTTGATTACTGCTGCCAAACCATGACATTCTCACTGGCAAGCAGAATCAGAGATAGGAGGGATATATATAAGGCATATATAACCCTAACAGTTAGCAATTTTACATTTTCTGTTTAGTATGATGACCTGTTTGGGACTCTGAGGCTAAAGAAAAACATGGAGCATCTAGAGCATAATCAGCAAGGGAAACCTGAGAGATTTTGATCTCAAGACCAAACTTAATCAGGAGAACACTGGAATATCAAAATGGCAATAAGAGGAAATAACTATTTGTTCTCTATGGCTGTGCTGGGCACTGCAAGAAATAATGGGACCGCATTGTAGCACAAGAGATTTTGTTAAGCTTAGGTGAGAAAAGTAACCACAAAGAGAGCTCAGTGATGGATTAGGTTGCTTAGGAAAGGTGTGACTGCCTCATTGGAGGCTGATAAGAAGAGGTGAGACAAAACTGTCATGGATGGTTTGTGTCTAGTGGTCTTCCCTGAGGCAGGGGGTTAGGCTTGGGTAAGCTCCCAGACCTTTTTTTTTTGGTTCTCTGAATATTCAAGAAGCCCTGTGTTGTTCTAATGCCTACAGGAAGCAACTAGCAGACAAGCTGCCAGACCAGTAAAAGCAAAGCAGGTTAGAGACTGATGCATTCCTAGCCTGTGGGGAGAGATGGGAGCAGGGAGCTGTGATGTTGCTGCTGCAGAACACTGCGTGCACACCCTTTGTTTATGCGATCTATTGAACCAGAGCGCTGTTGCATCTGGGGCATCTAGCTCAGCAGCCTTCAACAGAGAGAGAGAGGAGAATATGAAGGGCAATGAGAAGAAGCAAATGAGCCATCCTTTATCCTTTACAGTTTCCTCTGTACCCACAGGAAAAAAAGACACCACGAGTTATCAAATAAATGCAAAGTTAATTGTTACAATATTTACCAACTCTGTATCTTGTGTCCCCAGATGGTATGGTTCCCTCTCAGGAATATACTGAAAGATTAAAAAATCCCCAGCCAAATAAACAACCAGCTAATTCCTGTGATTTCACTAGTGAAAGCCTCTGTTAATTATACTACTCTGATGAACTTCTGTTAAGTTCCTCCCCAAACTGGAATTTTTCAGACTTTGTAAATTTTCATAATATGTATGCCTTTTCCACTGCTCTATTCTACTTGATATTGAGCTCATCTGAAAGAAAAAAATTCTCTTGGCATTTCATATTGCTTGATTGGAAAGAGAAGAACTGATAGGAAAGGTAATGATCAACCTGAGAAGCTGCTTATTTAAAGCTTGTCCATGTGTGAAAATGGATGGTAAAGTTTATTGGGTGAAGGTGTCTTGTGTGTGAGGGTGAATTAATACGTGTTTAAGGAACTCTGAGTGCACTAGGAGACCACCCCAGAATTTCTTTGGCAAGTCTATGGTAAGGGAGAAAATGCTCCTACTTCTGTGAAGTGAGGCTTTGCTACAAAGAGATTGTACATGAGAGCAGAGTAACACAATATAGATGGATGTGTGAAGACATAATTCATCATTTTTTTTGCCTAATGTAAGCAGTCCTTGGTGCCCTAACATAACTAAGGCTCTGGACGTTCCTGGGATGTGGCTAATTCTGGGGAAGCAGTGTAAGATGGATGCCCCTGACATAGCTTACTCCAGTACTTTAATAGCTGAATCAGTTGGGCATGAACCACAGCACAGGTGTGCTGCCCTAGTTCCTCCCTCTCTCCCTTCTGAGATGGTCTTGGAGGATTGTTTTGAGCTTTAGGCCAATGGCTCGTCTCAAGCTTTCTCAGATAAGCCATGTTGTACTTCTGGCATGGTATGATTGTCAGTGTATCTTAAAACAAGTGCATCTGTGAAGCAAGCTTGTAGGTGTAGAAGAAAGGATT
>WAAE01025540.1:0-107146 GCA_013400495.1 Nicator chloris
TCTCCTTATGTACAGTTATAGGAATTTGAAATCTAGGGAAAAGTTTTCCAGCCTGAGGAAGCAGTCTGGAGTTTCCACCTCATTCTACATGATTCACTTACAAATCTCATCTGCTAAAAACAAACAAATCGTTCTGTTGAGCTCACCATGCACCACCAGTGCTGGTAAAACTCTGTATGCACCATTCCTTTGAGATAAAGTAAACTTAGAGGGAAAAAAACCTGGAGCAGAGAGGGAAGAAAGGCCAAGATCAGAACCCTCAAGTAGAAGGAAGACTAAAGCAGGTGGGGTTTGAGTGAGGAAGGACCTGCATGTGGCTGAGCAGAGGTCAGAGCACAGAAGTGAGGAATCAGAACACTGGCAGTGAAAGCAAGATATGATTAAAAATATTGAAAGGTGGATGAGAAATGGGCACAGTGAGTGTAGGGACTGGATAAACAAAGGGATGTGGAGCAGGAGCAGAAAGATAGGCAGGGGAAGACAAGAGCAGAAGAAAACAGCCTGGGGTAGGAAAGGACAGACAAATATTAGACCTAAATATTAATGGCAGTCATAGGAAGAATCAGCTCCCAGGTAGGTCATCTCCTTTTCTCCTTTCTGTCCCATGACCATAATGAGAACCAAGGTAAATCACAGAAATTCTGTCATAAACTGGAGCAGGTTAAGAAATTACTGTTCTGCCTACACAAACAGCTTGGGTTTTCCGTTGCCTGTGTCCCAATATATCTGATAACCTGCAGTGAGAGCTAAGACAAAAATTACCTCTGTGATAATTAAACTGGGCAAACTTTTTGGTGAAACGGATGAGCACATATCTATGACCAGCTGTACAGGGGACACCATGGTTTCTAGCAGTAGGTGATGCAAAAATAACCTGTTCTGCTACTCCAGATGCTTTTTCTGAAGGACGTTTGGGGCCGCCATTTTCCCTTCAAAGCCTGAAAAGGAAGCAGTGTGTTTTCAGCTGTGGGGCATATCCCTGTGCTTGGAGCCACACAACTCCTCTGCAGTCAACATCTGTATGGCAATGATACATGGGTACCTTTTGTACCACTCTGCCCAGAGAATGACTGCTGTTGAGGTTTAGGAACTTGGTGCACATTGCAATTTTTCATCCATACCATGTACCTCCAAATCTGGGGAACCTTGGCAACTGGGAAGAACACAGGAGTGTGTTCATCTGCCATCATTCACCAAACAAGTATGCTCTTGGTTAAAGTATTACTGAAATAAAAACAAAACCACTCTTATTTACCTATTCATTGAATGATCGGTTGAGTGAGAACAGTTGATAACCAGAATAGCAATGAAATTCTTACTTATCGTTATATATTAGACCTCATGTCACATTGGTCAGTTATGGTCTTTTAAAGAGTAGCATGGATATTTGGTGTCCATTTGACCCAAGAAATCTTCTTAGCTTTTGAACAAACTTTTATTCCTCATCCGAACTTTTTATAATGCATCAAGTGTTGCTCTAGCTAGATCTGTAGATAATCAGAGGGCTTTTTCAGGCTTTTTTTATCCAGTCTATCTGCTTACCCTGGTCTCATCAAAGCCTCCTTTAATCTGCACTTGTTACCATTGTTGCAGTTCAGCTGGATGGTGGATGCCTGTAGGATCTACTGTGTGGTTCCTGTGTGAACATGCATAATGACAGAGTACAATCATATGAATTAAAGCCTGTCTTGTACCACGAAGTCTCACTTTATCTGATGCACAGGATGGATAGTGTCATGGGATGGATTGTACTTGAGTGTCAGAGCTGCTAATGAACAGCTACTTGGGGTTTTTCTGCTCCATTGTTGAATGCCTCGTCCCTGCTGTACTGCCTGGGTGCTATTTCAGGCATTCCCTGAAGCAAACAGTGCTGTTCTTCTATGAACTTTTCTCTAGTCGTTTAGTGCTTTGAGACAATTTATCTTCAGAAGATTGCAGCAAGATGATAGGTTGGTGTTATTCTACTGTAAGAGGGAGGAAACTGAGGCATGCAAAGAGGAAGGTAGAGTCCCTGCTAATTTCGAGTGCTAGTTTGAGGTATGTACATTTTGGCTCATTTGGAGCACTTTGATGTACAGCATAAGCAGAGCAGTACTGCACATCAAGCTCATCGTTTTCCAGCTGACTTCTCAGATAATGAGGGTTAGATCCAGTGGGTGATCACCTTTTGAAAGTTAATTTATCCCTGCCTTTTCCACAGACTTGAATTTCAGCTCTTCAGAGTTGCATTCGTGCCTTTGTTGATGGCAGTAAGAGTGTCTGTTCCCTTCGTGCTGACCCTGGTCTCATTCACTCAGTAGCTCCCAAATTCTAGGCAGGTATGATAGCGACAGTAGGCTGGTCCTCTGCAGCCAGGCAGTCCCATCCTTGTGTGAGGCAGGATTCCTGTGAGAGAAATGGAGTAAATTCTTATATGCTAAAAAGTAATGGATCTACACAACAAGAGTAATTTTAAGCCCTCAAGGCTGACTTATTTTTGGCATTTCCTAATTTTTCTTACTTTACTTTGCAAGCTTATTTTCAGTGAGGCTTCCTGTCCTTTAATGGACACATTAAAGGACACTTTCACAAGGGTGTTTGATTGCACATTGATTTTTTCTCTATTTTGACATGTTATACTTAAAATTCTTGTACTGCTGCTTTGTTTTATGCTGTTACCCTAATAAAAATAATCTTATATGTTTGGAGAAATGTTGCAGGACTAATAACAAAACTTCATTATTGGATGAAAGCCTGTGAAAAGCTCCAAATAAATGGAGCTCATGCTAACCCTTGACACTGGTAGTGATGAGGGGATTAATGGTAAGCTGTGCCAAAAATTTCCATAGCTAAGTGCCTTGCTTGGAGTTGATATTGCTCTGGAAAAGTTTACATGACCTTGCTGTTCTACAGTGTGGTACTGTCTAACTCTTAAAATTGCTGGTATTTGGGAAAGACAGGATCCAAAACCTGGACCCAGGGCCAGATCCAGCAAGAAACCTAGTGTTGATCATTTATTGTCTAAGAAATTAGCCTGGGTGGGATAGGGAAGCACTCTTTAAAAATTCCTTACTGAGATAAACATCTCTGTGGTCCAGCACTGGTAGTAATATTCTTCAGATCAGATCTGTAACAAATGCCTCCAACTGACTCAAGTATCTTGCTGTTCCATTTCTCTTTCAGCAGAACAGAAGGGAGAACGTGATGAAACTTATGCTGTTGCAAGTGAGTCCCTGGCTCCAGAGGGAACAAACTTAAATAACAAAATCCAAAATAAACATTTTTACCCTTCATTACCCCAGCTACCTTCTGAGGAAGAAGACATAAACAAGCTTGGAAGTCAGATAATTAAACTGACAGTTGCAGAACTGGAAGGGAAAAGAGGAGGCGATCCTGTGGGGGAGCAGAACGTGGGAGTTGAAGCAGAGCTGAATGATTCATCAGAGGCAGAGTTCCCACTTTCCAGCCCTGATCCATCTGACCCCACAGATCCCTCAAACTCTGAGAATGAACGAACACGTGAAACTGAGGCCCTGAAAGACAATGACAAAACCTTAGACAGAGATTGTGAAATTCCAAATGAAAGAGAGGATCAAAATAGCAGCACCATGGATGTGGTGCGTACTGAGGATGCTGGAAGGCATGGAGGGCTCAGTGTTAAAACTGCAGACACAAATAACAGCTTTGAGGAGCTCTCTGAATCTGAAAACAAGAAACCATCTGATGCTGCTGAAAACCATGAATATTTGGATAACAGTTTGGCTTGAGGTATGAAATCTAGGCCCTCAAGCATCTCACTGTAATCCTTCTGCAATGTCTGTGCTGTTGCAGATATGATCAGTAAAATATTGTGCTGTAGGGTTGATTATTTTATACTGAACTGTTAGTAATTCTTTCAAAAAGATGTTTTTCTGTTAGTTCTGGCTGTAGTGTACCAAAACTGTAAATTACATAAGGGAAAGAATTAGTGATGAGGTTTAGTCATGTTGGTTTTTTTGTAATCATTTGAAGTTTCTATATAGATTGATGTAATTTACATTAGTGTAGTAAAGAGATGAGTGATAATGATTTATCTTGCTATCACTAGGCTCCTGAAATATGTATGGTCCTAGTGCTGGACTGTATTTTAATGTTGAGAAATGTCTCTCAAGGATGAAAAATTTGGAGTGATAAATTGAGAAGCATCTTAAGGCTGCAATCTTTTGCTTCTTTCTCAGACTGTGTTCTGTTTCTCTTTACATACAGTGACTGTCAGTACATCCTTAGATTAAGATCACTATTCCCTTACAGGAAGTTTCTGAAAACCATCCTGCATGTATATAGTTCTCTCATTACAAACTTTTATACCTTTGTATTTTGTAAACTGTACAAAAGTTTTCCTTTCCTCTCCCAGCTCATCTCATGAAGATGAAGCAAGTTATTTCACCAGATACTGAGAGCCCAGTTTCATGAAGCTCTGAAGGAAACATCAACAGAGAAGCCAGAAGTCTTACTCTGAGAAACAGCAATGCTGTTCTAAAGCAAACAGCAAGAGGAAAACCGGTGATGTCCTGTCCAGCTACTTGGCTGTCAGTTTCTGGAATTGGATTCCTCTACTTACAGGAGCTGGAACGGGCCCTTGGGCTTAGTTAATGGGTGATAGGTTTCAGTCTATTCTATCTGTGCTCTCCTTTCTAAAGGAATTTTATGTCTTTTTTATTTTCTTATTACTTGGACTTAAGGATAACTCTTCCTTTCCTCCTCATTTCACCAGTCTGTGGTATGATAGAAGGATTATTTGCATTGTTGCCACTTTTTAAAACTTCTTCTCTTGAAGAGGTTTAGTCATAGAAAAACATTCCTATAACAACTGGGGGGAAAGGGAGCTACTGTGTCATTCCCTAGCTTGGTCCTGATGCTGGAGCTGTGCCACTGCTTCCAGGAAGGCAGCAACGAGGGAATACTTAATGTTGAAGTTAGCAGCTGTTGGGGAAGGGGAGGCAGGTCTTTCCTCTCCTGTTTGTAGCATAAGGAATAGTCTCTGCAGCTGTGGAGCTTCTATGGGCCAGCAGCCGTCAAGGCAATTTTTCTGCTGGCTTGGGACCTAATTGTCTGTAAATGTTCATTTCTCACTCCTAGAACTTGAAACCAATCAGAGAGAATTAAAGCAAATTTAATAAAATACTACTAACAAAAAGGAAAGTCCCTCCCAGATTTACTTCTTTGACAAATAACTGCCAGCTGCAAGTTTTTACAGCCCACTTGTCAGCCTCTGAATAAAGAGAGTTTATATTAGCAGTACTGACAAACTCTTCTGTATGTATAAGATGAGCTAGCAGGTGCTGCTATAATCAAGGTGTCAGAGCCCATGAAAGGTTTGTATTCAGCAGAAGAAAGGCTGTATGTAAATTATTACATATAAATATAAGGAGTGATAGTTGGAAGGTGAAAAATGTGGCTTGTGTCTGTTCTCGTGTGTTTTCCCCAGCAGGTGCATTTGTGTAACCCTTTCAGTGTCTGTCTGCAGGATATAAAGCCATACTTACAGTGCTCCTCAAACATGTGTACTTTGTCTTTAAGGGTAATTGGACATTGTAACACTCCACTGATGTTAAGTGGCAGTCCTTAGGAACAAAAGTTACATAAATAGTTCAGCGTATTAGGGACATGAAGCAGTAAGAAGTTTTTATTTTGTTATCTTGCTCACCATTAAAATTCCTCATTACCTGTAAAAAACCCAAGAGTTTAAGTGTTTGAAAGAGTGTTAAGCTGTTCCCAGTAATTGTAACTGACTGCATTACTGACTCATTTTTGTGACAGTCAGAAGAAAAATAGCTGTAGAAACTAAAATCTCCAGGAGAATGTGCAGGATTTTTTTTCCTCTAATGCTTAAATGTCACATGAAGTAGCATTTTGTTTGAGATGTATTTTTTCCATCTTTCACAGACTGATCCTGCACAGAGCTAAATATCAATGCAGTCAGAACTGAGACAAATAAGAAGGTCAAGATTTCATGTGTTGAGCTCAGAAATGTTGAGAGTCTTTTCCTATTTTCCCTGTCCTGTGTCTTTCTTGACACAGAGATATGAGAATGAACATTTTGCTCACAGTCCCTTAACAGTCCCAGTTAACGTTATTAGTTAACGAAGAGCTTGGTGTAAGGTAGAAGCAGTGCTGGATCAACAGCTTTTTAGTGCCTCATTTGCTGTTTCTTTTCAGTATGTCTTTTCTGTGAGAGCATACTGATGTACAATCCAACAATTAGGGCATCTTGGTAATTGTCCTCACACCATTCTCCCTCTTAGATAACAGTTTTGTAACTCTTTGCAACCACTAAATTCCAGTAAGATACATTGATCTGTGAAAACCTCATTTCCATTGTGATGCCACTCCTGCAGTACTGGCGCACTCCTTCTAGCAAATGTGTATTCTAGCTACATTTTTAGCTTTCTCCCAGGAACACAAGACTTCAAAGCAAGGAGACTTGTAAAAGTAAGACATTGTTGCTGCACTAGGTGATAAGTAATTAAATATTCTTGTCAGTATCTTCCTCGGATATTGCTTTAATTGATATTGTTGCGCTAATATAACAATGACTTTTTTTCCCCCAGTAAATTTAACTCGTGTTTTTTTGTGGACTCAACTCTATCTTAGATTTGGAGGGGTGGTTTTGTTGTTTTTTTTTTTTTTTAAGACCTGTGTTCCCTTTTTCTACTACTTTAGAAGTGCAGAAATCACAACCAGATATGTAAGCCTTTTCAGTGTTGGGCTTTGGGGAAGCAAACTGGGAAGGGAGTTTTGTGGCAGGAGTATGGAGAAGCTGCATTTCACAAACTGATTTGAAGGAGGTTGTCATACCTAAAGGTGAAGTCATGCGTTATCTGCGACAAGGATTTAATTTGAAAGTATGATGATGTGGTTATTGGAAAAATAATGTTCACTGCATTTGTAAAATAAGCGTGTGAAAATGACAGATTAAGAAGCATCTTTTAGAATGCTGCTTCTTTTCTAAGTGAGACTATTTTTAAGCATATGGGAATTTGTATAATAAAGACAGTGGAATTTCTTTAATCCCTAAGAGCTCAGGAATGTATTTCAAAATCTTAACTGAGATTAAGCTGAAAATCTGCTACATTTCCAAAAGATAGCATTTTGTTTACGAGCTTCTGTTTTATAGTTTGCTTTCTAAATTATGCAGTTTAATTTATTTGCAAACCAGTCTTTTGTTGCTGCCTGGATTAACAGCACAATGTGGTTAAACTCTGTTAATAAATTTTGTCATCTTTAATAAAAACATTTCCTGATATACTTGTTCTACCTGCTTGTTTCCTTTTCTTTTCTTAGTATTAGATGAATGATAGCCATGGGGTGGTGTTTTAATATTCTGAGTTGTATTAAATTTAAAAAGTAAAGCCTTATTGAGTTGTAAGTCTGAAAATTATCTTACTTAAATCTTTTCACTGTCACTTCTCCCAGACCAAACTGACTTTGTTCCTACAGTTTTGTATGAAGCAACACACTCAGTATTTTTTTGCTTTGAAAATATTTCTCTCTGATCTGCTAACTTTATCATCATTGTCTAAGCAGCATTGTAACTTCTGTATATAACTCTGTTACTAACAGGCACAGACTAGAGACTTATACAAGTAGAATAACATAATGGATCAGAAGTTCAACGCAAATTTCTGTAGTTTCCCTTATTTCATGTAAGTCCACTACCAAAGTCTTGCAACACAACACCCAATGCTGTTAACAGCATAGAGACCTTTCTGCTTTTCAAGTTGGCACCTAACTACAGAATAGTGTCTAATGAGAGGCACATTCTTCCTTCTTTCCTTTAGTATCTAACGACCCCTTAAAAGACCCTTGCAGTGCACAGATTCTTTAGACCATGCCCCCTATCCATCTGCACTCTTGCTTACATGCATTCGACTCCCAAACTGCATAAAAGGGAATCTTTTTCCTTCAAGAAAACACTCACAATGTTGAGTTGATGCTGGCTTTATTGATGGGCTTACATAAAGGAAGCTCTACAAAAGTGATATGCATTTTGTAAAAGAGCAAGCAAATGGGAATCCTTTAGCCGTATATATCTTAGTGGGCAACAGCACAGCCTGAGTTACTTTGTTCTGCCCAGACTGTAGCTGGCATTTTGGACTTCACCTAAGCCTGGTTGTATGTTCTTCTGTTGAGCCCTCTCTTCTTCTTGTCCATAACCTCAGGCAGTTTCTCTTCCCACAAGTTCTTGTTGCTTATCCCAATCACACAGCAAGCCAGACGTTTCCCAGCATTTCCATTTTCCAAACTGGCCTTATTATTGCCCTTGCCCATGTCATCTTCCTGCTCATGGATCACAACAGATCTGCCCATGATGGAATATGGACCAAAGACTGTGGCAAAGAGGCTTGTTTTGTATTTTCTGATTTTGCCTTCTTTAGGAAGAAAGTTGCCAAAATCTCCTGGGTGACGAGGGTGATTCACCCTAAAAGGGTTATAGTGTCCCCCTGTAGAATCACAGCCATTGCTGAGGTCTCCAAGCTCATGGATGTGGATAGCTCTGCTAGACTGATTGTTATCCAATGGAAACCCATCCAAGTAAAAAATGGCTTCCAGTCTTCCATATGAGTAACACTGCCTGAATAAGACTTGTCCAGTCACTTGTGGCTTGTCAGCATCTATTTTGGAGCTGGGCTTCACTTCACAAGTGGCATAAATCATGCCATCAGTCGCGTTACCACGTGTTACCGGGTAGAGCAAATTCTGCCAGAGGTCGTTCACTTGTTTCTGTATTTCTTGCAATGACTCCTGGTGTGGCTCAGTTTCCTTGTCTGTCATGACACCAGAGGCAGACAGGGTGAGCCCAGTGACCAGAGAAAGAATCAGAAACATCTTGGCACTTTCAAGCCTGCAAAAGGTACAGGAAAGTACAAGGAATTCATGGAGTGTTTTGCAGCAGTATGGCTGGAGAGAAAGACACACACAGCCGGTGGGGAGCTGAGGGAAACAGCTGGAACGGAGTCCCAGTGGACTGCTAATTGCTAAACCTGTCTAATGTGATGAACTGAAACTCAGTCAGAATGCACATGTGTATTTAAACACATGCAACTGGCACCCATGACCAAAAGAAATTCTAGAAATTACGTATTTAAAACTAGATCTTGATCTCAAAAACTACCTCTGTTTCCCTGCAGGAAGCAAGCAAGCCAAAATGTTTTGCAATCTATTTCTGAGTTTGTATTTTCGTATTGTAGAAAAGTAGGCTTTTCTACTTCAACAAATTCCAGCAAGAGAGTTTGCCAGGAGTTTTTCTTGGTCCATCTACTTAACCACTAGTTAGGCATTACAAACAAAAAGTAAAAATCCAACAAGTTGATTACCTTGCAGAACCTCTCAGTAGTAGCTCTTCGCCTCTGCTCCCCTAAGCCAAGATGTGATCGCACAGAAGGCCAGAGCTGCTTGAAGGTGATGCTTATAGAAACTGCGTGTTTGTGTAGAAATTAGGTAACGCTGCCTCGGGGGAGGCGGGGAACCGCGGGAGGGGAGGGAGGCGGGGACGGAGGGGAGGAAGGGAGGGGAGAAAGTTCTAGGCATTTTTGTTTTGGGCAGGGTGAATACTTTATCCTTTTCTGGTGAGTTTGTTAGTCTGCCTCTCGGTCCTTACCGGCATTTCACACACACACACACACACACAAAAAAAAAAAAAAAAAAAAAAAANNNNAAAAAAAAAAAAAAAAAAAAAAAAAGCCATGAAACTTTGAAATTAATCTGCCTTTTGGTAATTGGGCAGTTTGCTCACTTGTGTGCTGGTTGTCTGGAGCTAGTTTGCATTTTTATTTCGTCATTAATTAAAATGGAAACCGGTGCTTGAGCAACATAAACTGTTCTGTACGGATGTATACAAAAGTTTTTGTGGATTTAGAAACAGTTTAAAGTGTAATTGTTGAGGTACATGACAATGATGCCTCTCTGAAGTTTTAGGGTTAGTTAGCATCTGCTCTGCTGCTTTGCTTGCCAAGATACCTGCTCCACTGCAGCCCTTCTGCACTTTTTTTTTCTTCTTCCTTAACTAGCAGTGAATTCTTTCCTAGGAGAGAAGTAAGTGATACTGAGGCAGTGCAACATCAGACTGAGGTGCACAGAAATTGCTCAGAAGCTGGCTGGAGCATGGAGACTTCACATGTATTTCATCATCCCATGAACTAAGAAATGCTCTCCTCTCAGGGGCATTGCCCTGCCCACAGCATGTCCCACTGATGTAGCTGAAATGTGGATTTGTCTGTCACAAGATCAATTTAACAGGGTGAGATTTCTGTAGAGAGAAGAGAGTAGCTCTTATTACTCTGGAACAATTCTCAATGCAAGAAAATTGCAAAGAAAATCCCTTTTCCCAGTTCATGTCTTCTGCCAGCTGGGTAAGGAATGGGACCGTCAGCTTCTGCAATGGGAAAATTGTGTGTGTTAATCTTACCAGTATCACATACTACATCAGATCCAAGATGCTCAGTTATGCGAGAGGGACTTTTTTTTTTCCTTTATGTATGATGGAGAGTAGAGCTAAAGGAATGTCAACTACTTGGATCATTAGCCAGGGAAATACAGAATTAACTAACAATTTTTGAACGTTGGGATATTGGGTGTGTTACTTTGGCTCTGGGCTTCAGTTCCTAATCTATGAAACAGGACAACTGGTATTTCTTCAGGGTATTTACAAGTTTTTCAGATCACTGTGCTGCTGGGCACCATGCAGTGTTCAGTGGGAGCTGAACTCAGAGCAGCTGGGTGCCAGGATTGTCCATCACCCCAAGCCTAACGCCACCTCCTTTGCAGCTCTTCCCAGCTTCATTCACTGGCAGTCTCTGAGCTGGGAAAGGCCATACTTGAAGTGTAGTTATCCTATGAAATTGCCTGCATTTGAAGCATTTGCAAGTTTTATAATCAAGTTTTATAAATAGACACAAAAAGTGTTCAGCTAAGACCAGCCAAATGCAAAGCTTTAAGTTTGTAAAATACAGGAAGCAAACATCCAGTCTAGGTACTATTAGAAAAATTACTTCTTAGCAGTATAAACCATTTTTTTAAGGGATCACAACAAATGGTAGGAAGAAAGGACCATCCTTCATTGTTTACTCTTTGAGTCACAAAGTAGTGAACTGCAATTGAGTTTAATACTTTTACAAGGAAATTCCTGAGCCAGCAGTCAGTACTCCAAGAAATGAATTGTAAAGCTTTAATTGAATTATAAGGCATTTTGAAATACGTACTAGGGACAGAATTTTAACTGGCTTAAATAGAGCAATGTTTCTGACTTCAGTGACATTTGTGCTGTCTGACACTGAATCCAATCTTCCAGCTGGGATTTTGTTCCTGGAAAAACCTACTTGCTGCTCTTTTTTGATGTACTGCACATGAGGGAGGGAAGCAGAAATGCAGAAGGTGTAAAGGCGATGATCAAAGGGACAGAAAGGACTGCAGCAAAGCGAAATGATGTATTTGTAGTGCTCTGCACTTCAGAGAATGAAAAGGAAATAGTAGCTGTGGGCCGCTGTCAGAAAGATGTATTTTAAAAAGGAGAAGGGCTGATAACTACAAGGAATGCAATTGCCAGGGTGATTTGGCATTCATTTTGAGTCTGAAAGATGGTCACTAAGTACTAACCAGGTGTATCATTAAAGTCTGTTGTTACCCACTGCCTGTGTTTTAATTTTCTGGTTACAAAGAGGTGTGAATAATGGGCTTGACAGCCTTTAAAGCAGACAGCAGTTACTGGGAAGAAAGCCCGCAGTGACCTGACCATGCACTTGTGTTACAATCACTGCTCTAAAAAACAGACCTCTGCTTTTGTTCCAGTTCTACGAGATCTTTTGTATCCTGAGTTTCAAGCAATATCCTAAAATTTCCTAGGCTATACAAGACAGACTAGTCAAAACAACTTCTGCAAGGCTCTCTAGACCACATAGGAAGAATTGTTTTACAGCGAGCTTTATACCAGACTATGCTCACAAGCTCCCAGTCCATGCTGTCACCTTCAGGGTTGGTTGGTTGGTGGGCTTGTTTTGCAATGACACCATTCCTGCTGCACTACTCTGCTGTTTGACCTAATGTTATTTGATTTGTCCAGCACAGAGTAAAACACAACAAGGAAAACACATAGGAGAGAATAATTTTATAGCAAGCTGTAGCCTTTTTTGTGTCTCCAGCAGTTGGATCTGCTCTCAGTGGTTTTTTGATAGAAAAAACATAAAAACAACACCCAGAGAAGGAAACTTCTATGTCTTTGGGAGTGAGAGATGGAGCTGACTGATTTTCTCCACATATGATGGAGGCTGGAGCAGCTGAAAGAAAGGGGACATTTGTAATCTGAGGGAAACAGTCAAGATCTTTGGGCACCTGATCTGCTCCTTTGGTTTTGGGCACTTTCTGCCGTTTCTGAGTCACGGGAGGCAGTTATGCCGGAGGGTCATGGGGCAGCAGCAGGAGCATGCTGCATTTGTTGGTGTGTGCCGTTTGAGACTGCAAGGCAGCAAAACTTCTACGTGTTAAATTTGGAGAGGTTTCCTATGTGCTGTGTGCCCCAGCCCCGAGTGACATCTGGCACATCCCGGTACCTGCGCGAGCGTCTGCAGCCAAAGCCTGCAGTGGTGGCTTTCATCGGCAGCGCTGCGGACGAGGCGGCGGGGAGGGCAGGACACAGAAAGCAGCCGTGCAGCCGGGGAAAGCAGCAGTGCAGCCAGGGGGGCAGGACAGGGAAAGCAGCAGGGCCGCCAGGGAAAGCAGCGGGGCAGCCAGGGAGGGCAGGACAGGGAAAGCAGCCGTGCAGCCGGGGAAAGCAGCCGTGCAGCCAGGGAGGGCAGGACAGGGAAAGCAGCAGTGCAGCCAGGGAGGGCAGGACAGGGAAAGCAGCCGTGCATCCAGGGGGGCAGGACAGGGAAAGCAGCAGTGCATCCAGGGGGGGCAGGACGGGGAAAGCAGCCGTGCAGCCAGGGGGGCCGTGAAGGCGCCGTGGCTTTGGCTGTTCGCTGCCTGTGGTGGTGTCCATCACAGCCCGGGAAGCTCTGGTGGAGCTCCGGTGCTTACGAGGGCAGCTCTGCCCGGGGCTGAGCTGTTCCAGCCTTTTCACCTCTGTGCGGAACACGGGGCTGGCCCTGCGCTGCGGGCAGCACCGCGTCCCGCAGGAATTGTGATGGAGCAACTCGTTTGCATCTCCTATGGAGAAAAAAAATAAAAGAAAATGAAACATTTTGCTGCAGCAAATGGAAAATCCGTTGCTGGTCATGACTTATTCTTCCTGTTTAATCCTGTTCCTTGACTTGGTACTTCTATTTAAAGAAATAAAAATATTTGCTGCCTGAGATAAGCATCCATTTATAATATTCTTACAAAAGAGCTATAAGCATTTCCAACTTTTCAGGGCATTACCCATAACAAAACTCAAATAAATAAACAAAAGGGAAATTGCACTGTTCTCTCTGGGGAATAATTTCTCTTGCAAATAGAAGCTCATGCAACTGTCAAACTACTCTGCGTCAGCCAATTTGAAAAATTCTTGAAATTCTTCCTCCTTAATAGCTTGTGAAGAAATCATTTTATGAGAGTGAGGAAGAGATGATCTGTAAGTAAGCTTTCAGAATAAGCTGCATCTAGAAACTCATTCTAAGTCTGTCAACTTAATTTAACAGAATTTCATTTTCACATGTGAATATAAAATATAAATATGTAATGTAAAAAGTAGGGATGGAGCCCAGCTATTAGATCATTTAGGTTATTATTTGTGTTTACATTTATTCCCTGATCTTTTATAAAATGTTTATCCTTTCCTCTTTGTAGCATTAATCTGATGAGGGGTTTGCTGTTTGAGACGAGACAAGAAATAAACACGAGACTTTTTCAAGCTCAGTGCCCAATGGCCACAAATGGAAATATCTTGGGTTTTTTTTTAATTTCAAAGTGCACATTGCACACACTGTGCATATTTGCACAACTTCAGCTCTGTGCATTGCAGCTCGGGAGCCACAGGAACACTGGACCACGAGCAATGGTTACCTACAAATAACTAAATACAAATAAATTTTTCTTTTTATGACACTTAATACCAGCTGTCTCAGTAGTCTAATGATCATCACAGATTAACTGAGCATATTTTCAGATTTTTCTATCCTTAGTGTACTGAAAAGACACAGCCATCGATAACAGGCCACACCCTGCCTTCTGTTTGTGTGTGTCATCACCCCTTGGTTTGTATCTGTGCTATGATCTGAAAGGGATTTAGAGACACCAAACATTACCAATCAAGACTTAGGCTTCTCTATCCTGTTTTTAAAACTCATCATTGCTGAAGAATCTGCCATCCACTGTGGCTTGACTGTCCTTTCTCTTACAGGTCTTCCAGCTCTGTAGCCTGCAGATGAGGTTCTCACTGCAGATTGGAACCGCTCTTTTGATTGTACCTACTACAGACACGGGGGACAGATCATTCCCCTTTTGGCAAGAGCCTCAGACTCAGGAGTTTAGCTCTGTACCCATGGCTCTTCCATCTTTCAGCTAAACATTTCCAATTCTTTTAAGCTTTCCTCCTAAATTTTGTGGGCTCCTGTATTAAGTAGATCACCTTTTCCTATGGATCGTGCACCTTTTTCTGGAAGAGAAGTCACAAACACCCCAGTGTGCCAGACAAACACTACCACCACGCCAGACAAGAACTACCACCATGCTTGTCATGCAGGCTATATTATTCTCTACATCATAATGTGATCTTTGCCTGACCCTTTCCTGCAGAACTGCTGCTTATGCAATTATTTCCATTTTATATTTCAGTAGCTGCTATTTCTGCCATGTATGGGATTTTACGATTGTCTTAATAGAGTTACCTCCTTTATTTTTATTTTCCCCACCTCTTCTTTCTCCAGCTTGTCACGAACATTTTAAATTCTAATCCTTCCTCACAGTGTATTTACAGCTCCTCCAGGTTGGTGTCAGCTGTGAATTTAATCAGTTTACTTTTTGTTCCATCACTCACGTCATTGAGTGGAGGGCTGAATAAAGCTGAATAGACAAACTTCTGCACCCAAGGCAGGTTGCTCTCCCTGTTGGGAACTGACTGGTTCCCAAACTGGTACAGATTTTCCACCAGCTCCATACCTGCTTTATAAGAGTGTGATCAAGGCTGGTATTTTCCCAGCTTGTGTGTAAGAACGTCATGTGAGATAGTAGTTAAAATATTTAGCAAATTTCATTCAGATAATCACCTACTTCTTCTCTATGTGCAAGACTGATTATTCTGCTGTAGAAAGGAAATAAAAAGTTCCTGATGTCTTTTATCCATTTCCCTTTCTGACATTCTATCCATTTCCTTTCAGGTGAATGCCAGAAGTTTGCCTCTTTTTGAGGTTTTTCTGTGGCTGTGACTCCTGGATTAAGCCACACTTGTCATTATAGCATTTTCAGACCTCATAGGAACCAAAATAATTTACTGGCCCTATCTCAAAGAATCTTCATTACTGTTATTACCCTGGGAGAAGCAAAATGTCTTAGAAGAGCTGCCTGGCACTAAGTGGTGTCTGAAACCTTAAGCATACAAAAACTAACAAAAAGCCACCATTTAAGTGCACATCCCCACATTGCTATCTCCCTTTGGCCCAAAGAGCCAAGAGAAGCAAGGATTAGGTTAATTGATGCTAGCTAGACTAAATAAATTTCCAGATGTTCCCATTTCTGACCCTCTTGTTTCTTGCAAGCAGCACCTGTTTGTGGAATTCTCTCAGTTCACCTGTGTTCCCCACCACTTCATTACAATTGCCAATACTGAAGGCACAGCTTGCCAAAACCAGGAAAATTTAACTCATTCTTAAATTTGCATTTAAATCTAGAATCATAGGTGTTCGTCAAGACACTAAATAATGTGAAACATTATTGCTTGCTGCTTTATTTACAAATTCAGGGGGACGTTGGTGCTCCCGTGCCCCAGATCAGAGAGCCCAGATCAGAGTGCCTTGGTGGCACCTGCAGGCACTGTGGGCTCTGCTCTGCACTAGAGCTCAGCAGCAGCTGGGGGCATTTGTGTTCCAGGAGCTCCAAAGCCCACCTGGCTTTACATCAGGAGCAGCTCCTGCTCTGGTGAGAGCCCACCAAGGGGCACTGTGTGTGCAGGCAGGGGCTGTGCACTGGCAGCCCTGGATGGAGACAGCCCTGGGCTCTTGCTGGAATCAACACTCAGCAGCATCCAGGGGGATCCTCATCCTTGAACACAGCAAGGTGCAGGAGAGCCCTTAAACTCCTGGAGACTTTCTCAGAGTAGCTATTTCACCTCAGATGGTGTGGTAAGTTACTATAGAATAAAATAATACCAAAAAAATATAGCTTATCTATGTTGGATACCCACTTCCATTGAAAATTGTGTGTAGTTCAGGAAAAATGTAGTTCAGGCTCAGAAACCTGGGTTTCTGAGTACTTTTCAAAGTAGTTTGTTGTAACACCTTTGAATTTGTATCTTTCAAAAGAGCAGAAATTATGAAATTTGGAAAATGCAACTTTTACAGAGCAAAAATAGTTTTTATGTTGAAGTGGCTCCCCACCTTTTTAGCCATATTTATTGCAGTGGTTGACTTTTGTAAGAATAGCTTAAACCCTGAGAGACTGATGAAATTTAACAATGTGTGTTCATTATATCCAATTTTGTTCTCTCAGTGAAAACACAGACTCCTAAATCCTTTTTACACTCTGAAATTTCAGAGGTTCCAGCCCTCATCTGACCTTAACACCTCAGTTTTGTGCAGCTTTTGTAAGCCTGTGCACATGCTTAAACTCTCCCATGGCAAATGGTTTTGGAGATCAGATGTTCAGGATTAAGAACACAATCAGGCTTTGCCTTGTTTAAAATAATTTTGACTTTTTAGTGGAAGTCATTAAGATTGTTTTCTTGTACTCTCAAATGGTCCACAGTATGAGTGAGCCATTTTTAGGAAAATTACATAAAAAGATTTGAATTGCTGAATTACTCACCTTGAGAATGTTAACACAAATATTTTGAAAACTCTGAAGGTTTTGTCTGAGGTAAATATTTGCACCTGAATTGCTCCCCTGGGAAGACTAACTCACAAATAAATAAATAAATGATTAAAGTCAGGGGCCATTCTGGGTAAAAGCATGTAGTGACTTCTAGCTGAAGATGCTCTTACTATTATTTATATCTACATTCTTTTTTTTGTTTTAACTGTGGGGTGGAACAAAAACCTCCCCAAATGGTGCCAGGTTTAAGGATCTCCACAGAGGTGCAGCATGGTTCTCTGGGTTCTGATTTCCAACCAGGAGACTCTCACTAGTTCCAGCCCAGCAGCACAAAGGATTCAAGCATCTCTGAAACCAGATGTTTGGCTCTAGAAAAACAGAGGATAGATGGGAGGCAAACACAGGAAGGCACTCTGTTTTTATCAGCTTTGGTGTTTGCATTAATAGGCAAGACTGAGAATGCCACCTGCTTACAGAAAGGCTTTCAACTCATAGGGCACGGAGTTCCTAATAGTACTCCATTAGATATAATGAGGTGTGCTGGTGCAGATTTCCCCCCCGAAGTTTGCATGCATTTGTACAAAATAAGGCTCCTGCTGGGGTGTTTTATGAATGTGGAGTCTTTCAGTTCCAGTTAAATAGGATAACCAGCTGTTTTCCAGGGCACATGAAGAAATCCTTGGATTGGTTGTTGTCACTACTCTCAGCATTAGCATGCCTGCAAAAGAAAAAGAATAAAACTGCAGAAATATTTTACTGTAACCTTCTTGAAGGAAAGGCAATCCTTTGAATGTATCAGAAATTTTTCTAATAGATGCTGGCAGGAAAAAAAGGATAAAAATCAATTTTCTTTGTCCCTTGATTTTGTTACAAACCTTCTTTCCATCTTCAACGTCCAGGTCTCCCTCCCACGAGTTGTCATCTGTGTTGTCACTTGCAAGCCTTTATTCCCCAAACCTGCAGATGTTAATAAATTTGAGGATTATAAGGTTATGTGGGACGTGGTAGAAGCCAGATATGGATTGGATGTTTTTATTAGAGGATTACCAAATTTTGTTAACAGGAGTATGCCTGACTAATTCTACTGGAAGCTTTGCTGTGCTTGTTATGAAACATCTGATCCTGAAGCAAATACAGAGCTGCACTGTGGCAAGGCCCAGATCTCTTACCATGCCAAGGACAGGTTGTGTTCGTGATGTGTAAAGGTGGATCAGTGCAAATGATGTATAATGGTTTCACTGGGAAAAGTGTAATGGTTGTGGCAGAGGTATCTCACCATAAATATCCCAATGACTTGTTCACTTCAGCATCCTTTTACACTGCTGGTACATGTTACAGGCAACAAAATAAAATCAATATACAAGGTGTCTACTTCAGTGCTAGTTTCAAATAAAGTGAAAATATCTAATGCCTTTTGTAGTTTTTTATAACTTGCATATTCCTAGTATATACTAGAGACCTTAAACAAACTTGTTGTTCCTAAAGCATGAGATTATGATGACATTAACTCTGTAATATCACTGTGCTGGTGTGTTTGTGAGTGAGGGGCTAACTCAAGCTAGTCAGCATAAAGCAAGAAATCAGATGAGAATGTTGATGAAGAATAAATAATTAATCTGACCCTGGAGCCACCATTTTCTCATGGTGATGAACTTGCCCCACTAAGGTCACCCAAAAGCTACTAAGGAGGAAACTTTTACTCTTCTTCCAAGAGGAAGGTGAGTCAGGAAATTTCCAGAAGCTAAAACCAGTTTGCAGAACAACTTGTACCCTGCTGTGGTGTGTGCCCTGGTAGGAAGGTCACACCCGTGAAGGGAGGCATTTGCTCCCCTCCAACAGGAGGGCAGAGATAATTGGAAGGGCAAAAGGAAGAAAACCTGTGGGATGAGATAAAGACAGTTTAAGTGGAGGTGGGAAATAGGGGCAAAGACAACTTCAGATGAGAAAGCAGTCACTGCTCACCAGCAGACCATTGCCCAGCACTGCCTGCAAGTGCACCTTTGGAAATGCTTCGGTCCCTCTATTTATGGCTGAGCGTGATGCCACAGGGTATGGGATATCCCTTGGGTCAGTTGGGGTCAGCTGTGCTGGCTGTGTCCCCCCAGCTCCTTGTGCACCCCCAGCCTCCTTTTGCTGGCAGGGTGGGATGAGGCAGAAAAGACCTTAACTCTGTTGTAAGCACTGCTGAGCAGTGGCTAAAACATCTGTCTTATCAACAGTGTTTTGGCCATAAATCCAAACAAAAGCACCATACAAGGTACTTTGAGGAAAATTAGCTCCATCGCCGTTAGCTAGACCCAATACTCCTGCAAGGCTGGATGCTGGCATAGCCCTGCACAGGGAGGGAAAAGAGAAAACAGGGATTTGAGTTATAGCTAATGTGGTTTGCAATACCAAGAGAAAAGTGAAGAGTATTGAGCAAGGAATCTGTGTTGTACTTCTAGGTACACCTTTCCTTCTGCTACAGGGCTGAATTACTGCTACTGGGATAATAAAGTCCACTTGATTTATAGAAGCAGACTCCTAATCACTTAATAAACCACTCGAAAAGTTATTTGGTAGAGTGGAAAATTATTAACTGGCTGAAGATCCAGCAAGCACCAGCTGTTTCATAGAAAAAACTTGACTGGGAGAACTGGCCCAAGAATGCACATGTTCAGTGCAGGAAAAATTATTTTTTCTAGTTGTCAAGTTATTCCCCTCTTGGATCTACAAGGAAAGGGAAAATTCAAGTCCATGTATATAATTTGAAATTGTAATTAGTAGCATAAATGAACATTTGCTGTTTATACTATATTTCTGTATTTCCTAGCTGTGAATTTGTCATAATCCTGTTATCCCATCTGAATCCCATCATCAGTTTGCGCTTTTCATAGACTCATAGAATAATCTATGTTAGAAGGGAGTCACAAGGATTGCCCAAGTCCAACTCCTGGCCCTGCACAGGACACTCCAAGAATCCCTCCATGTGGCTGAGAGCATTGTCCAAGTGCTTGAGGAACCCTGTCAGACTTGGTGCTGTGACCACTTCCCTGGCAAGCCTGTTCCAGTACCCAACCATCCTGAGGGTGAAGAACCTTTTCCTGATATCTAACCTGAACTTCCTATGAGATGGCTACAAAGTCTCCCCTGAGTGTGGCTATCCAGTTTATTACAATCCACTTGTCTGTTTCTGCAGGAAGGATGAGTATCCTTTGCCTTGGCTATGGATATTTACTCATGGTTTTGACTGGATCTAAGATGGCACAGTAGGATTCTTAGGGTTTTTTTGATTTAATGGGTAATTCTTAACATCAAGATTGCTCTCACAATATCCAGCTGGGTGAGGACTTTAAAATTGGCTTTGGTAGAGTTCAACTAGAATTCCACTATGAAATTTAGATTTTAAGAAACTTCACGTGAAAAGGTAAATCTCTCTACAAGGTAGAATAGAGCATGCACACTGTATGTAATCACATAGTTACACAGTTCCTCATTATAGCCCTTTAATCTCATTTTTCAGACAGTAGAAGGGAATCTCTGTGTTCTGAACACTTCTGGTGTGGTGTGACTACACAGTTTGATAATTGCTGTATGTAGCTTCATCAAAGAATATCGTCACATCACAAAAGGAAATATGGTCCTAAGATTAAAAGACAGATTCGGATTCTGGAAGCATTGTAGTCTCCTCCTCTTGAAAGAATAAGGAGTCTAGCCTCCTCTTACCTCCAATTTGCCCTTCTTCAAAATCCTAATAATGATGACTCACTTCCTCATGGGGGTACTTTGAAGCTTAGATGAAGTCTGAGTTGTTTCTGACACTGAGAAAATTGATGTCAGAAACTGCAATATTGAAATACTAATCTTTCAAGGCTAAGATAAATAATTGTCTCCAGAAGAAAAGCTATTTTCTCTGCAAATTTTTTGCCCTCTCTATAATATTCTTTGAGTTAGTAGAGTCCAAACTTAATACAGACAACAGAGGAGACAGTGGACACTGCTTGCTTAAGTAAACAGCAGCCAGAGCCCAAATTATTAGTAAATACCAAAGCTTCATTTAGGTTGAATAACGCTGCAATCCAACAAATAAATGAGCCATCAAGTTTGAATTTATGTAGCATACGAAACACATTAAAGCCATCTGACCATGACAAAGGGCTTTTCTGCTGTGAATAATGAGGCCAACACATTAGAATATCCTTTAGAGGAGACATTAAACCCAAGGTCCTTTCTGTTTGTCTTTGGTGGCTCTTCAGGTGGAAGTTAAAGACTTCATGGCATTTCACTAAAACCATAGAAAATCTCTGGCTCCTAGTGGTATTACTTTCCTAGTAAAGAAATAAATTCAAAAATTAGAATAGCCAAGGCTGTGTATGAGTTGAATATCATCAAGGAAAATGCCAGTTTTCCTCTTCATGAGGCCAGTGAGGAAAGTTCTCTTGTTTCATGGAGAGGAAGGTGAGTGTGCCTGGTATAAATGTAGGTCTTTAAAAGTCCTTTGGGATTTTGGGAATGTAAAGCACAGAAAAATGGTTTGTACTCATCATTAACAAAAAGTGTGGTAAAGGAGAAAGAAACCAAGTCATATATGATAGGTGTGCATGTGTCTGTGCTTACATAACTAGACATGGACTTTTACATGTGTAAATTTCCAAGAAGTAGCTTGGAGACAAACAGAAGATATGCCAGGAAAAAATCTTTACCTCAGCCTGTACACGTGTGATTCACTTAAGAAAGTGAATCCATCTCAATTTTCAGCTTCTTTTTTGTGATACCAATGATTTTGTATCATTTGAGATAGTTTAGCTATGCCTTTAGTCTGAGCCTCAGTGAATGTTTATCTACATATGAAACATACATAGATATGTAGAAAACCAGGCTCTTGTTCCCTGAGCCTGCATCTTAATTGTGTAGTTTCACATCAGTTTCTTAGCATTAGACACTCATAAGTAAGAGGCACAAGAAGTCATGTGAAAGGTAAATTTCAGACTCCTCTCATAGATGCAGATGTACTATTTTATTGTTATCAAGCTGACTGGACTCACCCATTTGAATTTAAAAGAATTATAGAGAGAATGATCCTCTTAAAAAAACCACAAGAATTAGGCTGGAGCTGAACCCCTTTAGAAGCAGAGATAATAAAGCCTTTCATGAAGAACTAACTGATGAATCTGGGCATCATTCAATATTCTGAATAATGAGCCACTTCTTCTGTCTTGCTGAGAAACATATGGGATGTTTGTGTCTGTCCCATCCGGCATCCTCTCTGCTGGAGACAGGGAAGTGCTGCCTTATGAGGAAAGATGGTTTAAGGGAAACCTTGGGATTCAGTAAAAGCAAGCTCAGTCTTAGTGAGTCTTACATGGCTTGAAGCCCCTGTTTTATCAACAGGAATACCACAGAGAGCTGTGGTACTTGTCCAACAGGGATTAATGCTGGCTGGTTTAGGGAATCCATTGTGTCTCCTGTTTTTAGTGTCTATCTTCTTGAAACTTCTGACACAATGGAAATGTTCCACAGGTCGTACTTTACAAGAGAAGACAGAGTGGTAACAGGAGAGCAATGTAAATATCTAACAATGACACTTCTCCACATTGATTTCATTGACTTTCATTTCATTCATACCCACATTAGGGATAAGAAGTCTGGTAATGAGGACTGAATGCACGTGCTGCCTTTTCTGACCAGTCTGACATATAGGGGATCCATGTACCCTATGAATCTATCAAATGGACTTTTAAGCCATGCCATTTCTTTTGTGACAATAATTAAAGATGCCATTCTAATCTAAGAGGCCAGATCCAGCCTGTGCTTTGTGACGGCCACTTTGCACAAGGTGACTACAGATCTTGTAAGTAGCTTGTGTGGTGTTCAAAGCAACAAGTGGGGAATTCTTTTTTTGAGGATTTCTTCTAGACTTAGATGAACACAGAAAAGAATTTATCTCTTCAAATTTAGTTCACTAACTTCTAAAAAAAAATTATTTCAGTGAGCTGAAAATTTTGTCTAGCCTTCTATTTAATCTGCTTTGGTATGATTATGGACCCTTCCAAGCATTGCCTGTAGAGCTTTACTCTGTGCCTTAAAATATTTGTTATTTTCAACATGTAGTATTCAACTTAAAAGGTTTATTTTAAAAGTTACTGCTTCCTAACTTTCCTTTTCTTTGTCTCTTTAAGTGCTTTCCAAAAAACTGGAGGCAGGGTGCTCCCAGCGTAGGGTCTGTGATATATGAGGGGATTGTTTGGACTCCATTCAGAGGAAGGTGGTGATAGACATCTGCCCAAAAAGCAATTAACTGCAATGTATTTAGAGAGACAAAAAAATTCAGTGGTGATTTGTCCCTCCAGAAAGGGTTTGTCTTAGAAATAGTTGTTATTTGTTGTGGGTTTTTTTCAGATGTTTTACTCCCAATTTTCAAGAATTAAGAAAATGAAAAGTTGCAAATAATTTTACCGTATAACACAGACAACAATATGTAGAAGTAATTAATAGGGACATTTGAAGGGAAAACAGGGTCTCACCATTAGCCCCTAATAAAATGCATCAGGCTTGATGAATTATTTTAATGGGACAGAATGACAAAAAAGGGACTGTTTCACCTAAGCAGGGACAGCTGGTCCCTCTGACAAGGATACATTGCTGTCTTGTGGAGTCTGCCAGCCAGCAAGGCTGAAATAATAGCACTGAGAGAGGTGTGAATGCTCCTCGTTCACCTAAATTGAGAGGTAATATGAAGTCTAATTATGACCACTCGGTATTAACTGCTTCGTGTCTGAAGGCAGACAGCAGATCAGCTGCCCTCCATCATGTCCAGGGAAGGTCTGCTTTGATTTTACAGATGGGTGCACATCCCGATGCCACCACGCCAGCTGTGCCAAACAACATCCAACTAACAACTGTCCCTAACAGAGGGTTTTGATCCCTATTTCTCTTCCTAGGCAATGGGAGCTTGGGAGAAAATTTCCATCTGGGGACCAAACTGTGTGTTTCTCAAAAGCAGAACTGCTCCCTTACCGCAGCCGGCGGTGCCAGGCAACAGCTGCGGGGGGCCTTGCCAGGCTGTACCTGCACAGGAGATTTCTATACCTGCACAGAAAGGTATTTTTTGCGTTTGCTGCAAAGCCCGTGGTGCAGGATGAGCCCTGCTCCCAGGGCTGCCCTCCCACTGCTGCCAGGGACAGCCACCCGCTGCGGGGCTGGAGGTGCAGTCACAGACCGCGGCGACCGAACCATCTGCCAGGATTCAAAGCATGACAGGTGCAATTACAGGATTTAGGTGACTAATTGCAGAATTTACTTTCACACAACATGTTTGTGTGAGGGGGAGAGAGGTGGAGTAATTTAACTAACAGACATTTCTCCAATTATTTGAAAGATATTTATTATCAATTATTTATTGGTTGTAAAATGGCTGTTTTTATCTTGCATCTCACCTGCTCCTGAGAACAAGAGTGTTTAGATTTTAAAACATTATCTAGATGGGGATGGGATCACACAGGGGACTGAGACTAAGGTTGCTGAGGCTTCATTTGTAAGTCACACAGCCAAGGCTAGTGAGGAATGCAAGGCACTGACCATTTGCTGGCTTTTGTGAACTGGAAACCAGAGTTCAATTCCAAAAGAATGAAGGACCTGATTATACTTTCACTTAAACAGTGGTCCAAGCACGAGTCTTAAGCACCATGTTGCAAATCCTCAGTGCTACTTTTAGCAAGTGTCCTGGCACCCAGGAGATGAAGGCAGGCAGGATTGGAGAGCCCGTGTCTGGTGCTGCCTGCAGAGCCAGGCTGAACTGCACTGTCACAGCAGCACTGGCTCATCCCGATGTCAGTTTCAAAAGGGAAAAGTGGGGAGCATCTCCTATGTGCAACAGTAAGGAAAAAAAATCCCCAATACCAAAAGCAAAACAAAAAAAAGCATGTGGGAGGGAGGGGATGGAAAAGAAGGATGGAAAACAAGCTAAGGAAAAACCTAAAGAACAAACATAAATAGAAAACCCATGCCAAAACTAAAGCCTTTGGTCCCCTGATCAAAATAACTCCAATCAACGTATCTATTCTCAGAAGTGCCCTATTTCAAAAAGCAGCCAGCTTTCTAACAAATAAAGAATTGCTCTGTGGTTTCCTTCCAAAGCTTAAATTCAGCTTTCTAGAGTAAGATGAAAAGCTAATTTTCTAGAAGTTTAACGTGTTTGTGTAAGCATGTCAGGTGAAATAAATGACATTGATATTCAGTGTGTATATAGGTGGCACCAGCTCCCAGAACTCTCTCTCTTTTTCATCTTACTGGAACATTAACTTATGCTCCTGAGGGCTATGTAGAATGCAGAGTGAGAGTGTGAACTTAAAGATAATTTATCATAGCTTTCTCCTTGTATCAGTCTCTTTTCCTAAACTTTTCCATGTCAGAATACAGAGCAGAGGGAGCTTACTTTTGCCATAGCTGCTTCTAACTGGATCCATGCAGGCTCTTATTCAAATCAAACCTTTGCATCCTGCAGATTGAATTGTCAGTATATTCCCTTGGTAAGTAGAGGAGTAGATGTTTTACCATTATAACTGGGCCACAGGAACCTTAAAAATTGATCTTTTGAATAACTCTAGTAACTGCAAAACATATCAAGATCTATAGTAAGAGCAGAGAAGGGTTTTCATAGGAAAGTATCTCATCCAGTCCAGCAAGAGCTGGTGACAGAGAGGATCAAGGAACACACCATTATTTACTCCTTGCTCTAAACAACTGGCAGCAACAGCTCTGAAAAGGCTTGGACTCTCCTTTTATTATGCATATTTATACTACTAAGTGTGACAGAGGTGTTCTACTAAATGTGCTACGAAACAGAACTGTAATGCTAGTGACAATGTAGATTAGGTAATGCTGGCACCTGGTTTCCCTCTTCTATATTAATATCCATAAATAATCTGCATTAATTACTTGAACTTTTAATTTGACTTTCTAGTAAAGCTCAGTTTTTAAATTCATGTTTTGCAGAATGGAAAACTGAGGTGTACATAGGTTATGTGACTTTTTTCTTCCTGATCTACTGTTGAATTAAAAGAAGGATAAACTGCTGATTACTGCACCACAATACTGAGCTGCTTTTCCTTTTTTTTCTGTTAGTGCTTTTTTGGTTTGGTGTTTGTTTGTTTTAGGTGGGTTTTTGATTGTTGTTGGTTTGGTTTTGTTTGGTTGGTTTTGGGTTTGGTTTGTGGTTTTGTTTGTTTGTTTTTATTATAGGAATAGTGATGTTTTTATGTTTAATGTTGCTGATAGGCATCAGCATTGGAGATGTCTGGAGATGTTGGATTACATAGCTGTATTTAAAAAAGAAACTGTTCTTAAGTGTGATGTATCTTCCTGTATTTTAGTTTTCTGCTCTTTCTGTACATGATGTTAAAGGTGTAAGTAGGACTAGCTGCAGAACAGGTAAAAATCAATGAGCAGAAGGATGCCTGGCTCTTCAAGAGATGTGATTCTGGGTGCTGCAATGTCCCTGAAGTACTGAAATCCAGAGTCACCCTATATTTGTCTTTAGCTCTGTTTATAAGAGAATGTGACAGAACTTGGCATAGGAGCACCCCTTGCAAGTTTGCTTCTAAGGCCTTTACTTCTGTCCATCAGAAAGCCAAACCATGTAAATAGTCTTAGACAGTCTTATTGCATAGTCTTGAACCCATATAAACATGCAATATGTGGGCAAAAACAAGCACAACAAAGAGAAGTCTTTGAAACATAAACTGATTATGTAAAGGGCTGAATGATTATGTGCAGACTGAGAGCACCCACAGTGCTAAGCACTGCTCTTCCACCCATAGCTATACCTGTAAGAAAAAAGCCATTGCACAAAAGCTTACTGTTAAGGGGACTGAAACAGTAAAAAGACAAACCAGAGTGGCCTGGGGAGTGTGTGCTGCACAGAGGTGACTATGCCAGCTATGTGAGATTGTATCACATCATGTTGTGAACAAAGGTGCATGATCAAATGAAATGTGGAGAATGCAAGCTCTATGGTTCTCTCAGGAAACAGGCTGCTGACTGCAGAGGGCTTTGAGAATATTCTCAGGAATGTCTGATGATCTATTTGTTCTGTTCATTTCTCCTCACTCACATGCTACTGGCCATCATCATCAGACTTGCGGTCTAAACAGGTAGTCTCTGCCAAGGTGTTGTACAAATAACACCTTGGTTCAGCACAAACAACTAAGGAAGGAACTGTTCATCTTTGTATCTCCCTCTTCCAAAGGGAAAGGACTGTGAGAGACTGATATTCTCAGTCTGTGAGTCAGTTTGCACAGTCTTTGCATTGTTTTCAGCCTGTTCTTCTAAAGATGACATGCTTTTCCATGACCTTCGGATTCTGGGAAGTTTTTGATAAAAGGAACACACAAGTATCAGTCCATGAAGGTTTATGAGGCAGGAGGATGGAGAAGGAGAGGATTCTAGACAATCCATCAGATTGTGCAGGTTTTCTTGGGGACAAAGTTAAATTTTCTTTATTGTAGATGATGTGGGACTATGCTTTGGATTTGTGCTGAGAACAGTGTTGATGACACAGAGATGATTTAGTTACTGCTGAGAAGTGCTTACACAGTGTCAGAGGACCTTCCTGTTTCTCACCCCATCCCATCAGCGAGCAGGCTGGAGGTACACAAGATATTGGAAAGAGCCATGGCTGTGACAACTGACAACTGCCCAAAAGGATATTCCATACCAGATAGCATCATGCTCAGCATATAAAAATGGGAGAGGAGGAAGTTTGGTGGGTGGGCTGCTGCTCAGGGGTTTGCTGGGTACCAGTAGGTTGGTGGTGAGTGATTGTTTTCATTTGCATCATCAGTCTTTCTGGGGTTTTATCTTCCTCTGTTTTTGTTATCTTTGTCCCATCTTTTCCTTACTATTCACGAATTTTTACTATTATATTGTTTTGATTATTAAACTTATCTCAACCCACAAGTTTCTTTTCCACTTTTACGCCTTCTCATTCTCTCCCCATCCCACTGGTGGATGGAGTGGGTGAGTGGCTGTGTGGTGCTTAGCTAAACCATGACACATGCACAATGGTTTTCTCATCATTTCATTTGCCATAAACAAAGGATGCTTGTTTATATCCAAGGATCTGAATTGACTAGATCCTTCATAATGTAATCACTTTAGTGTGCCTTAACCATCCTATGTAAAAGTTGATTTCCAAGGCAGAACCAGTGTCTGCAAGCAGGGAGAGCCTAAGAAAGAAGGAGGCCTCACACCATGTTCCCACCCAAATCCTTAGCTGTTTTTTTCAGCCCTATTGTCTGGATTAACAGGAATCATTATGCTGGCCAAACTAAGAAAGAACTAGGTGTGTAACATGTCTATCTGTGCCCAGAGAACAGGTCTGGCAAAGAAGGCAACCACCACTCAGCTCCATGGTTGCTCTGAGCTGGCAGATGAGGCTATTGGCAGTCTAACAAGAATCCATTAGAGTTGTTGGCTTGCTAGTTCTATCAGTATTATCCATTTACTTATCTATCATTATGATGGAAATTATACAGGAATTACAACAGGAATATTCATGCATGTACTTTTTTTTTCCTTCTTTGTTCCCCACTCTACCTTGTTAACAAGAATGAGGTTGAGGCTTTTATAGATTGATCTCTGAGGAACAGTTGATCTCTGAGGAACAGTATGCTCAATGCCTTGAAAATATTCCAAAATAATAACCAGCAACCTTAGAAAGTAAAGTCCAAGGCTTGGAATCTGAATGCACTCATCAGTACAGTCTTGTGTTAGAGGTGAGAAGTAATATATATACCTAGGTATATAAAGCTTGATTTGAGAACTGTCTTGGGATGTGTTAAGTTTACATCAGGTACTGCCTAAATATAGTGCCCAATCTACTTTCAAGGTGTAGCACGGATAGCCTTGCACGTGATGTATGCATACAGCTTTAAAGCATCCTTGCTATAGATGCTCCTCTGTTCCACATATTTGACCTCCAGGGTGACAACAATCCACAGCATTTGAAATCTGACTTAGATTTTCTAAGTGCAGGTGGCAGTTCAAAACTCTGTGGAGGTTGCTTAGATGAAGATGGAGTATTGGATACTATGGCCAGCTGGCTCCAGAGGCAGTTTCTATGCAAAGGAAGAGATCAAGTGCAATCTTTTCTCCTTTCAAAGCAATGCAGTTTTTCTCTGAGGCTTCCAACTGCTATGGTTATCACACCAAAACTGAAAACATTTCACCCTTGCCTGTGCATAGCATGAAATCTTGTGGGCTTCAGCTAAGTTGCTTCCTGACCGGAAGGCACATAAAGATGTGCAAGGAGGCAGCATGAATCCAATGGTGAGCTGACCAAAGAGGCACCCACTCATTGCCTCTTATAACCAAGGGTTCCTATCCCCCAGTCCTTCTCATTTTTCCTGTGGTATTTGGAAGATTATCATCACTGTCTTTAATGCCTTCTGGTGCATGGATATGACAGAATAGGTAGTGCATTTCCTCCTTAGCTCCCACAGCATGAACTAAAGCAGCAGCTTATGGATGGATGTATTAATTTCAGCCACCACTGCACACATCCAAGGGAAGGATGCCAAGTATTTTCCATAGACCACAAAGTGCAGCTGATACTTGGTCACTCTCTTGAGTTCACTGACACCTCCAGAGAGGACAGAAGCACAGCTGCCACTAGAAGAGGTCCTTGTCTCTGGTAGAGGACAGCAAGATAGTTCCTCCAAAATATCCTCCAGAGTGACACTGTATTTGGGTCCTGGTAACGTTCTTGGATTTTCAGTGTTTCAGAAAGTTGCCGCCGTGCATCTCTTTTCCTTCTGCAGGACTTCCACCCGCAGGTCAGCCTGCATACTGCAGCTGAAGTGTGACCTGCACTTGGTGGTAAAACTAGCAGAGCAGCAGGTAAATCCTATGTTTTCAGCAGAAGGCAAGGAGAACTCTGGCTTGACTTTGGCAAGGTCCCCCAGAGTCAGGGACAGCCTGCGAGAGAGCCCGTATCTGAGACACAGCCATTTCAGCAGAGGAGAAAAGTGCAGCTCCTGGCTCTGTATCCCTCACATCTGGATTCATCTTCTCATGGGCATAACATGAAGTACTCATGGTTATTTTAGCCAGGTGGGTTTTAGAAGACAGCAAAAAGCTGGAGGAACTCACCGTTTATAGATGTGGAAACCATTTCTATAAGTGACAATGTGCTTTGGCCATTTCTTATTGATGTCTTTTAATAATCTCCTTTAGAAATCAAATGAACTGGGTAAGGACAGTGACTGTGTAGACAAGGAACATCATTGCAGCAACATTCACACTGTGCTCCTTCTTAGGCTTCAGAGAGGCTTACTGATTAATTTGAAGAGGGTAGGAGAGTCTCTCTTTGCTGACCTCCACTATATAAAACAAAACATAGTTAGTGAAGTGGGATGGCTAACTTCACTGTAAAGGTCCAAGTTTCTCTTCTCCCTTGTTTGATAAATGGCTGTCATCAGAATTACTGTGCTCCCCTAAAGCAATTAGTCATTATTGGATGATCAAAGTATTTATCACAACTTCAGGTGCAGTGCAATTGATCTTCATTTGGGTTGGTAGGGTTCCTTGCTGGATTTTGGAGAAGGGATCCATCAGTGGCACAGCCATCAAACAGAAGGCAGCAGGTATATCCTTGTCAGAGAGATATAAGACTGCAGAAATTCCAAAAGGTGCCAAGAAGTGCAGAGGTAGCTACTGTCACCTGGCAAAACTGTTGAGTTTTAGGAGATAGAAAGAACATTTAACCCACCCACCTACATCAAGACTGCCATAGCCTACCTTAAAGGAATTTTAATTCAAGGATTTATACAGCTGTGGAACCCTGAAATCCTCTGAGTAATGTGCAGTGGTCTGAGATGCTCCTGGTTACAAATGGTGCTCCACTATTTGCCACACTAAAAATCTACAGAGGAGTTATTGCAACATGATAAGTCTGATCCACCTGTTACAGAAAACTTAGCTTTAAGATAAGCAACCTGGATCAAAAGTAACCTAAAATGTCACTGTAGCTGTCACAGCATTGTGTTCATGAGCAATAGATGCACTTGAGAAGACTTCTCCATGGCAGCTCCTGATCTTCTAAAATGCCTTTAGCACCAGTGAAAGGTTATTGAGCTTTAAAATATTTAATTTCAAGGTTTTCTGGTGACCTGAATGGTTTGTGACTAGACACAGTGCAGAAACCCTCTTTATATGTTAACCACTCTTTCCATGTGTGAAAAAAGTAAACACTAAATTAGGAAAGGCAGCTTTGCTCCTCAAGACACCAGTTTCCTCTTGGTATCCAGTAATTCAAGTAAAAATAAATTAAATCCCCATCTGAACTGAAAATACTATAAGTGGGAATTGCATTTGCAATTGCCTTCCTTCCTTCCTGGGGCAAGTATTGCAATCAAAGCACCACTCATTTTGACCATTCAATGAGCAGGCAATTTTTTTTCTAATTAATTTTTTTCATTTCCTTCCATTTATTTTTTCCCCTACCCATTATTTAAGTTAGAAGGGGCCCATTTTTGACCATTTTTATAAAAATGGGTACAAATTCAGACTGATCTACTGAAACAGTTGAGCTACTCTGGACTAACAGTAATATAAATAACAGCAGAACTTGTCATGGTGTTTCCAAATTAATAAACCTAAATGTTTTCCAACTAATGAAATGGCTTGAATACAATCAAACAGATTTTGCTTTTAATCTGTGAAAGAAAAATGTGTTTGCTTGACCTGTAAAGCAAGTTATGCCAAATTTGATCATGAAACAGTATTTATGACTAATTTTTAATGCACTGAAAACAACTGAAGTGGGAAATGCTGATACACTACTGTAATATGACTGTGGAAATTGAACTAATGTAATAACTAAAATGAATGGGTATAATGAAAGAATAAACCCATGGAGGCTGGTAATGCCTAAAATATTGTGATTTTGAGACTAATGTTTATGGAGCAAAAGAAGAAAAAAGTTAACAGCTTCAGTATGTGGCAGGAGCCTTTGCTGACATTTGCAGAGCATCATGTTGTGCCAGCACTGTTATAAGGAGTGTCTAAGAGCAAGAACATCACAGAGTAATGAACTCTGAAGCACAGTGAAAAACAATTACATATGTGGACATAAAGCCCAGCGTATTTCTATTGAAATTGGCACCACAACTGATTTAAAAACTAGGCTCAGAATTTTTTCTTGGTGACACACTGTATCTTCCCATTCGCTATATTTAAAAAATAACAAAATTCAGTTGGGGACATATATTTTTGACCCACAGCAAAAGTGATGGAGTGCTGACTCTGCATATCTCTGAAAATTGAAGTTATTGTACTGCAAAGTAACACTGGATAAATGCAGAGAAATTAATTCCACTGAGAGTGGTATTTTGTTCTGTTTTGAAAGTATCCTTAGAAGGTTGTTAATAGATCTTCTTAAAAATCAAATATTTAAGGAGGCTTATCTTTAAAATACTACTAGAATTATGATTAGAAAACATATGAATCATTGCTATTCTGTAGCACAATTAATTTTCATTGCTATGTTTGTGACCTACTTACAGAGACCACAAACACTAATCTCACTGGATAATTAAGAGAGTAAATATCATTTGTCCAGTCCCCGATGACTGGTCTTAGAAATCCAATGAGCTCTCTACATTAAACTTGCAGATAAGAAATCCTCAGTTACATATAGACTTTAATTATCACATACCACTAATGATTCTTGAAACTTGGTTTCACATTTTACACTTCGAATAATACAAACTGTATTTAACATGCAATTAAATATTTTCACCCATAAATTTATTTTTCTAGATGTAGCATTCTGATGTAACAGAATGTAGATACATTGGACAAAACAGGAAAATACATTTTTCTTCTATTTAGTCTTGGACAAAATTTTTGTAATATTTTTGTTTGCATAAATGAGGTTTTCTTTAAAACCTACTGCTGGCGTTCTAAATATAGATGTATATTTCAGGATTAGACCAAAGAAATTACTTTCACAATCAAGAAAATATTGGGCTAAAATCCATCCTGCTTGAGTGATAAAATAAATGTAGCAATTAAAAATCACCCACATTAGTTGCATGTATAATAAATTACATTGGGAGACATAAAAAATGGGAAGTGGTGATACAACAAGTGCAAAAATTAACAAGAGAAGCAAGAGACAATGAAAAAATCCATTACAGTGAATGATAATTTTATAAAGCATAATAGTAATAGAAGTCCCAGCAATGCTATAAGCTTATAACTATCTCAAGATAGTAAAATTATGGATAACTATGGGGAAAGACAAAGCATTTAATTTTGAGGGGCTTCTGTTGGAAAGAAATTGGATGGCATACTTGTTTAACATGAATTGCTTTCAAATTTACCAGTAAACTGTGAATACTGTAGCCATGCATACTTAATATGTCTATATTACATGGCTAGGTATATATGCCTTTTGTCCTTAAAGATACCTCCTAGAAGTATTCCAAAGACAGACCTTGAGTCCTGCTTCATGTTGGTTATTAAATCATTTAAATAAAAGATAACTCAGTCTTTGTTAAATATGTTATAGATAGTTCCAAAGATCAAAGAACCATAATAGTACTGCTAAAATTGTAGGAACACCAGTAAATTCTAGGAAATATAAAGTTAGGGGTGAATCATGCAATGACCTTCAGTACAAGACCTCAACAGGGAGTGTCAAGACAGTTGTTTTTGTGGTACCTTGCTGTGCTGTTACCAGAACTGTTTGCTTCCTTAATCTACCTGTAATTAGAGTCTGGATACCAAGCAACCACCATGTGTGTAACTTATGTTCTTTACCACTTTGTTTTTTTCTTTAAATATCTGGAATCCAGAACACATGAGTTTCAAGACCAACTTTATAATTTGGTGCAGTTGAAAAACATGCAAACCTTCAGTAGAGAAACTGCTGAGAGTGGCTGCTTGCACCTACTTCTCCACTGTATAACATTTGCTGCCTCAATTCATCCCAGTTTTTGGGTCCTCCCTACTCTCTTTACCCCTGGACTAGCCATGCATGTTTGAAAGCAATGCCAGCCAGGCAGGTCTGGTGACATATGCTGAAACACCTATAAGGTCACCAGCTAAAACCAGCTCAACTGAACAATGATTATAAATTAATCTCTAAGTGCTTCTGTGTGAAGGGACAAATACAGGTATTGTCAAACTAAACACTCTGGAAGCACTTTAAACTAAGAATTGCAAAAGGAATTGCTTCAGCTACAGGGGATGTTTTGACACTGGGAATCATTGTACAAGAACTGTTCTTCATTTAAGTTTGTGCCTTCCTTTGTCCTGGAGTACTGTTTGTGTGTACATAAGCCATTAGACTCATCCATGAAACCCTCATTTGAAATTTTCCTGCCCCTAAATCATGCTATTATTATACTGTGGAATAATTTGCAAGCTCATCAAGAAGGCTGCAAATTGCATCAGTCCTGGAGGCCAATCAGTTGTCCCCAGGAGACAATTAAGGATCCTTCTTAGGCTGGGAGGAGCAATATAGACATAGTTTTATCTGTGGAAAACTTTTCTTCTGGATAAAGAAAGAATTTAATTCAAAAGAGCTATTAGCTAATACTTATAATTGATACTAATTTATTTTTAAACTGATGTCTGTAATTATTCTTATATATGCAAAACAGTCTATTTGCATAACATACACACCAAGCTACAAAAAACACAGCAGCCTGAGGTTCTACGTCTTCTTTCCCTGACCCACTTTATTATCTTTAATGTTGCTCTCAATTCTTTCTAGCCTTCTCCATTCTCTTTTTTTCCTTAATAGAAACATCCTTATCCTTTATCATGCTTTCCTTACCTTTTTTTCTTTCCTTAGCTTTCTTCCTCCTTTGATCTTCACCTGCCCTCTTGTTTCTTCATTTTTCCAAACGCCATCCTCTTGCATGAGGTACAGATATTGAGCAGTTGTCTTATAATCTGGCTGGCCAATCCACTATTGGTCCCTTGCTTTCATAGAGAGATTGAAATGAAACTGCTACTGCACCTGATCCCACAGAAGAGTGTTTCTCCTGCAGTGATTGTACACCAGTCCCCAGATATTCAGTACTGTGATAAGGAACAACATTTTAGAAGTAAATAAGTCTTGCCATAGTAGGCTTTTCAGGCCATAGGCTTTTGTTTTGTAAGACTGATGAAAACAGACTAGAAACTATTAATAACAATTGCAGATAAAAATATGGTAAGTGATGGCTAGGTTTTATCTTGACTCTGCAGTGCATCACCCTCAGGGTTCTTTGTCTCCAGGACATCTGTTACCAGCCACCCCACTCCTATAAATTTCCCTGTCAGTCTTGGCATTTGGTCCATCAGTAGAGGTGATGTTTAGGCTCATGGGCACAGCCCTATCCCATTCAAACCATCAGGAGCTACTGCTCCATGTCCTCCATCTGCCTTTTAGTCCTTCACCTCAAGTGTCCAGCTAGCCACACCTTGTGGCACTGCAGGATCAGTTTCTTCCCAGCCCCATTTTCCTTCTCGTTTGCCATCTTTGGAGGCAATAGTGTTTCTACTGGCTAAATGCACAAACCTGTGTCAGTACACTGTTGACACATGCCAGTAAAATGTTATAAAAAGGCCAGGAACTCTTTATTTTACTTGGTCAGTGATAAAAGTCAAAGCATGTTTACGTGCATTACTAGTTTTCTGCATGACTATCTTGATCTAGCTCTTAAAGAGGAGTTTACTAAGCACTGAAATGTCATCTTTCTCTACAGGAAAAACTTATGCGAGCTTTCTAATAAGAACGAACAGGCTGACCCTGCAAAGATATTGACGTCCTTCCCCACTCTAAACTGAAGTGAATGCTATTCACTGTAAGAATGCTATTTTGCCCAGCACTTGCTGTTGTCATAGCTCTAGCAAGTGTAAGTTGCAGACACTAACTTGAGACAGTAAGAGCAAACGTGGAAACTACCATCAGAGACTGTTCTGAGAGAGAAAACTGACTGCAAGCGACACAGGGAAATCTGAAAAAGGGTTGCATGAAATGAGATTATTCTTCAGCAGGTGACATGCCTGAAGTGAAAAAAAAAATTTTGTACAATTTCCCCCTGCATTTGAAGAATTATTTTAGCAACTAGGAAATACTTCTTTACTACGTACATGACTTAACATTTGGTAAACAGGTTTTCTTCTAAACTGTCTAATTAAATTTGTCTTGGGTATAATGCAAGCATAATAAATTTCAGCTCTAAAGGTCACGTTTTGGAAACTTTATAAGCCACTTAACACCAGAAGCTTGGAAGGAGAATGCTTTCTCAGCCTTTATGACTGCCTTGCAATGCTGTAATAGCACTGGGACAGCAGTATCGCTGTAATTAAATACCCTTCGCAGCAGCCTGGAGGAGCGGAAACACTCTGGTCATCCGAGACGTGTAGCTGAGTAGCACCCTTGGGATAGAGACGTCCATAAGGGTTAACTCTTTCCTTTTGTAATGTGACAGCATCAGCTCCCACACATACACCTCAGCCAATAAGCTTGTAGTGACATAATGACTGAATTCATACATTTTATTGGTCCAAATTTTTGTATTTATGAAGGATGGAATCCTTAAAGCTGTCTGGTAAGGGGTTCAGGATACCTAGCTTTAGTCAGTTGAGACTGTTCCTGTCCTTATGCTGCTGTAGTTACCCTCCAAGGGCAGAGACAGTAGGATGGGATGTGCCACAGTCAAAACAGCAGCTGCAGTACAGCTGGGGCAGATGGGTGCCAGGGGCATACAGACGGTTCCCATGGGATATAAGCAGCCTTCTAGATGGGATGGAAAAGTTGGCAGACCAGGAACATCCAAAATTGTCCCAAATGAATCCTCTTGAGTCCATCTGTCAGGATCTCACCACCGCAGACACTTTGCATTAGAGAAATCTGCTACTCAGCTGCTCCTCTGTCTTATTAGCTACAGGTTTTTAAGCACAAATTTGAGAACAGGTACATATCCATATGCAATATGAGCTTCTGTGCTCTCTAAGAATTCCTTGGTGACTAAAGGACAGGACAAACTTTGGGAACTGCTCACTCTGATAACTGACATTCTATTCTATGGGAATAAACTTGTATGCAGTCATAAAATGATTATAATTAAAAATATAGCAATAACATGGCTTCTACAGTGTAAAAAAATATAGCCAATGGATAAATTGTATACCTTTGTCAAAAAGCTATCATTTTGGCTGAAAGCAGTTTGGTCCTCATCCAAAACTAGGAAAAACTACCTAGCCTGCACAGCAAACTATGAAAGTAAAATGTATGAGAATAGCATGCTCTCTGGAGTGACAAAGTAGAAACACATTTAGAAAAGTGGCTTTCATATTTTCTTCCTGCATGTTCATTCTACATATTTCTATCCCATAGCAGCTTGAATCTAATGGTAATATTTTCTTCTCTGGTGTCTCCTTGGCCCACACTGAAGGTTTTCACTGTTGCAAGTAGAAGTTTTTCAAATCTGAGCTTATAAGTGAAGCTAAGAGGTTTAGCTGCAAGCTACAACAGTCATACTCTCTTGGTTTGGGCATGGATGACATTGTACAATTCCTACTGACCACTAAGTAATACTTGTACTGACTCGCTTCATTGCATTTCATAGCTTGTGTTATATTCTGAGTCCAAATATAAGGTACAAAGGGTGGGATTATACTACTGTAGTAAATTTGTTTCTAAGTGTTTTAAAAATTAGGATTTGTTGGATTGTTTACAGGTTACCTGTGCACTTAATGTAGTGAACATAAGTTGCAAACCCCAATACAGTATTTCTACCTGCTACTGAAATGCAGAAAATTTCCCCATGCCCTCCCCCTGCTGTATATTCATAGTTCTCATGTCTGCCAGATGGTGTGGAGCAAATTATTCTAGAACTCAGACCATGTGAATTTTAAGCAGATGAATATAGCAGTCTGTGCAGCACTTTGCCTTCTTTTATCACTGACTGTAGTGCTGGCCAGTTTGATCATACCCCACAACAAACAAATCTCATTAATCAGTGTTTTCCTTTTTTTTTCCTTGGCTGCTTTTCCCTTTCTGTTCACTTGTGGAGAATTTCTTTGGAAAGCCTTGTTTTTAGAAGGAAATAAATTTTTCAATCTGCTTGATGCTTTTATTTAAAAATAAATTTATCTCTAAGGAACAGCGCCGGCGTGATAAAACTGATCAAGAATGCAGTTCCTGTATAAATGAAACTTGGCCTGGACAACTCTGATGTAAGTCATCCACTAGTACTCCTCAGCAATTTACATCTCTAGAGTTGAAAGGGTAATGTGATTTAAAATCCATGTACTTTACATTACTGGAGCTCTTACTGAAACTGCCATTGAAGATTCTGAATTATGCAATTCAAATATAGTTACTTCACCACAAATGTCAGTGACACCAGCCAAGCAATAATTCGATGATGTTGCTTAATTTACTTTGCCATGACTGAACTGATCTTGAAGCACTCCTGACTTTTTGTTTTATTTTTAGTTCACAGAGTCATAAAAATATTGGTCAGAAGGGACCTTTGGAGATCATCTGGTCTAACCTCCTGTGTGACTTGGGACTCTTGCCAGTGCTAGATTAGGTTAGCTGTGGCTTTACCCATGTAAGTCCTGAAAAGCCCCGAGGATGGAGATTTCACTGTCTCCCTGGGGAAATAATGGTATGAAGCTGCTCCAGTGCTGTTGTGTCCTCCTAGCCAAGTCCAAACCTCCCTAGCTGCGATCCTTGTTACTCTGTCTATTAATATGGAGGAGAGTTTTGCTTCATCACCTTTGTGACTCCCCTTCAAGTGTTGTAGGCTGCTAATAGATTACTGCTTAGCTCTTCCTTGGCAGAGTGAACAAGCCCACCTCCCTCATTCCCAATGGCTGACCACTCCTCCTTGATGCCACAATTGTCTTGGTGACCCTCAGATGGATCCTCTGCACTTCCCCTTCAAAGTTGGACACAGACTGCAGATACGCCCTGGCCAGAGTACCTCACTGACAGTATCTGAAGGAACCACACTTTTGACTTTTCACACCTGGCTTAGGAAAACCAGGACTATTCAATAATTTAGCTAATGAGTTCCTGCAGTAGTTTTCCTGTATCAGGACTTTAAAACATAAAAACCTTTAGTTTTTGGAGAACTATTGTAGAAGGCGTAACTTCTAGTCCTGTGTTGGTTTTGCTTCTTGCCTGTACTGAGGCTGCTTACACTTTCAGGAAGATCATTCCTGTAGGAAGTTTATCTGGTAGCATGAATATATTGTCCACAGTTCTCCTCCACGCTAAGAAAAGAAGGTAACAAAGCCAATTTGCAGGCCAAGGCACTACCAGTTGAGCACATTTCAAATAAATATTGAGCAAATATAAAGTCTGGTTTTCATTTTCCTTAATAACTTCTTTGATGGGGATGGGAAAGAGCTGAAGGTTTGGGTAATTTTTTTTTGTAGGAAGGGTACTTTGTAATGTTGGTTGCAAGACCTAAATTAAAAAATGTGGCAATTTTTTAAACATATTTCTCTCACTGAAGACCAATCCAGAAATACAGAATGCATGGTGGGAGGGAGCCTTAATCTCAAAGGTACAAAACCAGTGTAATAAGTGAAAAAGAAACCCCTACTTATATCCTCTTCATAATTAGAAGTACTTGTAATATTCCAGCACAGTTTATGGAGCTGCTGACAACAGCAGCAGATTTATTTGAATGGAGATGACAGCCAATAAAAAGAAGAAATAAAGAATACAGTACAGCAGCTCGGTGTGACACACCACACTGAGAAATGGGCAGGAAGGAAGAAGCACCAAGAGCAGCACTACTGCAGACTGGGATCTATTGCATCACAGATGTCTCAAAAGAAAATAAGATGAAACACAGAAAGCTGCATTCACTGAACAACAGCAAGGTCAGAGTTTAGGCTAACACTTTCTGATCTTGCCTTAGTTTAGGGTAATTAGATTTAGGTGGCATTTAAGACTAGGAATCTTTCTTCTCCTGTTTCTTCTTTCTTTCTTATTCTCACTTGCCTCAATGACAAAGTAAGAGTTGCATTCCACACAGCATCTGGGCTCATCTCCTGGGAGATCTGTGGTATTGTACCTAGAACATATGGCTGCTTTGCTCTTTCCCTGACCAAAGTTTCATCTGCAACCTTCTTTCTAAATTTGTTCTATATTCTTCTTTTCCCTCCAACAAAATATTAACTCTACTCCTCCATCCTTTGTCATTAGAGTTGGTAACTTGCACATTACTTGTAATTGAAAGTCAACGTAGCTTTGTGGGTGTACCTGCACAGCCTGTGCGAGCCTGTGCACGTGCACAGCAGAGAGGAGGACTGCTGAGGACAGGCAGAGCCACCACCTATACGTACTTTAGATCACTAGGGTAACAGAGGAATAATGGAAAAGAAACAGATCTGAGGGTTGCAATTTCATACCAGTGTGCTGGTGAAGACTCACAAGCTTCCACATTAAATGCTTCACTGGGAAGGGGCTTTAAGCCAAAAAAACCCTTTCCTTTTCCTTAAGTGGTTTGTCTTTCAGTCTTACTTCCTGTGACTCTTCGTCTTCACTTTAAATCTTTATTCCTTTAGAAAGTCTGAGAAGAGGCTGTGTTCAGAAGGCTGGATTTTTCTTCTTCTTTCTCCTGTTTCTGCTTCTCTTTCTCTTGTCCCTGTCAACTCTTATGTTCTTCTCTCTCTTTGCCACTACTGTTCTTTCCCTTGGAATTCTCATCTTTTATACACTCTGCTCTTTTTCCTTCCCCCTGGGGGAACACAGTGTTGGAACTGAGATAGACCTAGAGAAGTAGTGTTCCTCCAGGGAGCATCCAGATGATAGTCAATGAGCAGAACTGGATGATTTTGTGAATGCAAATGTGCATAGGACTACAACTGCCTGCTGAAATAAATTAGGATTTTGCATACTGACCGTATGAAATAGCACAATTTTTGGATCAAGTCAGCAGAAGTTTTTGAAAACAGTGACACCAATCTCAGTCTTAACTATGGAGGAATCAGCACAGGAGGGTGATTTGCTTTTAAGGTATGACAAAGCAGATTATGGACATGTCTCTTAGCTATTTCTTAGTATTAGCTACTGAGAACATTTTAATTCAAAAGTATTAACCACCATGGCATTAAACCAGGGTGACATTTACTCTCAAACACAAGAGAAACAGTGGATGCTGTGGTTACAAATAAAGCTACAGCAGCCCACCTGCAGAATCCATACTGGTTGTTGTGCAGTGGTATTCATAAATTACAAAGCAGCAAATGTCTCCTAGACCCATCCTGGGGATCAGAAGACATTATTACCATCAGCTTCCCAGCAATGTCCCTCTGCTGGACAGTTAATACTTTCCTGCTACCATAGGTTTCCAAGAAAGCAATTTATCTAAGTGTTCCCTAAGTCATTTATGCACAGATTACAAAGGTTAACTTAAACCAATGCACTGTTAGTGCACTTTATTTGCCAAAAGTAAATCAAAAAGCTTATAAAAACTACCCCTATGGGAGAACTTTAGAGTTAAAGGACATGTAGGAGGGATATTAGAGCTTTCTTCTGTATGAATATCTATCAATGGACAGTCTTGTTCTTGTTCTGTTTATTTTAGGGCTTTTTTTGAGTGTCCAAATAGACACACTGTTAAAAAGATGAGTACATATAGTCTCATTTGTTTTTAAATCCTCTACAAGGTCCACAGAGTTTTACCTATGTCTTGGAGAATTTGAAAGGTTTTTTCCTACTTTACTGTTCCCAGATCAACATGCTTCACTGTAGAATACTGCACGCTTTTCATAGAATATGAATGCTTTTCAGAGGATATTTGTGCTGAAGATTCAGTCCTTCCTCCATCACTCTCCCACACAAGGTGCTAAGCAGCACTGCCTTATTTTAAAGGAAATTAAATTCTCTGGGATTCTCCAGCGTAAATTTGCTTCAATTTATTAATTAGTTTCCACTGGAATTTATGAAAAAATAAGCTAATGTCAAATATCTGAATATTTCTGCAAAAAATGCTGAATGAGTGGAGCTAATCTGATTCATGGAAAGATATCCAAATCAATCAAGATGTCTCTTTAATGTAGGATCAGTCATGTGGCATGTAAAAATGCATACTAAAAGATTGCTTTTACAAAAAAATTGTAAATACAATTCTTTGGTCCTGATTCTCCAAAGACATATTCAAGTACTGAACTTTATTCACTATGAGCAGTGTCAGACTGCTATGTCATGGACTTTTTCAGGTGATCTGGAAGTTGACAGTGCCCTGTCTCCAGTTGCTTTTCTGTGTCCTCATGCTACTCCATCTGTTGTCCTTGTTGGGAAACCAAACAGGCTAAGAAACTCTCTTTATGTTGTTGTTGCTAGGTTGGTTTTTCAGCCATATCGGTTTCACAGCCTGATGCATTCCATGATTATCCAAACAACTATGCCATAGTGAGGGAGAGGGTACTGCAGAGCAGTCAGCATCAGGAAGGTCAGGGACTGCCTAGGTCATGCTACAGCACAATCTTGAAAAGCCTCATTTACTCAGGGAACTACTTGCTGCATGTTAAACATAACATAAGAATGGTCTGCGTGTTAGATATTGCATGTACCATTGCATAGACAAAAGGTACTGTAAAGAAAATGTTTAAGTTGCAGAAGAAATCACTTCTTTATCTGTGATATGCCTAATTCTGCCTCCCTTGTGATTACAGCAGGATTACAGTAATAGCAAAGTGCTGCTACCATAGTGGAATTTCACATTCATACACTACATTAAAATACCACACATGCTGCTATATGAGACAATACACAACAGAGTGGTATTACACACTCGTAGAACACAAAACCAAGTTTGAGTCAGTGTTGCTTTATTTCAGCCATGCAGTCTGAATAACATCCAAGAAGCACAGATGAGTCTCAGCTATTCTCTTTTCTGGAGGAATCTCCTACAATATGGAAATGTTCACTGATGATCAAAATGGGACCCAAGAAAATGAAGTCTGAAGCAAGGTGCTACCTTCAGAACAAATGATCTGCTTTGCAGTCCAGGCTCAAAGAGACTGAGCAAGACTTTGGCAAACAGCATGTTCCCCACCATCCTCTTTCCTGGTACTTTCCAGATCTGGGCAGGAAGCCCTTACATAATAAATCCAACCTGCATATGTATAGATCAGCTGTCCTGTGTGCCTATGGCAGGCCCAGTTACAAGACAAGAAAGAGCCCATACATATAGCTCATCTTTGCAAAGGCAGAATATATAGAAGACAAGGTCATCACTACTCTAATTACAAAAATAAGGCTAAGGGCACATAAGACAATTCTTATTTTAACCTAGATATGACTGTTATAATTTTAATAAATGCTGCAAGTATAGCATTCTCTTTTTTTGCAGCTGAGAGACCAAGTTGCTGTATCTACAAAGATCACTCACCAGACCATTGTGTTGCTTCTTTCATGTTTACAAGGAGAAGCTCGAGCAGCACCTTCTCCTTTACCTTTGGGAACAGCCTTGCTCATTAGAGAGGACATCATTACATTCACAGGACCATAGTTTATTAATCCCCATGTTCCCTTCAAAACCTTAGTGTCTTATTTCAGCTTCTTTAGGAGACTTACATTGGTTTTCAGATGATACTAAGGTTGTTACTCCCAGATGGGAGCTGGCAGTAGAAAAATGATGCACACTAATAAAATAACCTCGCCTCTGCAAGGCTGGGGGTTTATGATAAGAAGCTGTAAAGAGGAAGGTTATACAGCTGCAGAAGTTAAAGTGCGCTTTCAGTGTTTTCATCTGCTGCTGAGGATTTTTCTGCAAGTGGACTTTTAATACAGTTGGAAGAAAAAGACTTCATCATATGGGGAAAGAATAAGTAAGGCCATTTGTTGAAAATTGCACCCAGCTGCGTTAGGGTATGACTGTTAATGTTTAGGGTTTGTTACAGACCAGTTACAGGATATGATGGCTTTTAGTGTGCTTAATTTTCTACGGCTATTATTTTGTAATTTAGTCTGGAACTAATTTTGAAAATAAGGATTACTATTTACGAATTTAGATGTTAGTAGCCCAGGAGGTACAGGTTATTAGATCTCACCTGTCTCACTGCTCATTAGCTTTTTTGTAATCTTAGCTTGTTGAAACGGTGAATGCTCTACATAGATAGCAGGAACTAAGCATAGTTTAGCACATACTCAGAGTGAACAGATACCACTGGTAGTTCCAGCATGGCTAATCTTAGGCATGAATATGAATGTTTTACAGATTGTATTAAAGACAGAATTTTTTCAAAAATAGTCTTAAGGAGCTAATGCAATAGTGAATAAGAAAGAGATCCTTGTACTCAACACAAAAGGAATAAAAAATTCATAATAAGTAGTCATTTTCCCTTCTGCTAATGTGAAAAATTTCAGCCTTGGCATAGAAAGCAGTTATATTTTAAGGAATTTAAAAGATAAACTGCCTTCACATGCAACATATTAGCTTTTAGTTTCAGATGTTTCCGAATGCAGAAGGCATTAAACAATGCCACTTTAACCATGAAGATCTGGAAGTCATGAGAACAATGCATGAATTCTGTGTAAGTCATAAATTAGACATATAATTTAATTTACTTGGGGGTGATGGTTTGCTTTTACACTGTTTGATTTCTATTCAAAGCCCATAATGAATACGTGCTCTTGCAGGTTTTCTCTGAGGGGATTAAAGGTGATCATAAGGCCTTTAACAGGTCACTGAGGGGCTCAGAATAGCAGCTGATTGTCTACAATATGTTTCCTTCTACAGAATGGGGTTTGTTTTAAAAAGTGATTTTTTTACTCTGGTTAATGTTATAGTAGATACAAAAGCTGCAATCTTTCCCTTCTCTCTCTCGTTTTCCTCTTCTTTATGAAACTTTACTGAAGTTATTCAGACCTTTCTGACCTGCAGATCCAGTCACAGTGGCGTGTTCTATATGAGATAACATTTATTAACCATTCACAAAGTTCAGATTTGTGTCTGTATGGCTGATAAAGTTTCCTGTCACAGCAATAGTGCTGTTGCCATGCTCTCTTCCTACAGTGTACTTCGCAGAGCAATTCAAAGGCCTGATTTATATATACTTGAAGTGTTGCAAAGTTTAGCTTCTGTAATTACAGAGAAGCTGCCTCTTTTCTTCACTGCAGAAATTGAGATCAATTCATGTATTCATCTTCATATTTTTAATTTGAACGATGTGGAAGTCTGACTTTTTAAACATGCTCTGATTGTGGGTTCTTGTCTCAAGGATTCTTTCCCTGATGATATGACAGAACATGAGGATAATATTCATTTATCCACATGGGCTTGGTGGGGAAGGATATAATGAGAGCTTGTCTGTGGTAAGCATGTGCATTTAAGACTCCTGGATAATTTTCTAAGGGTATAACTCATTTTATAGACATACATAAATTTTTTAAACAGTGATTGCAATTATAATTATCATAAGTATTTCATTTTAATGTTTTAATTAATTTGCAGGAAATGTTTCATATAATGTTTTGTATATCTCTAAAAAAATAGGAGCTACACTTGTTTTTAGAAAGAAAACTACTAAAAAAAAAAAGTGGCAGCACAACTCTGTCCATGGCATTGGGATCATATATAGGCTGTATCCTAGGGTCTTCTTCCAAGCCAGGCAGCCATAAAAGAAATACATATTGTACAGGTTTTAGGGCTCTGACACGCAACTTTTAGATTTAACATTTTTTAGCTGTCTGTCTTAACACTCTGCTCAGTATTGTGGCTTCCATTGCAACAGAGGTTTGTGGTTTCACTTCACCATCCCCTCTTTCAGCTTAAGCCAGTGAAGAAGGTGAGTTTTGACTAAGAAGCTAGACTAGATGTCATGTGCTTTCTGTAAAGCTCGGTAAAGAAAAGGGGTGAAGCAATTAGTCTCAGACAATAATAATAACCTAAATTGTGACACTATGACACTAGACTTCTGTGTCAGAAACCTCGCACCACCCAGGTGAGGGTTCTGGGGTCTTTGAATTACAGCTGGCCTGAGACCCATGTTTATTCTTTAAGAGAGAAGGCAATGCACATTCAGGAAAAAAAATAGACATGATGTTATTCCCCTAAGCCGTTGTTTCAGTTTTAAGTGTTAATGCTCCTTTCAACCAAAATAGCATAATAAAAATGCCCATGCCAAATGTAAAAAATATTCACTTGAAGTTGGCTAAGAGGATTTTGATATCAGTGACTTTAAAATTAGGGTAAGAAATAGAGGGTAGAAGCCTAGATAGTCAAGTGGAAGCTCATATAGATGTGTCCTGTTTCAGTAACCTACGATTTTTACTTTTATAGATAGGTATAAAAGGCCTTGGGGGGGGAGGGGGTGGGAAATAAAACCCTCTTTTTTAACAAATGCCTTTGAAAAGGCAGAAAATATGCTTAAATGTGCCCTATTTTACATATTCTTTTCATCCTTTAGGCTTTTGACGTAATGCTTATCACTTTGCCATTATGTCAATTTGTGCTTACCAGGCTTTTTTTTCTCTTGTCTCATATTTAGGCTGAGATCCTGCAAACACTTACCTACATGCTTAGTTTTGCTACTCCTTCCCTTTTAATCCCTTTGAAGTTAAAAGGATTATTTGCATTAGCAAAATAAGGCATGTGTGTGCTTTCAGGAGGAAGTTCTTATGTTGTAAACCCTTTGGGGTGGGACCAGATCAGTTATTCTGCAGTCAGATAGCTCAAAGCATGGTTGGGTGGAGGAGGAGTTCAAAAGTTTGTGAAGTTAACAATTGCTTACAGAGTGAACTGGTTTGTGGGATATGCCTGGGGCATAGCACACAAGTAGTTGTTCACCCAAACTAGCACACATTCTTCTTCCTCTCTTTTTTGCATTTGTTGCTGACCTGTAGCCTCAGATTTCATACCAGCTGAGACACCTGCTTTTTTCTTACCTCCTAAAGCAGAAACGTCCCTGGTATTGGCCACAAGGTAATCTAGAGCAAGACCATAGGTAGATTTATGCTGGTGTGCACAAGGAGGAGAAATTAAGATCTGAAACAGAGTTGCAGAGCTCTCCACACTTCCATTGTTGCACTCCTGCAGCCTTCTCAGAATCTCCCAGCACTAGCTTCTCATCCCAACTAATGCATGTAATGCTTTTATATTCTTCCCATTCTTCCTATTTTCCAGGGAGACCTAGCCACTATTTTTTCACTCCTAAATTATTCCAATAAACACTTGCTTTTGTTTAAGATAGATATAATTTAAAACTCAATTTGAAGGATGTGCAGAAAGTCTTCCCTTAGCTGCTTTCAGCCAATGCAGCTCTGTGTAGACTACCACAGCATAAGAAGTAAGCTTGATATTTGAGACAGAGAGAATTACTCTGTAGTGTTTATCCTCTGGAAACCGCCCACATGGATACTCCAGTGGTTTTTGTAGTATAACTTTAAAAATTACCTCGAGCTTTGCAGGAAAAGTTCAAACTCCAGTTTCCAGGAATTTTTATTTTAAGCAGAAAACTTGTATTTTTATTACACTAACATCTAGAACTCCAGTAGAGCTGCGTGTACCATTTTGTTATATTATCTAAAACTAGGGACAGAAATGTTCTTCTGTTAAAGAAAATAACCTATGGATTTGTCTACATTAAATATTTTAATAGCTATAGTAAAGAAATTCCAGCAAATCTTTGGAATTTGAATCTATGGACAAAGCCTCACTTGCTGAGCTGGCTGTACTTGTGGAACAGGTCACTGCTGCTAGGCGATGTTTCCTGACTACTTTCATGTTTGTTAGCTGAGCCATTTATGTGAATGCACCCTTGCTCCAACAGTCAGGTAGCAGGAGCGAGTGCTCATTCAAGTAGCTGAGCCAAGGTTGTAATGCCGAGCACAAGGACTGTGAAGAGGGACAGGGAGAAAGCATTGGTGAGGCTGCACCTCAAGTACTGTGCGAGGTGCTGAAGTGTGATCAGAGAAGGGCAGAAAGCTTCTGAAAGGTCTAGAAAACGTCTCATGAGGAACGGCTCAGGGAGCTGGGGCTATTGTGCCTGAAGGAGGCTCAGGGGGAACCTCACGGCTCCCTACAGCTCTCTGACAGGAGCTTGTAGCCACGTGGGATCTGGTCTCTTCTGCTGTGCCTGCAGCGAGCGGCCAGAGGAAATCGACTCGAACTGAGGCAAGGGAGATTCAGATTAGATATTAGAAAAATCTCTTTCAGTGTTAGGGTGCTCAGGCACTGGATTAAGTTGCCCAGGGAGGTGGTGAAGTCACCATCCACGGAGGTGTTCAAGAGGTGTTTGGATCTGGCGCTGGGCGATGTTATTTAGTGATTACAGTGGTACTGGGTGGACGGCAGCACTGGATGATCTGAAGGGTCGTTTCCACCCTCGGTGATCCCGTGATCCATGGATCCTGTGCTGGGGCTTTTCCCGGCAGGGCCTCAGCCCGGCTGCCTCGCGCCGCGGCGGGAGCGCGCGCGGCGAGGCGGGGCCGTCGGGCGGGCGCCCAGGGGAGGCTTTGGCCAACGGGCCCGCGNTCTCGGCGGCTCCCGCGCCATCCGCGCCCCATCCTCGCCTCCGGCCGCCCCTCCCGGGCTGGAGCTCCCCGGGGCGCGGTGCGGCCGCCGGGCGAGGCGGGGAGAGGCTGCAGCGACTCCGCATCGGCCGAGCAGGCCGCGAAGCCTCGCGGCTCCCCGGAGCGCTGGGCCTGGCTCGGTATTAGCCACCCCGCCGGGCGGGCCCCTCGAGGGGGCGGATGGCGGCGGGAACGGGCGGGAGGGCGGCGTGCGGCGGCGCCCGGAGGGGGAAGGGAGGAAGGCGCCGTCCCAGCCGCCTGGGCAAGTGGGCTGGGCGCCCGTGGCGGGGGTGGCGCGCTGCTGGGCCCGCGCCCCCGCGCCACGCTTTGTTTGCAGTTCTTCGCCTTTATATTTATAGTCACCCTTCCTACTTCTTCTCCCCGTTCCTTTGTATTTGTTTACTTATTCTGTGACTTGAGAGGTCTGGCAAACGTGGGCCTGGAGGTGAGCACGAGGTTTGTGCAGCCCGTGTTGTTAGTGCCTGCGCTGGTGGGAGCGTTGTTCCTTTGTTAACGTCTTTCACCCAGTCACCCTCGGTGATGTGCTTGACTTGAAGTAAGAATCTATATTGAGGTGGGTTTTGAGGTAGGGGGCAAGGGAAGGAGTTTTTTTTCTTAATTTTGCAAAGGTTGAAGTTTTAGGACTGTACTGCACATGCTTCAGCATATTTTTCTTGAGGTTAATGTAATTACAGGAACACAGACAATGCACTGGTGCTGTCCTTAAGTTCAGCGTTGCTTTAGAGCTTTCTTTACATAATCTTTTCCCCTCTAATTGGGCAGGAGGGGGAAAGGCAGGTGGCTCTTAAAAGTAAATTTGTGAAGTCTCAAGGAGTACAAAGAAATGCAATGTTTTTCTAGTCTGGCCTTCTTTATGGAGCACAGGAGGCTTCCGTGAATTAGACAATTACTAAAGTCCATTACCACTGTTTTGGTCTATTTATCTAAGAAAAATCCTTCCGTTTGTTCTCAAAGGTTACACTAACTCTTAAGTTTAATGTAGCAGTTAATAATCACTGATAAACAGTCTTTGCAAAACTTGCCTTTTTTAAGGTAAGCTTGTACAGCTTTTAGGCCCTGGAATTTGATGCATTTTCTCAGCTAAACAAAATAAACGTTTATTATTCGACTTTTATTTTCTGTCTGTAGGATCATCATAATCACGTTTTTTAAAACAGATTGAGCTATTTGTCTCAGTTAATGCATTTTTGTAGGATTTCCCAGAGATTGAAATCGTTTCTGAGTCTACAGAAAAGTTGTACATATTCAGCTTTTCTGTATGTAGAGTCTTTTGTGAAATTTATCAAGTGGTTATGTCAGAACTGGGCGTTATTTAAAAGTGGTACGACTGTTACAGCTGGTTGTAAAGATAATCACAGGTCAGTATTTCCCTGTTTGTGTGTTGGTGGGTTTTATAGTTTTGGTGTGGCTTTGTCATTGTTTTTACTGATCATGTAATGTCATTCTGAACTCTTAGTCTTAGCATTTTCTGTGTATTGCAATGAGTTCCTGCCAGTGTTACACTAGAAGACATTAACCTTTATGGCACCAAAAAGCTATAGCTGTGCTGGTCTTGTGCCCCTTCTTTGTCCCCTCCTCTGCTGGTAAAAGCATTAAATGGTGTAGGACTGAGAAGAACTCACTATAAGCCTAATTACTGAGCATGATTATTTCTTAGATGACCTGAAATCTTAATTTAGCACGAGTCATACTAATGTTATGTGGTTGGTTTATTTTAGAGTAGTTTGGTTTTGCAGCTTATGCAAGGCTGTAAGGAAGGTGCGTGGAGTCTTGTTAAAAGCATGTGTATACCTGTCTGCCTCTGTGCTGAGAATGCATTTCTGCAATTTAGATGGTTTTGAAGCTGGATTAAGCTGGATGAGCTCCTTGCATGGTTACCACTTCACATTCAAACAGTAGTGTGTCTTGCTAGGACAAACTGGACTACCTAACAAAATATGAAAGTTACTTCAAGTGAATCTGTATTTTTTAGTTCCTCTTTAATGGAGGCCTCTGTTGATGTGGGTGGCTTTGCATGGCAGCAGTGCCACATGGGCTCTACTTGGCCAACAGGTTTGTAATTGTTGGTGTAACCTTAAACATCTGCATGTTGTCTTCCAGACTTCTCCCAGAAGTAAAAAAATATTTTGGAAAAATAAAAATTATATGAAAGGTTTTGGTTACAATGTTTCTGTGAATTGCATACGTACTATATCAAAATATGTTAATTTCTTTACAAATATATTTGAGTTGTGTAACATCAGAGTTAGTGATCTAGTGGGATGTATCATTCAGACTAATTGTACTTGGTTGGTTTCTGTATAGAACAGAACTTCCTTTAGCTGTGTTGCCTTTTTTTGCATCAACTGTTCTGTGCTTACTAATGGAGGAAAAATGGTGAGGATCTGTTAGATGGGCTCAAACTTTCACTGTGATGACCAGTGGTTTACCTTGAGTCCTTTGTTTCCTTTTTTTTTTTTTTAACGAAGAAAGCACTCTTATTTATTGCTATAGTGCTTCTCTTGTGTTCGTATATGTATGTTCATATATGTTATATGTGTGTGAATGTAAGGAAGTGAAAGCAAATAGCAGACCTTTCACTTAAAAGCAGAGCAAAAAATCCCAACCCCCTTCTGATCATGGAGGCCCTTATGGGTTTCAGGCATAAGACAAATGTGATTAAATTATTATTTTACTGTTAATTTTTGTGTTTGAATTCTGTTTTCTCTGTGCAATAATGCAAAAGCAACTAAAATGTGACAGTTTATAAGTGAAGAACTGCCAAGCCGCATTTTTTAAAAGTTAAGGAGATTAATATGGCAGCATAACTGTCATTCCTCTTTTTGCTTGTTGACCCAGGGAATGTGTGTCTGCTAAGCTTCAGTAATAATGGGAAACTGGTAAACAGTTTTAGGGAAAGAAAGTGCTGCTGTGTAATTATAAGTGTTAGAGAGTAAGTTTGAAGGCATGTTGTATGTTGTTTTGCTTCTGTGGTACGATCTGGTTGCCCCTGCTTCTCTTCTGCTTTTTGAAAACGAAAAATATACTGAAGTAGTTTTATTAACATGTAAATAATTTTTTACTTCTGAAATGTACATAGAGCTTGATTGGTTTCCTTTCTGTTTGTACAATTAAAAAGCTGTAAGAGTTAGGTGAAGAAGCTGAGAAATGGGAGATTAATGGCACTTTCCACTTTGTAGTCCATTTAATTCACTTTTTGTTTATGAGGTTGTGTTTTCGTTTGTTTTAAGCCCTCACAAGTAGCTACCAACACAGAAAATAAGTGCTACAAGGGATTGTTTAGGAGGCTAGACCAGAGATACTGATCCAAGGTAAAATTAATGCTGGTGGGACGGTTGGTTCTTCACAAGGCTGGTGAAATGCTTGTACTGACACATGGGAAGGGTAGGCAGCAGTGGGGATCTATTAATTTTAGCACTAAGGCTTCTTCATGGGGGCTGAAGCATATGGGAAGGTACACTTGATGGTCTGTAATGCAGAAGCTGCTGACATGGTACTGTGTAAGTAAATGGATGTGGAATAGATTTTGTTGGTGTGGTTTATTCACACTTTAACTGGATACCAGTGAAGGATACAAGTCCTTCAGAAACACACATACACAGAATAATGCACAAAAAACCCAAAACAAATCTGCACATTAGTAGTGTGATTTACTTTACCTTTAGTGAAGTGTGTTGTTGCATTTTACCCTGGTTTTACCATTCTTGAATTGTTTTTATACCTTTACTTTTTTTTCTGCCAGTGATGTTACTGTCTGACCATGCACTTGTACGTCCTGGTACCTGCAGCTGTTTAGAAGGTGAATAGCTCATCAGCCAAGTCCAAAGCTGTGTTGCTGTCTGATAAATGCTGTTAGGGTCTTACACCTTTCTGGGTGGCATAATGGAGGCTAGTTCCTAGGGGTAACTTCCATATGGAGAATATGAACCTATTGGGTTCTGCAATATCTGCCTGGCATTTTACAGTAGGAGGAGATTTCTAGCTTGTACAATATTTGACCGTGTTAGAAGTAGTGTTAAAGCTAGAGTATCTCAGATTCAAAAAAATGCCCTAGAAAGGGTCTTAATTTTTAAATTACTCAGAGTCAAAATCCTTAGGAAAATCTGTATACAACTGAGTTAAGTAAGTGAAAGTAAACAATATGTTTTGTAATCCTTCTTTATTTTCAATGAGTCTATGCTAAAAGAAGTCATGTTAAAAAAAATCTTAATATGACCTCTGTTGTCATGATGTGTTGAAGTACTGAGGGGGAAAAAAAGGCTGCATACATTACATTCATTTATACAAGAAGAGTAGTGGTGGTCGTTTCCAAAGCACAGCACATTTTGAATTAAAATGCGTAGAGTCAGTACTAATATAATCTTGGTTACTTCATCTTCTCTATACTTCAGAATTTGGTATTATTTCAGTAGTTATATTTGAATGCCAAATGCATGTTTAAAACAAAAAAGCTGTGGACAGAAGTGTTGGCAGTTTTCTTTGGACATGGTCTCTAGACATGCCTGACTGTTGGTGAAGGAGACGAGGTTTTGTTTTTTGCTTAATATTCCTCAAAATGCTTATGTGTGCACTTACTATAAAGCTGGTGTTGACTTAGTTTGTTGTTTGGCCTTTTTGATGGGATTTCAGTTAATGCACAAAAAGAGGCAAAGCTAAGGATATCCTCAGTTTTGCCGGCAAAGATGCCACTAGTCTTTTTAACTTGATCTAGTTTAAAATGAGATGGATTGTTTTTGTAAAACAGGGCTTATTTCAAAGTCCTGAGTTGGAAATTTTTATTAAAAGCATGCAGCTGTAGTTTTTGGGTCAAACTAAGGATTCTTTTGTGAGTGTGTTTGTAGGGAGAATGGGATTGTGTGCAAGAACAAGTACATGGACTTGCAGAATCAGAAACTCTCAAAACGACTGAGGTCAGAGTTTGAGAGTACTGTTTTTGTTTTGCACATGCATTGAGGTTTTCTTCTTAATATTTGGAACAAATGCAAATATGTAAATGCTGTTTAAGTGTGTGATAGGAGGTGGTACTGGAGAAGATACTGCACAGCTTGGTAGTGTTGGGTTAACAGTTGAACTCTATGATCTTAAGGGTCATTTCCAACCTAAATTATTCTGATTCTGTGACCTATAGTGGCTGTTTTTAAGTCTTAAATTCCAGACTTGTCAAGGTGTTTATCAAAGGAATCAGAATTTTGTGTAAGTAATTGTGGAATAATAAAATCAAACTTTCTTTCCATAGCTTGCTTATTATCTTGAGTTAGTTTTTTTGGATGAGTATAATTCCTTTGGTAGGTAGGCAAAAAGACTATTTAGTGGTCCCTTATTTTTCTGCGGCAGTAAGTGGGGATGGAGAGAACTGTGAGACATCTACACTGCGCAGCTGATTCTTTATAATTAGATGAAGAGAGTTAAAATGTTCATCTCTCCATGTGATAGCTTTATTCAGCCTTGCCTGTAATGAGAGGAACTGTTGAAGTGTTTAGGTACAATAAATGTAGCTCTGTATATCTAATGGTATGCCTCATATATGCTATTGTTACTCCTTGGTAGCTGCCTGCAAGCCTTAAAGATTTGGTTTGTATCCACTTCACACTGGGCACCTTTAGGGTTGCGTTGTATTAAAATTCCTCTGCATTTAAATATTCAAATGTCTCACTTTCTGCTGTGTCTCAACTCATTTTAGGAAAGATCGGGACCGGGACAGGGACCGAGATGACCGTTCGAAAGATCGTGACAGGGATCGTGACAGAGATAGAGATCGTGACAGAGAAAGGGACAAGGAAAAAGATCTGCGACCTACATCTAACTCTACATATTATGCAGCTGCTGGGTTACCAGCTATAAAACCAGCAATGATTCCACACAGTATTAACCCTTTCACAAATCTACCACATACTCCACGATATTATGATATCCTGAAAAAAAGGCTACAACTTCCTGTCTGGGAATATAAAGAAAGATTTACGGATATTTTGATTAGGCATCAGTCATTTGTGCTGGTTGGAGAGACTGGGTCTGGTAAAACAACACAGGTGAGTTCTTATCTATGTGATACTGCATTTTTTTAAAGGTTGTGGCTGTTGCTAGGTGTGTGTGAGACATTAATTGGGTAAGAACACTTCACAAACTGTGAGCAAGACTAATTTGATGAATGTTGTATTTGCTAAATGAGTGCAGAAGGTGAGGAGAATCTTACAGCATCTTCCACTTGAAAAATCCAGTACTACTTCCAGGCCCCTGCTTCCATTGGGCTTTATAATTGGTGGGTTTCTGGTAGAGGAAGGTAGAGCTTTAATGTTGTGACAGACGTGTACTAATCCACAAACTGAAGTGGTGGTTCCGAATTATTTATTTAACTGTCTGTGTAGTTAGTAACTACAAAGTGTGGACTTATTCATGTTTTATGGAACTTACTGCTGCAGATAAAAGGAATAAAAATGTCAGATACGATTCTGACATCTGATTAGCTTTTGGTGATATTCAAACTTGAGAGGTAGAGTCTTGTGTTTCTTTGGTGATGAAACTTCTCAGAGGTAGAACTTTTTTTTTTTAGTGCAGCTAAAAATCACTATTTTTGGTGGACTGATGGCTTTAAAAGTCTTCCTCAGCACCAAAAGTAGTGGTAACAGATGTGCAAAGCCTCCTTAAGCCTTACAAAAATTTTTGAGGACCAGTAAACAGAATATCTAAGATACAAGGAACACCTGAGTATTTATAGCAGGGCAAACTTGTTCAAAACTTTCTAGTTTGCTGTTTAAAGTCTGTGTTGAAAAGTAATGTAAAAAAGTTTTTTGTTCTATAATCCAATAAAATCCTTTTATGTAGGCAGAAAATAAAAATAGATGAATATTTTAGCCTTTATAAAATGAATTGTAGCTAACTTTAAGTCTTATAGACAGTAAAATTTTGGTCATACAATTTTGGATGTTTAGAAAATGTGAAGGACATAATAGTATATTGGATATCTTTTATAGCTGTGCCTGAAATACCTAAAATTACAGAACCTTGCTGCACATTCTACGAACTAGTATTATATTAGTGGGCAGTGTTATGACATTTTCTGGGTTGGTTTTTTTTTTTATTTTAAACTGTATAAGCCAAGGCCAGGAATGTATAGAATTCTTCAGAAAGGTTTGATTATGGAGTTATTTGGAAGATGCAATATCCTGAATATTACGTTAAAAATGGCACTTAGCCATATGAAAACAAGATCATTTACTGTGTGATCTGAAAATTTGAAGGTCTAAGGGTTGTGTTGATGTAATTCCTCAGTCATAAAGATTTTCCTGAGTTCTGACTGCTTCAACCCTTACTTTCTGAAAGAATCTAAGTAATATAACACATGTTTCCTAAAAATGGGATTTAAACTACCAGAAGCATATAAGCTCTCTTGGAATCTTCCCTGCTTCCTCTGAATTTGCTCTGTGAAGTTGCAGATACATTTTTAAACAATTGACAGTGTCTCTGTAGGGACATATCACTGAAAGTTGTCCTGCTGCCACTTAATGAAAACTTCATTTTGCATATGATAGTGTCGTTTTTGTGGTCAACTGCTGTCTTAAAACCTGTTGGGGATGATTGTTTTTCTTCTTAAATTCATTGATCAGATCAAGATAAATACTTTTCTGCAGCTAAGAAATCCTTTAATGCTCAAACTGCAGGTGTACATAAGCTGTTAATGTCAACTTTATACAAATTAAAACAAGCAACATTTGAAAAATATTATTTCCAAAATTAATGTCTTCTCTTTCATTGTGATTGTAGAAGGCTATACAGTAGTAGATAATCTTTTGACAGTGAGCTGCTGCCTTTCAAGTCCCTTCCCTGATTATTATCTGCATCTCTCCTATTAAGAAAGGTTGAGAGACTTGGGATTGTTCAGCCTGGAGAAGAAAAGGCTCTGGGGAGGCCTCATTGTGGCCTTTCAGTACCTGAAGAGGACTTAAAAAAACATGGAGAGTGACTTTTTACACAGGCAGATAGTGATAGGACAAGGAGAAATTACTTTTGAACTGAAAGATTTAGATGTTAGGAAATCTTTCACTGTGAGAGTGGTAAAATTCTGGAACAGGTTCCTGGACAAGTTGTGAGTGCCTCATCCCTGCAAGTGTTCAAGGCCAGGTTGGATGAGGCTTGTAGCACTCTGGTCTGGTGGATGGCATCCCTGGCCATAGCAGGATGGTTGAAACCAGATGATCTTTAAGAGCCCTTCCACCTGAAACCATTTTGTGATTCTATGATTATGTGCATGTTTTCCCGTTAGTCTTGTAGGGCACCCAGGATTGGAAATGCTTGGCGCAGACAGTAGAACAAACAGATGAAACTTATCTCACTTGTTTCACGTAGACTTAAACCCCAAAGTACTGAAGAAGTATATTGGAAGCCAAGACATTAATTTTCAGTTCTTTAGTGTTTGCAGTGGCTTGATTTGTAATTTAAACTTAACCTTTGAAGTTAACTGTTTTTTTTCTAATGCTCTGGAAGCAGGTTCCATGGTGTAATGGGTGTGCCAGATTTCTCTTAGGAAGGGGTAATTACTTACTGTAATTGCAGCATTCACTCTCTTTTAAATCTGGGCTCATATGTGGTTCTGGTATAATAATTTCACTTTGGTAAAGAGAATGGTAGAGTGGCATATCCTTTGCATATTGATGTAACATAAGTGATGCCACTTCTTTAGCAGGACTTCTTGGTGAAGTCCAGAAGCAAGGTGATGTGGAGTATAGCTTAATCCTTGTCCTTTGCAGTGTGCAGGAGAACTGATACAGTTCTCAAATAATGAAAATTCAGAGCATTCTACCATGTAACTTTTAACTGAGGAAGTTTTCAGTAAGTTGGAGGGGCTCAAAAAAGCCAGAAAGGGCAGTGGTCTTTTGTCTCTTGCTGTGCATTCCTTAAAATGGTGAAGTTCCTTTGACTTTGAAGTAGTCTTTAACAACCCATAGTCCATTTATCCTTGATCTTAGAGGCCACTGTATGTCTAGTCACTACCTCCTTGTGTTTATGGAAGTTATATTTGAAAATCTCCCTTAATTGAGAAAGTGTTTGACATTAAATGATGCTAACTAAAGCCATTCCTCCTGCTTTTGATATTGATAAAATGACCTTTTTTATAAGGAAAGTCAGGGGTTTTGATGACGATACAGGGCGTTTTTTTTGTCAGTGGAATTAACTTTAGGCTAGGTTTCATAAGAACTAAATGATAAGTAGTGTGCAGCATATTCCCAGACATGACTGAAGTAAAAAATGCAGTATGGCACAGTCCTTTTTCCCAGTATTTGTATGTCTTTGAAAGCTGGACAGGAAAACATTCAAGTAGTTGTCTATATCAGCTTAGTACAGAGAAGTCTGTGGAGCCCTTTTCTTTCATTTGACACCAGTGCTGAAGGTTTTGCTATTTAGTGGAAAATCATTTTTAAATTGGTTTTATTTCATACTGCTGTGGCCTGACAGACTTGCTCTGTTTAAAGTAAAAAAGCTTCACCTAATATGCTTATATATACTAATATAACTAGTTGAGCTGTTGCTAGTGACTTGGGAAGCAGGGGAGCCATGTATGTTACAGGATAGGGTTTCATGTTGCAGCTGTTAGTGCTCAAGAACGGCTATTAGTTCTAGTTTTGCATAGGATTTTTAGAAATAGAGTCTAGTGGTCTCCTCTCATATTTTGATTCTGTTTGCTTTATTGTTCTTACGTTTATAGTGGAAGTATATTCTTCATTAAAAATGCTTTAGACTACACTCATCTGCTTCTGATTATGTTTTGCTGTTTACTTATGTCCATTTTGCTGTGAAAATATAATAATGAAGAACTGACATTTTCCTGGTTTAAGTTATACTGCTTTCTCTCTTATTCCTCATTGACACAATGTATAAAGGATATGCTTGCTTTTCCTCTTTGTGCTTTTAAGAATGCTTTGAAAGTAATCACTAAGAACGAGTGGGTTTTTTTCGTCTGGAGGCTTGGAACTAGTTAGGCCTGGATATGTCTTCTCATGAAGTGTCACACTGAGAACATGTTGAGAGTAATCTATCTCCATCAAATTGTTACTGACCGTAGGAATTCTCAATAAAACTTATTTTGGATGATTCTTACTGTTTCCAGATTCGTAATAGGAGCAGAAAACTACTGACTGGCAAATAAAATGAGTGCTAATACAGGAAGGAGAACATACGGGTTTTACATCTGGTTGATGAAATTTCCGAAGAACAGTAACAAATCTAATGAACAGAATTACTCGTTCATTTTATTTGTTGCACTTCTTGGCTAAGACAATTCTTTATTACTAAAATAATTATTTTTGCTTAACATATTAGTAAGCATTACTTTTTCAAGATACAAAATATATTTTGCTTACTGTAAAACTTACTGTGCTACTGAGCTCAAATTTTGAGTAAGTTAGCTTTAATTTTGGTTGCCCTGGAACATGTTGGCTGCTGCTAAGGACCTGTAAAAGGTATTGATCTAACAGGGCTAAAATGTACTGTGAACCTATGTATTTCCGTGATAACTTCAAAGATAGTTATGTGTGTGCTTAACAACAGTATGCTTGATTTACTGGCATTGGACCCAACTAACTAGTTTATCTTCTCTCCTGCTCTGGATATTTTTGTATGTTCAGTTGCCATCTCTGTGGAATTCTAACTAACTTTGGATTCGATACAAAGGTTACAAATTCCATATGACTTTTTGAAGTGTGTTTATCACTGAGTTTTATTCTTGACAGATCCCTCAGTGGTGTGTTGACTACATGCGCTCCTTACCTGGCCCAAAGAGGGGAGTCGCATGTACCCAGCCCCGGCGAGTGGCTGCAATGAGCGTGGCACAGCGCGTTGCTGATGAGATGGATGTCATGCTGGGCCAGGAGGTTGGTTACTCCATTCGATTTGAAGATTGCAGTAGTGCAAAAACCATTTTGAAGTAAGTATGGCAGCTATCAGGTAAATATGTAACAGCATACTTGGAGGTGGGAGAATCACAGGGTAATGAAGGGTATGAGCAAAGTTATGAAAGGAGTAATAAGGGAGTGACTCTGTGAATTGGTGCTTTGTGTCTGAGTGGGGAAGAGACGCTGGAGCTGTAGCATGAGCTCAGAGAAACCTGAGGTGTGAGGCATGAATAGAGTTGGAAGTGATTCATTCCTCTTAAAAAAGTCACTGCACCCTATAGAAATTAATTTTAAATGATCTGTAAAGAAGAAGGTGATCTGAATAAGTATTTTATTATTAAGGTGCTATTCATAATGAAGCCTTTCAACATGCAGTTTTTCTTTGTTGTGCATTCAGCTGATGCTTTATGTGTGGTGTCTTCTATGCTCAGGGTACTTCTGGTGAAGTTCAGTAGCTTATTTCAGTAAAGAGAACTTCCCAAAGATTCAAAAATGGCCTATACCTGGCTCTGGGACACATAGTCAGGAGTGTTTAACTTGTCAGCTGCTATAGATTCCTGTGCTGCCAGGAACCAGGTGTATTTAATACAGCATTTGAAAATTGCATTCTAAATGCTCAGTTAAAAATAACACATTATGGTCCAAGGATTAAGGCTTTTCTATCAAAAGATGTCTTCTTTTTGGTTGTACAAGTAGTTGAAGGGCTGGGCATAAAGTTAATATGGAAAAAGAAATGTAACAGAAGCAGAAAAGCAAGAAGTGAACAGATCATCTGCAGACAGAAAAGGAGAGCAATTGCAGAAACACTATCTTGGATTTTAGAGGGTCTTTTCCCCTTTTTTTTCCTGTCTCTTGAGCTTAGGTGTGGAACTCTGCCAGTAATAGTCTGCAAACTATTGTAAATGTTACTAAACCTTGTTTTCCCTCTCCTTCCCCCCCCCTTTTTTTTAAGCTTTCTCCCTGTAATCCCAGATTCCACTTATACTCTATTTGAAAACTTTAAATGGGCTTGTTACAGTGCTGGAAATAGTTCGCTGGTGTTCCTACACTGAAGAAGTTGATTAAAAGCTTAGTTCAAGCAACCTAGTGAATATGAAAGAGGATTCTGCATCAAACCTAATAAACAGAATGTGTGTTGGAATTGTTTCGATTTGTTCAGGTATATGACTGATGGTATGTTACTTCGTGAAGCAATGAATGATCCTTTGCTGGAGCGCTATGGTGTTATAATTCTTGATGAGGCCCATGAGAGAACACTGGCTACAGATATCTTGATGGGAGTTTTGAAGGAAGTTGTAAGACAAAGATCTGATTTGAAGGTCAGTGATGACGAAATCCAGCAGCATCTCTTTTCCAGTTGCAGTCATACTGGATAAAGTATCTGTGTGCTTACCATTAGCTGATTTTCATAATTGTTTTTTGATCTGTTATAATGTATATTGGAAGGCTAACCCTCCGAAATTCTGAACATGTTCTGTATTGAGGAAGCTCCTAAAAACAGTGTAATTGTAGCTTAACCTTATGTATTGGACTTGGAATTTTTTTGAGCCTTTATAACAAGGGTGCTGTGTTCAGGTAATAGAAGCATTCTTATATCACAGTCAACAATTTACTTTCTTAAAATTACATATTGCATGCATAACATGTCACAACTTCTTCTAAATGTTGAGTAACTTTTTGTCCTCCAAATCTACAGGTTATAGTTATGAGTGCTACTTTAGATGCTGGCAAGTTTCAGATCTATTTTGATAACTGTCCTCTTCTAACTATACCGGGTCGCACCCATCCTGTGGAGATATTTTATACTCCAGAACCTGAAAGGGACTACCTTGAGGCTGCCATTCGAACAGTGATACAAATTCACATGTGTGAAGAAGAAGAAGGAGATCTCTTACTCTTTCTTACTGGACAAGAGGTACTTTCTTTTGTTTTCTATTTATTGTTCCATACAGAAACTGCTTTAACTGACTTGTGTAGACTAAAACACTTAGTTTCCTTTTCTGGTTTATTATTTGCATGACCTGAGGTTTACCTGCCATATGCTTTAAGTCCTTTGACATTGTGCATAACTGTAATGTAAATGCTGTGCAAGGCCTTTCTAAAATGAAAATTCTTATCAGCTCAAGTACTTCAAAAACGGAAACCCAGAGAAGGAACCCTAGGTTTGTACTGATGGGAACTCCAAAGATCTGGGTACCTGAGAGTGTCCTTGGTTTTTATTGAAAAGATAGTTCTGTGCACTTCTGTACATGTATTGTACAGCTTAACGGAAGAATAACCATTTGGTTCTGCTACTTAGCTATAAGTAGTAGTTTTAATAAGAATGTTCGCGTTTTGGTTTTTTATTAATAACTTTGAGTATTAGGCTGTAGACTTTATGTACCATGAATTCAGAGAATTAGGTCTCAGAAATAGACTCCGTGCCCTGCAAAAGAGGATTGTATACAAGCACTTAAGCTAAACTACATCAGGAAATGAGGATTTTCTGGAAATTTTAAATACTTAAAATAAATCGAGGGGTTTTTCTAGTCCTGGTCTTTCTTTGAAGCTCTTTCAAGTGTCCGTATTGGTAAACTGAGATGGAGAAGAGGTTAAAAACCCGTAGGCATTTGAAGGTTTGCTAGACTCAGTCAGCCTAAATGTGGATTTAGTAGGAGAAGCGCGGCTAGCAAAAACGTTCTTCAATTCATTTTTCTTGCAGTTACTACTCATGAAGAAATATATCTTTTAAGGAACGTGAAACAATTCAGTGTCTTTCTTCTAAGCATACACAACCTTAACTCTGCTAAGGGAAGAAAGTTGTGCAAGTAACTTGTGATGCTAAAGGTACTCAGGCTTCTTGAGTACACTTGCCAGTCATAAAGATGTGTTGCCTCTTATGTGAGTTTTAAGACATTTGATTAAAGTGTCTTCTGGCAGATCATCTCCCTTAAAAAACCAAAGCAATGACTGTCAATATAAAATCAAATACTCTGACTTTTCCGTTTGTCCTTCTTTGATTGGCGTATTGCTTTAAGTTAAAGTACAGGTAGGAAGAAATACTTTTAGTGATAGTGGCTGTGAAACCTACCTGCTTGGTTTTAGTTTGAAGTTGTAGTTCAGACTAGTTGGGTACTTAAATGTGTGAATTAGTGGAACAGCTGTTGCAGAAGGGTGAAAATTGGTGGCAAGAGAAAGGAGCACTGCTGTCCTGCTGTTTCAGCAGATTTTATTTTCTTTGCAAGATGCCAAATCAGGCTGGTCTTCAACCTTTCATGAAGCACAAATATATGGCCTTCTGATTTATGAATTATGTGCTTGCTACATCAGGTGCTATGTATTACTCTAAATAACCTGTTAAAACAGTCCCTGCAGGGCACAGGATGAGTGTCTTCCTTTGGCAAATTACTCTAGACTCCAGACCAGCCAGTGCTACAGATGTACTCTTTCTTTTGTATGAACAGGTTCTTTGATTTTCACTGGGTTGATTTGAAGGACATAATGTATTACAAGCAAATTCGGAATAAAATTCTGCACACAGTACATGCTCATGAGTGTATTTATATAGTTAAGCATAAAAGCATCTAACACTGTATTACTGAGTCACTTTAAAGCATGCATTGGTAAGCCAGCATCCTCTGTTCTGGAGTCTAGAGTTCTCCAGTCCATGTGTCAGTTGATGGTACTACCCAGGGGCACTGGAGTTGATTCTCCGGGGAGCTAGACTTAGTTTGGGTGGTTAGCATGGTATTCAAGTCTGGTTTAGCTTCTGTAGAGAAGCTTGGAAGTACTTTAACCCTTTTGATTAATGGCATTTTGGGGCCTCTATTGAGCATCATAATAGAGTCTCTGTCTGTATCTGTTGAATCTAATGTGCTGTCACCTGCTGTAGTCTCAAGAATGGGAAAACGTGCTCTAGGTACCATTACCACTATGTGCTTCAGGTTTATTAGGCTTAGTAGCTAGGCTAAAATTGATGTATGCTAGGCAGAAATGCTTTGTAGTTCTTTTGGATTCTTCAAAGCAGTATGAACAGGGTGCAAGATTATTTGTTTTTTTTTGTCAGAAAGGTGCATGTACAAAGCTAAATGAAATTATGGAAAGGGAACATGCTTCAGATGAAACGGTGCAAACGTGACTTGTTTAGAGTTTAAGAGGCTAAAAATAAGGTGTAATTGCGGTGGTCTGTGGTAGAATAGGGTTCCTTATTGGCTACTATCTTCTCAACCTAATGAATTTGAAGTAATTTCATATGAGAATTAAGATGGATAACAGTTAATTAGTACAGATTAGTTAAGACATAGAGAAGATGATGAAACTTGGAGATAGCAAGGAAGATTCTGTGTTGTCATGCCCAGAAAATTAGAAGAAGCTTAAATGTGTTTGGAAACTAAAGGAATCTTGTATTATCCTGCTACTAGATGACGATAAAATTGTTGTTAATGGTGCAGAATCATGTGTTCGGTAAAAATTTCCTTCCTGAATCCTGAAAGGAGCAAAAGTATATGTATGAAATGCTTTTAAGTCAATAAATAACAAAAGAGGATGTTTAAAAGCTAAATTTACTAGGAATGAACATTTTTAAACGGGACTTGTCCTACAGGCTTTGGAAGGAGGAAAGCTCATTTGTTGCTTTTTAAAACAAATAACCCCCCTGCTATATTAAGAAAATTCAGAACATGGGACTAGTGTTCATGTTTAATGCCAGTATTCAACAAAGGTATAACTTGGTGTATTGGGTTTCCATGGCCAAGCTTTGGTAGCTGGGTAGCTTCTTTGAGGAGCTGCTAGAAGTTTCATCTATGTCTAGCAGAGTCAATCCCTGGCAGCTCCAAAGATGGATGTGCCACTGGTCAAGGCTGAGTCAATGGTGGTAATGCCTCTGTAATAACATATTTAAGAAGAGAAAAAACAAATCATTGAGCAGTTGCAATTGTAGCCAGAGAAGATCAGCGTGCGAACATGTGAGAGGAACAACTCTGCAGACACCAAGATCATTGCAGAAGGAGGGGGAGGAGGTGCTCCAGGCACCAAAGCTGGGATTCCCCTGGAGCTGGTGATGCAGCCTGTGGTGAAGCAGCTGTGCCCTTGCAGCCCATGGAGGACACGCATGCTGGAGCAGGTAGATGCTTGACAGGAGGCTGTGACCACGTTGAGGACCTGTGGAGAGCGGAGCCCCCTCTGGAGCAGTCTGTCCTTAAAGGACTGCACCCCGTGGAAGAGTGACCCACGCTGCAGCAGCTTGCAGAGATCTATTGCTCATGAGTTGGACTCACGTCAGAGAAGTTCATGGAGAATTGTCTCCTGTGTGGGGATCTCATGCTGGAGCCGGAGGAGACTCCTCTTCCTGAGAAGCAAGAGAAATAACTTGTGATGGACTGACCATAACCCCAATTCCCTGTCCCCCTGTGTTGTTGGAGTAGGAGGTAGAGCTGGGAAGGAGGGAGGGGTGGGGAGAAGGTGTTTTGAAAGTTTCATTTTACTTCTCGTAATCATGCTCTGATTTTGTTAGTAACAAATTCAGTTGATATCTCCAGTCTGAGCCTGTTCTGCCCGTGGTGGTATTTCATGAGTGATCTCTCTCTGTCCTTATCTCTGCTCATGAACCCTTGTATTTTCTCTCTCCTGTCCAGCTGCAGAGGAGAGTGATAGAGAGGTTTTGGTGGGTGTCTGGCATCCAGACTGCATCAGCCCATGACACCTGGATAGCTGTAAGCTAGGTTGCTTGTCATCAGTCACAGGCAAAATTGGAAACTGAGAGGGATTTTGTTTCACAAGGGAAAAGCATAATTACATTTCAGTCAACATGCCTTTCTTAGACAATAGGTGCTGTCAAACTTGTTCTCAGTCTTGGAGATTACAGAGTTGTGGTCTAGTTGTGTAGATACACATTTGTTAAGCTTGCAGATCTGAGGGGCAGCTGGTTTATTTTCTGCTGGAGTTCTTCTAAAACAGTATTAGATTTTACACTCCATTAAGATCAGTAATCTGAGAGTAGGTGTGCAATACTAAAGATGAAACTTGTGGGGTGAGAAAGAAATAATGACACAGAAACTATAAATCTGTCTTACATGTTCTGGTAACATGGGCATTTACAAGTGCCAATTGTGTTCTCTGTCACCCTTCTTTTTTATAAAGTGAAGTGCATTGTTACACCTTTATGAGGAGGAATCCAGGCTGCATCTGGAGGTGTGAAATACAGATAAGCAGTGTTCTTGATTGTAGATAAATATACTTAAAATTACTACTGTGAGGTTCAGTATTCTAAAAAAGGTTGAAGTGATACTGGTAAAACTGATGGTTTAGAAAAGAGTTACAAAACGTTTTTGATGTTTTGATAGAAAGTTTGGTAAATGAGGGTTTATTTTAAAGGCACAATATTTTTGTCACAGTGAGACTGGTTAAACTCTGGAATTGAAAGAAAACAGACTTTCTTCCGTGGAAATTGAAATAAAAATTGACAACTCGTGGTGTCAGTGGTAGTGGTTGCATGAGGTTAAGAAGAAGTCTGTGTACTGGGGTAAAGAGAACACAAGTCATCATGTTTAGATTCAGATAAGAAGTATTTGGGGAGTTGGGCAGCATGAACTGAAAGAAGAGCAGTAATACTAATTTTGTTCAAATGCTAAAAGGTGGAAGGTTTTTTGCTCTTCATTCATTTGAGATGATGTTAATATTAAATATTACAAATAAATCATGTCAAAGAGAGCCTAAATATGGGAATTATGCCAAGGCAAATTGAGATTTGACTTGACAGAACAGCTTTAGTTACTGTCAAGTGTTGACTTCCATGTATTACTTTTTTTGTCTACATACATAATTTTGCAAAGTTTTGTTTCTCTCGGTCTGTATTCAGAGGTCTGAAGTGATGCAGCTCTTGGTGTCAGTTCTTTTTACTGCTGTTTTGTCATTTTAGCTTGTAGCAGTCTGCTTTCATTTCTAGAGGAAGAAAGGGGAATTAAGGAAGTTCCATGCAGGCTTTGAGGACAAAGACTATATTTCTAGAAAGATTCACGTCATCAAAGCCAGATGTGACTAGCTGTGCCCTGCGTGTGATGGAATTTGGAAGGGGACAGTTTAAGGTGTCTGCCAATTATTTCTAGTTTGCAGAGTACTTCTTATTTATGCATTTGTTTCCTTTGCCCCGTATTCATTTTACACGAGGTGAAATTACCTTACAGTTTTTCGGTGTTAGTTTCCTTTGAGGTTTAAGAAAAATGTCTATTTGACCCATATATCCAAGAGGAAGCTTAATCTTAACTGTATAGTGTAGCAGCTGATCTTCTGTAGATAGGTCTATCATCTCCTGTTTAAAAGAGTTTAAAGTATGTTTTAACTGGAGCAGTCTTGAAGTTTTGCTCATCCCGTCAGATTCCTTAAGTGTACGAAATACAGGGTCAGCTGAAGAAAGGGGTTCTGCAATAATGTTCCCAAGGACCATGTTTACAAAATCACTGAACTCTATTTTGCATGCCAAGTGCTCAAATTGTCCCAGTGAATGTGCTTAACTGACGTCACTAGTCACCATCTTTTTGTAGACAAGGTTTTTGTAAAAGTGAGATACAGCTTAGGTCTTAGGATTGAGTGGAGCCTGGCCGGCAAGGTCACTGGCTATTTGCACAGACCACTCTGGTCTATGGCAAGTTCACTGGCTGTTTGAATAGACCACTCTGGCCTGTGAGTTACTGTGGCTTAGGGTAACTCATGGCCCATCATTCAGTAACTGCTGTTGAGTATCAGTGTAATTTCACTGTACCTTCTCCATGGCAGCACGGATGAGTCTTGCACACAAACAGAAGGCAAGGATTGCTAGATTTGCTAGAGCAGTGTAACTCAGTAACTTGAGGCCACAAATATTCAAATGAGTGGGAAATGCTGAGGGGACTGGGTTTCTTCAGCCTTGAGAAAAGAAGGGTCAGGGTAGATCTCATCATCATGAGCCAATATTTAAATGGTGACTACAACATACATGAAGACTCCCTGTTTACAAGGACGCACATGAAAAGATGAGGGGTAGTGAATAAAAGTTAATCTTGATGAGGTTGTGATTAGACACAGGAGGGAAATTTTTCACAATGAGAATAATCAACCATTGGAATAAACTCCCAGGGGAAGTGGTGAATGCCACAACCCTGGACATGTAGGATTCAGCTGGGCAGGGTGTTTGGCCACCTTGCCTAGATTGTTTTGATAAGAAAGGTTTGATTAGATGATCCTCAAGTTTCGTTCCAGCCTCTTGTTCTGTGATTCTGTGAACTGCATTGCTGCTTGTCATTCTGGGTTTCTTTATATGTTTGTGAGTTTTGGGTTGTTTTTTTTTTTGCCTGCCATTGAATGGAACTTATAATGGAACTAGTAAGAATCGTATTTTTTTCCAGCACAAACTTGCTTCTTAAAGATGGGGTGCACTAACTCAATAATATGTGCAACTGCTCCTATAATATTTTTCTGTTGTTCATGGTCTTCAGTATGAGCACCTTACTTTTGACTGCAAAAATGCCATCAGGAAAAGAAATGGAAGGGAATTTCTACTGAGCATTCAACTTGAACATGTAGTAAAGACTTCATTTGCAACAGCAGAAAAAAGTAATGTGCATGATAGGCAAAATCAGTCTCTTGTGTGAATAATTTTATACAGCTTCTTTTAGATGGACTGCTAATAATACATTCAAATCCTTAGTTTTTGATGCAGAGCTAGGGTATGTTAGGTATCGGAGTAGTGAGATGATGCAAAGCAGTGGAAATGTGTTATTGGAGGCAGCTGATAAGGTATTGGCTTGTGGTTCATTTACTTCCAAGTTTCTCTTTGCTATGTGTTTTGACACAGAGCCTGAGGAACCAGGAACTGGCAGAGTCTTTTAAAGTCATACCTGGAAGATTTTTAGTAATAAGGCTTTTGAAAGTTATACTTTTTTTAAGGAAAAAAGTGACTATTGCTAAATATTACTTAATACTACTTCGTTCGTGACATGAACAAAGTCCTGTTCATGCTTTCAGTCTGGTTAGTATTTACTAGTACACATCAAAGATGGTTGTGGGGTGAAGATTTAAGCATTAGTTCTGTAAGTGGTACTCTTGAAGTTAAGCCACGGGAAAACTTAGGGTCCTCTTGGTTTCAGTCCCATCATTCTGAGAGTTCAGGACTAGTTAGTTTTGTTAACAGGCTTCATATGCAAAAGTTTGCTTCTGAGCTGGTGGACCTTTGCATTTCTAACTGCACAGAAAAAACACAGCTTCAGTGAGAGGAGTAAAAGTGAATCCAGGTATTCCTGGAGTTTTTTTAGGCACTAGCCATTAGCCTGCCTTTTCTTTGGAAAAGTGAGTTAAGGTGGAATAAAATTCCTGTCAGATTCAGGAGGCATAAGTAACTTACTGTTCTGTGAAAATACCAATGGCTGCACTGCTGTTACTAATAAATTAAAGGGAAACGGTGCACCCTGGTCTTGCACCCTGGTCTTCCCTTTAATTTATTCTATTGTTTTCTGAACAATACAATGCTAAGCATATTCCCATACTGACTTAGGCCTTGCACAAATGGAAGTTGATGTTAAAATCCTGAAGCTTTTTGGGGTCATAGAATTGCTTACTGATACTTAAGCTCCTGAATTAAATTCACCTAATTTGATAGATGTTCTAAGTATTGCCTGTTGTCCACCAGTTATTTGAAAACAAAGCAGTCTGCTCAGGTTTTTGTGTACAGTCAGTCTTAATCATGCCGATTTGTTGGAAGGAACACCATTTCAATTAGCTTAACTTTGATTAAATAATAAAATTATTTTCCCAATTGTAGCTCTTTTCTTCTTTTTTAAGCTATTTTTACTTAGCTGTAAGTTCAAAGTAAAAACTATTGACTGTCGCTTGGATGTTTAGGTGACTTTGTTTTTCTTGGTTGAGAAATATTCACTACCCCATTACCTCATTGATCACTAGTATATATAAAAATAAATAATTTCTCTTTACTGACTGTAGTCTGTTTTGGAAGCTTTTCCAAAGAAAATCACGTAAGGTGCTGATGGTGTGGAAGAATGTTGAGGACTCCATGTTAATGTTCAGAGTGTACTACTGTGGGGTTCTTAACTGCTTCTTGATTCTAGTTTCCATAGTGTTGCATCTTAACTGTAGCTGTTGCCTGTGTACTGTAAATTTATTTTGATGGGATCAAGAAGTTTCTGGATGCTTTAAAGCACTTGAGATGACTGTCTGGGACAAATCCGATTACTGGGTTTTGTGAAGTACAGATGTGTTGTGGCGCAGCTTGAGAAAAATGAGCAACTGCTAGTGTAATCTTTCCTCTTTTTATGGTCTGCTTGCTTTTTACCTTTTGGTAGTCAGCTCTTTCTAGAATGAGTGCACCAATGGACAAGTTCATTGTCTTTGAGTTTACTGAGAGCTATTTCTCAAATATTATTCCTAGGAGGTCTTGTTTGTGAAGAACTAGGATCAATCTAGTAATGTCAGCATTACCAAAAGTCTCATGCTTTTTGTATGTTTGGCCACTTTTCTTCTTTAACTCTGAAGCGGGTCCTTGTACTGATGCTCTGGGCATCATGGGTATAAGTGTGGGTCCTTTGGTCCTGTGTCTGTTTCTACTTCCTGTACCCCATACCCACTATCTCAGGTAGTCAGTGTGGTAGTTCAGGGCTTTGAGGAGTCTTTGGGGTGTCTTCTGTGCAGATTGTTGCAATAATCTTTCAGGAAAGGGCTTTATAATGAATTTGTTTGGAGGAGATGGTGTACAAATGTTTAAAGGTGTATGGTTGGTCGGTTTGTTTGATTTTGAAGTGTCTTTCATACTTCAATAAAGTGGGATGATTGAATTAGACTTGCTGAATCTTTAAAAGATTAAAGATAGGATTGTGCCTTCAACTGTATGTCTCATATTTCTGGATTGAAATACCTTCATGTGATGCAAACAAATCTTGAACACTCAAAGGTATCCTTAACGCTTTCAAGCTATTATTACTACACGTAATCCTTCTATCTTGTGTACTTGGGGATACCAGTTTTGGGCATCATCTGTGTGTGGTTCTGGATACAGTTAGAATCATAGAATATCCTGAATTGGAAGGGACCCACTAGGATCATCCAAGTCCAATTCCTGGCCCCAAGGATCACATCCTGTGCCAGAGGGCTTTGTCCAAATGTTTCTTGACTCTGGCAGGATTGGTACTGTGAGGACTTTGTGGGGAAGTAGATGTACTAGTAGTAGATGTATGGAAGTAGATACACCCTTTTCTGTTAAAGTGGTAAATAAAAGGAAAACACAGTTTCTTTTTTAAAATTAAGATTACCACTATTAAAGAACTCACTTTTACTATCTTCAGATGAGTGACAGTGGCTCTTGGTGTTCTGCATCCTTCTTAAAGTAGTTTATTATTATTTTTTACTTCTGCAAATCTGCAAATATGGCCTCTCTGTATTGAAGTGTTCTAGTGAGTCTTGAATAGAGAAACTGAAACTACATTGGTAAACTCCAGTAGGAAGAATTTTATCTCTTCTGAAAGTTGATCAGTAGCTGTGTACACATATCCAGAAGAGTGTAGTGCTTTTGTTTTTTTGTTTTTCCTTGCTTGCCTGTATTTTACCTTAAGTATAAAACTGTCCTGGTACTTCTAGTCATTGCTATTGAAGACTAAGTATCCTGTCCAGCATCACAGCTTTCCCAATTACACAGTATAATATACATAAATTCCATGAATGGTGTAGTGACCTTCAGACCAAGGAACTAAGGTCTGTGCTGTATTTTTGTTTATATTAAATATTTTGCTCCCTTATAACTGGGAGGCTATTACTGAGCTTGAAATGAGATTATCGGGAGAACAATGGTACTTACACCTGTGTAAAAAAAAATTCATTCTCTTATAGTAAGCCAGTAGTGGGCATTCCAGCTCAGTTTCTTGTATACCCCTTCTATTTTATGAGGATGTGTTGGATTTGTTGGCAAAGTGCATGGTTTTGATAAATATCTGCAGTTCACCTTAATTTGCGGTGCCTTACTCGACAGCATTAGGCTTACTCTTAAAAGGGCTCTTGGACATCAAAGAGCCTTCCTTTTGCCATGCTTACATTAATTGTATACACTGATCAATATAGAACAGGTATTGTCTGTGCTTCTTTAAAACATACTCAATACATTTGTGCTGAGAGTTTAAATGTCTCTTTAAAAACAAGTGAAAAACCCAGTTTTGGTTCAGATCTACCTGAATTTTTGTTTTCTTAAAAGCAGATGGCTTTTGCCTTCCAAATCACAGTTTAAAACAATAATTTTACAGAGCCTTTAGATTACCAGTTCCCTATACTTGCTTTAGGGTGTTAAATATTACTTCAGCTTCAGTCTAGTGAACGTGGTAAGGGAGGGGGGGGTCTCCCCTCTTTTCTCAGAGTATGTTGTAGTAAATTTTTTTGCTTTTGCCTACTGTTGCTTTTTGTCATGACTTTATTCTCCCCTCAGTGGTTCAGATGGAAGATCGATGGTTGGTCAGTGTGTCTCTTAGGTACACTAGTGAAGGCTCTGTTGTGATTTTTGAGTTGAAGATAATGATGTTACTTATTAACCTAAATTTCTGTGCACTTCAGTTTTCCTTAGATCTTGTCATAACTATTGGTCACCTAGCTGGCTTAAATGTAGTAGTTTTAAAATGAAATAGACTTAAAACAATTGGGCTGTGGTGAACTGTTTTGTATGGTAAGCAGAAAATAGGCTAGAAAATACTATGGTAAAAAAAGGCATAAAACGTCTTTCCTCTTCTGAGTATTTCACTGATTTTTCTTAAGGTTAAATGAGATTTCAGTTAAAGTAAGATCTGAAACACAGGATTGAGAGGTTGGGTTTTGAGTATCCATGTTTATACTGTAAAGGTGTTTGTTCTCATTAGGTACAATGAAGCAAATCTTCCATATAATTGCATTAGTGATACGTGACATTAAAGCTTAATTGGCTTATTTTAAATATCTTGCACATCAATTTCCTTCAGATTGTGAAAATTGAAAAGGTCATGAGTGCAGTTTAATATTCCAGGGTGAGAGATTTCAATTTTAGTACAATTTGTAGAGATTTAATTAGGAAACATGACTAAAAGAAAAAGGATGTTGAATGCAAATTAGGCTGTTCATTAGAGTATAGAAGCTGAAACATCTTGAAGTATTGTGGAAATTTGATTGCAGATTCAGTAAGCACCTTGATTGATTTTTTTTTTTTTTNAGTTATTGTAATTGTTCTTCAGGGTGTATACTTAATCTAATTGTCATAAGCGCTCCAAATACGCTTCCTTTTTCATGGAGTTCTCTTCTAACCAATATTTTTGTTTTGCAGGAGATTGATGAAGCCTGCAAGAGGATAAAACGTGAAATTGATGACTTAGGTCCTGAAGTTGGTGACATAAAAATCATTCCATTGTATTCCACCCTTCCTCCACAGCAACAGCAAAGGATATTTGAACCCCCCCCACCAAAAAAACAAAATGGAGCAATTGGAAGAAAGGTAAATACTAAGCTGTGTTAATATTCTGTTCTCTAAGTAGCTACTCAAGGTTGTATGGGCCATGAAATAAGACTTTCAGCTTCTTTAAATATATTTGGACAGCAACAAGTACAAGAAGTTTTTTTATTAAGCCTTAAAAATGCAGTATTTTATCATATTAGAATTTTTGGATAACTTGAAATTTGTCTCTCAGTAGAAATCGAAGTTCTGTCATCCATCTGTGTAGGGCCAGGATGTTGCGGTAACAGTCTTACTTGACTGAATGGAAATGGCATTCATTTAAGTTTCTTATGTGAAATATGATTTATGTGGAGGATAGGATTTTTTCCATAAGTAATTATTTTGAGATGTGCCTTTTTTTGTTTTTTGAGACAATTTGGGCTGTCCCTTTGGGGTAGATTGTCAGACAGGTTTTATCTGTTTCTTAAGGTTTATGAGAAGGTGAAATTTAAAACAACTGTGTTGAAGTTCAAGGTTTGTATTTTTGTAGTAATAAATGAGAAATTGAGTTTCTTTCATTAGGCAAAATTGACTGAATGTTCTTCATAAAATTAATATGTCCATGCTCACAATAATCCATAGTAGAAGCTATGTGTTTTATTAGAAAGGAGTCATATTAAAGCTTTGTAAAACTAAACTCCTGCTCTACAGAACTGGCAGTCACAAAGCTAAGATTTTGAAGGTCAAAGCTGAATCATACTATGTGCTCTGGGCAGGGTTTGTTCCTTGATTATTTGTTGTTTTTGTGCAGTACAATGCATGTAGAATACTAGTGACAACTTTCTAGTGTTCTGGAAGAATAAATCACTTATTAAATTTAGTGAAATTATCTTCCTTTTCCTGTAGAAGTTGATTGCAGAAAGCATTCAGTCTGAAATCACGAAACTAATGCTGCAACAAAATTGTATTTGCAAATGACTTAAATGAATGAAATTGTTTTTACGTAATAAGTGATAGCTGTGTATTTAATTAAATTTTCACTCATGTTTAAAACTCTGCCCTTTAAAATAGGCAGGTTTTGGTTTTCTGCAAAAGATAACAAGTGCAGAACTTATTTTTTGTTATGTTGAAATGACAGAGCCAGTACCAGTCTCTTAGAGGAAGACATTCTTGGTGTAGCAGCTGTTTTACTACAAGAAAAGCTGTTCTGCCCAAAAGATGCTTGCTATAGGCAAAAGCAGGCACAGCATGTAGGTAACAGACTCAGACCTATGAAGTTACTTTTCCTCTTTGGCTGAAATATTCTGGCTTCCATGTTTTACTTTCTGTCTCCGTAACAAATCTAACTGTGAGTGAAAGTGTATCTGTGTTGTAAATTTTTTAAATGTTGGTATAGTTTTAGTTAGTGATCAAGGTATGTAAAGTACAACCATGTGGTGCAGTGCCTGTCTATTTAAGAAAACGTCTGTTTTCATCCAATCCTTTGTGGGAGTTGAACCTAGATTTTAGAACTGCTGAGGAGGGAGCTAGTAGGTAATCTGAATCTTTCAAAGGCTGTAGTGGTCATACAAGTGTAAGCGCAGTGCTTGCAGTAACTGAATAAGTCTCCTGAGTTTTAATTTTGTGGAATGAGAGATGCTGAAAGTAGTGTGGCATTTTGCTGTAGTAGTGATGGTAACAGCTAGTAGTAATGCTTGACAACATCACACTTTTTTTGTCCTCTTTGAGCTAAAAAAGCAGCTATTATTGTGAGGCGGCTTAAGATTACAGACAAATACTCTGATGAACTAGTACGAATGTTTTTTTAATTGAGGAAAATGGCGATGGCTTAACGTTTCTGTTGTCCTATGTTAAAGGCTCCTTGTCATCTTATCCCTTTTCAAACTCTGGTCTAGTTTGTTTCAGCAGTCTTAAGCATTGCTAGTTAATACATGTGCAATATAGATATAATTGTGGATGTAGATACTATGTATTTTTTAATATTCAAAACAGTTTTTAAATTAATCTCAGAATTTAACTACAGCTAAGGCTAATAATAATTTATTATTTTATATAGTTTAGTGCTAATTTCAATTGTTTGATGTTCAAGTAACTTTGTACTTTGACTTAGACTTGAAAGATATTATAACTTCTTCAACCTTTTTAAAAATGTCTTCTGTTTTTACAGTTATTAATTGTAATTTTTTAAGCAGTGTGACATTAACAGATTATGTCTGTATGTGAACAGAATCCACAATGTAAATAACTTTTTTCTCCTACCTTAAGAAAGTTCTGTATAGATTAAGTGAATTCAGGTACAGATTAAATTGTTGTACCACTGTGGGCTAAGCATACTAACAGCATTGAGTTCCTGGTATTGAAGTGTCCTAATAGAAATCAGTGGTTAAAAGCAGGATAAAACCTTTTTGTCTCTGCTTTAAAATTAGCATTTGAAGACTCTGGGTGTAGATGGTCCTGTACATTAGCAGAAACAGAAAAACACAAAACTTCTTAAATGAGGTATACTCTGTAACAGCAAGCTAAATGTGTATTGACTAGACTTTTCATGTGAGAGTGCGAGTTTAATTTGTATATTTAATGCATTACAAATTTTTAATGAAAATGTATTGAGATTTTGCACTGACTTGCACTTACACTTGTAGCTGTTATCTCTTGACTAATTTGTGCAGGTTACCTGTGAATAACATGTGTACAGTATTTTCTGTTTGTTTGAGGAATTGTGAGTAGCACGTCATTTTAGGGTGAAGCAGTGTAGTTCTAAATTAATTGTGTGTTTTCTACTAAAGAACTGCTTTCAATATATTGTATTTGGGCAGGCTTAGACCTTAAGAAGAGACAAGCTGAGTGTGATAAATAGCTGACTGGCCGTGTGATCAGCCAGTAGGAAGGGAAATCAGCAGTCACTGGCCTCATTGTAATTCTGAACTAAGTTTTAGGGGTCTCTCTAGTTCTAATTGATAAACTGAAAGCAGTGATGACAGAATGCTCTGAAATTAGGAAGTGAAGGGTAAACACTTTTGATGAAGTGCTTAACAGATTTTGGGTCTTTTCTGAGATAATACTGTGCTCATATTGTGATTCAGTGTGGTCATTGCTGGGATGAGAGCTAATGATACCCATAGCCTGTTACACTGCATCTCTGGACGTAAAAGTTTAAATGGTGGCAAATCAAGCCTCAGAACTCTGATAGTCACCTTAGCTTTAATTTTTGCACGTGAACCTTCTGAAAGGCTAAGAATGTAACATTAAAGATATATAAAGGTGTTTGAATATCTGGTGATAGAAAAAGACAAAGTAGAAATTAAGTTATTGTTGTTCATTATTTTAGCTGGAATGTGTTGGTAACAGCTTTATTTCAAACCAAATAAAAGAAAATACTGTGCTGGTAATGTATATAGCTTTCCATTTGATATTACCTAACCAGTTTACCCTGTTCAGGCTATCAGAAAAAGGTAAAAAGCTAGAATGAATAGATGATGTTAAAGGGTTCCAGTATAATTTGTCATTTTGTTCCAAAGATGTGAGAAAAAAGATTGAGTAGTGGTTTCATAAGTTAAATTTTTGTTCTTCTTTTTCTCAACTAACATTTGTTATGTTATTAATATACCCATAGGGGAGCAAAAAACAGTGGATGAAAATTGTATTCTTTTCACTAGAAGTTCCTCTGGTTGATTTCAGATCATCCTGTGAAAGTGTTGGAGTGCAGCTCTGGTAGTTATTGATTAAGTGATGGAAAGTTTGTGCAGAGACAAAATTGGAGCCCTTCATCTTCAGGATGAAGTGGTCTCATTTAGTTGTTTGGGTTTTTGTTGGGTTTTTTTTTGACAGGTTGTGGTGTCCACTAACATTGCTGAGACATCATTGACAATAGATGGCGTAGTGTTTGTGATTGATCCTGGCTTTGCAAAACAGAAGGTAAGTACTATTTCTTTTCTCTTTATAGTAGGAAAGTTGATAGAATCTTGTTTGCTCAGGCTGCTCTTCCTTTGCAAACACTGACAGGTCTTTTTCCAGTTGAAATCTTGAACTTGGTTGGTTTGGATTGGTTTTGTGTTTAACTTAGAATTTTTACAATACAAACTTTAGATAGAATAATTTTATTTTAAAAAGCAAGAAATATGAGAATTTTGTTTTAGACTTGGAGTATAGTTTTTCTAGATAATATAGGAAGGGTAGTTTTGTACTGTGTGTCTATGCTCGAGGATGCTCAAGTAAAACAAATTGTATGAAAGTAAGTAAAAGTGGTTCTAGAAGCCTCCTCTTCTTTTAAGTCACCATAGAAAACTCCAGCACTAAAATGAGAAGAAATGATCCCTACTGTTTCACGTCAGTATTTATCATGTACTGTTGCATCCCTGAAGATTGTAATCAAGCTCGTATTGTGGTTTTTGGAACATCTTAGGGTGTTCAGAGGAACTGAAGTAGCTCTCCTACAGTCAACCCAGTAACTACATAAAATAAAATATGAATCTCGTTGTCTTCATTTGGTTTTTCCATTAAATGTAGCTTTCTTTATAACTTGGTTTCTTAGTCTTTTCCTTTAACAGTGATACACACTGTCAGCCTTTTTAATGTTTGCAAAATGAGACAGATACACAAGAGAATGTGAGTACAGCCAGTGTGCTTTTATGCACAAATTTCAGTCATCATTAAGGCTGAACTTTTTTCACAAATAGTTCTTTTTCCAGAAGGTATTCTTCCAGTATAAGAACTAAGGTTTCTGTACATATTGTATACTGAATCATACCAGAAAGGTCTTAAAACATGGGCTGAGAATGTCTTCAGCTGAAACTACTGTTTTGACTATTGCCTTTGTTTTCAGTGTATTCCTTTCCATGAGCCCTATTGAGTTGGTAGGGCTGCAGTTTAGGTATGACTGCAGTGGAAGTTTTACAGTGAATACCAGCAGATATTTTGTGCTGTGATAGTCTGCCATTCAAATACAGTTTTCTTTTGTCATCAGCCTGATCGTTACAGTTGCATAAAACCTTAATGTTAGATTTTTCTGATCTCTAAAATATGAGTATTCAACCTCGTAATTATATCAAGACAACATTTTTATGGGATTTTTTGAGCATCATGAGTGTTTAGCACTCTGTTGAACAAATTGGACACATTCCTTTTGCCATGAAAATCTTATCTAAAAATACATTTAAGAACAGGGAGCCTGGCAGGAATTGCTGTTAACAGATGAATAAAAAATGCTGTTCTCTAGGCAGTTGTATTTGAAGCTCTCCAGTGTCTTTTGTAGCTAGCTTTTTTTTATTTTTCAGATACATACAACTTGTGCAGAAGCTGTGTTTAAAAATAAGTTTAAAGCAGTTTGGATAGTTGTCCTATCCATGAACATTGTTTATTCTTTTACCTTCTGTCCTGCTCTGCCTCCACTTTGAAATAGGTGTACAATCCTCGTATCAGAGTGGAGTCTCTGCTGGTGACTGCGATCAGTAAAGCGTCTGCCCAGCAGCGAGCTGGCCGTGCTGGTCGTACTCGACCAGGCAAGTGCTTCAGGCTTTATACAGAGAAAGCCTACAAAACTGAAATGCAGGTAAGATTGTGGTTTTTACATTGTGGTTTTAATAATGTCTGATTCAGGTTGTTGAGTACTGTGCTGTTAAACAAAATTAGAATTTTAATGCTTCTGTAGTATAAAGTGTCTGGAAAAAGTGTTACAAATTTTCTTTTTTTTTTTTTCCCCCTCATCCCCCCAGGACAACACATACCCTGAAATTTTGAGGTCTAACTTAGGATCTGTAGTATTACAGCTCAAGAAGCTTGGTATAGATGATTTGGTGCACTTTGATTTTATGGATCCTCCAGGTATCTCTTTCCATCTTTCCAGTCTCTATTTTTGTGACTACTTTATGTAATGACAACATGAAATAAATTCTCTCATTGGTTTTATAGGGTTTTTTTTGGTTGTTGTTTGTTTGGGCGTTGTTTCTTTTTTTTTTTTTTTTTAATTGTAGTCTATAAAGAATGTCTTGTTTTTCCTGAAATTTAGTGCTCTGTGTCATACTCAAGCAAGCTTTTTCTTTCTATGTAAAAGCTTGTAGTGGAATCCAGGAGGCTACTGAAAGCCCCTTGCCTTCGGAAAATAAGACAAAATTCTTGGCATTAGAAAGTCTGTTATTTGAGGTTTTTTTACTTAACACCTTGATTACACATTCTAATTGTGCAGTAAATTAACAACTGTTTGTAAATGAAGTGGGCTGCTGTTTTTAAAGCTGAATACTTTGTTTGGCTAAAACTGTAATTTATATGCATCTTCTAAGTGTTAAATCTTCATATATGCTTCAGAAATAACTGGATTATATTGCTAATCAAAAATTTAAATCAAAATAAATGTAAGTTACCTATACAGATAGGTTAGTTGGTTTTTCCCTAAAATAAAAATCTGACATAGTCTGTAAGTTTTGAAATATTTCTACAGAACAACAAATTCTTTGTACTGTGCAACATGTATGATAGCTTAGCAGAAAGACTTAGATTTCCTCTTATTTTTCTTTATGGGTTAATACTGACTGTGTGAGGAATGCCAGATAAAGAGAACATTCTTACTGGCTTTCTGAAAGACTGTAGGTATCTAGAGTTGACATGGCTGAAATTTTAGAACTGTTGATCTATTTAGTATGGAACAAAGGGAAAAGTATCTGTAGGGAGAAGTGATATTACTGGTACTGAATATTTCACAATGCCAGTGCAGTCTGAATTTTGAAAAGCAGTAATCTTCAAATATTTAAGGCTTGTCATTAAGTTTAAAGCTTTTCTAAATAAGTGTTCTCTCCCTGCCACCCCCATTCATTCATGTTTAGATGTGTATTGGTGGATTTGGTATCAGTTTTGCATTTGACTGCTAGGGAATGGAGAACAAAAAAGGAAAAGAAATACTTAATAAGTCTGTGCTTCCTCGATTTTTGCTGATTCAGAGCCGGTTAATGTGCAAATATGCTTTTTTTTTTCTTTCAGCTCCTGAAACGCTGATGAGGGCTTTAGAGCTTTTGAATTATCTGGCTGCTTTAAATGATGATGGAGACTTGACTGAGTTGGGATCCATGATGGCTGAATTTCCATTGGATCCACAGCTGGCTAAAATGGTTATTGCAAGCTGTGACTACAACTGTTCTAATGAGGTCCTATCTATTACTGCCATGTTGTCAGGTAATAGCAGGAAAAGAGAAACTAAAGAAATTGCAGATCTTCAATGTGGGGAAAATTTGATTTTCCCACATCAGAAAAATAACAAATTTCTTTTTAATAAAATTAGAATTGCTTTGCAAAACTTCATATATGGGTTCAGTTATTACAGATTTATGTAGAGACCTTGAAGCTAGTAAGTAGTAATATTGAAAACCAGTGCCTAAAATGGTCTAAAAGTTTGTTCCTAACATCAGTTAAAAGTATATATATTTGGATTGTTGGGGGTGGGGTGTCAGTCTAGTGAACAGAAATTTCTATTTACGTTCATAGTCAGGCCCAGAAAAGTCATCTCGGCCACTAATTTTTAAGGCAGTAAAAACTATTCTGTATTGTGCATTCTTCTGTACTTTGATAAATCACAGTCTTTCCAACGGGATTAGAATATAATTTATATTAAATCATAATCTTGTACATGATACATTTTTCAGTCATTAAATGGCAAAACTGGAGAACAGTTAGTACTTTCAAAGGCCAAAAAGAAGCATGTGGAAGGAAGATGTATCTTTATAAGAATTAACTGAGGTGTAAGTTGTGCTCTGCTGCTATTATATGAATAGCTCTGTGTCAGAGCAGAGCTGCTTGCTGAGAGAGCTTGAAGAGAGGAAAATGTTACCAAGCAAACCTTCTGTTTAGTATCCCCACTGTGTAGAAGTGACTTTGTTTTATAACTAGAGGTCGTAGGACAAGCAGCAGGTTTTAGTCTGTTATGAAAATGGGGATGTTCTTACTCATAAGTATTCTAGTTGTCTTTGGGATGTGATAATTTACCAGGCTCTCGACAGTGCAGGTGTATTGCTGACGTGCTTATCTTGGTTGGATAGAGAAAAAAAAAGTTTTGACTAAGTGTAAAATCTGTTGCTTCAGTTTAGTCTTACAGTATATGTATATGAAATTTTTTAAGAACAAGTTAAAATGTTTGTTTCAGAGTTATGAATGTTCAGACTCAGAGCAGATGGGCAGGGCAGAATCATAATGTTTTTCTTTAATTAAATGGTAGGCTTAATTGCGGAGGTGGTGGTAGGTTGGTGCCTGTCTTTCTCTTCTTTTACCCCTTCTCCCCCCAGTATCTACTATAGAACAAGTCAGTTCAGTGTTTTTGTTTGTGGCCTTCAACTGATTTGCCTTATTCCTTTTCCAACTTACCTTTTCCCAGGCCATGGTACCTTCTTTGTTTTAAACTGCAATTAACGTAATGATAAATAAGTTCTGGGGGAAAAACAAAAAATGGATTGAAGCTGCTTAATCTATGGGTCATAACTAAAACCCTATTCTTAAAAAACCCATAGTCCTGGTCTTTGTGTGGGCTGTTTCCCAAAGTAAGCGCTTTAAACCAGCAGCCTAAGAGTATGTTTTGGTGCATTAAGTGCACATAAAGATTGTCAAGTTGTTGATAGCAATCCATGTATTTAGTTTGGGCTGAATGGGAAACTAGGTGACAGAAAAGAGCAAAAATAGCATTAAATAAATGAGCAGATTAACTGATTATACTACATTTTATAAAAGCCATGGTGTCATGCTGTGGTATGGAAAGTACTATTAGTTTTCAAAACACTGAGTTAAGACAGTGATAGAATAATCTGAATTTTGCTTTTATTAGTATGAGTTAGAAATTAAAATACTCTTTAGCTCTTTTTTCAAATGCAGGACCCATTATACAGGGTGTTTATTTCACACCTGCATTTCCATTTTCTTTAATGCATTGGTCTTTGATTAGTTATCATGATTCACTCTTACAGTGTGGGGTTTTTTCTCAAGTTGCATCTGCTGTTTAGCTCACAATATCTAGTGCTTTGGGGCTTTTATGCAAATTCAAGAATAAAGAAAAACTCCACCAAAAAAGCCCTCATTTGATAGGGATACATCATATGCAAAGAGGTGTTCTCATGTGGTTGCAGGGCTTCAGTTAATGAGAAAACTAATGTTTTCTCAGTTGGAAAAAGATGAAGGATTTTTAGCATTTAATCATTAATTTTATTGAAATGTAACCTCTTAAAAATTACACCTATTTAAAACCAAACTGATTTGTTTTCTGTAGATCTCTATAAAGCAAATCACAAAATGGGTGAGGTTGGAAGGAATCGCAGTAGGTGACCTGGTGCAACCTCCCTGCTCCAGCAGATCTCTTATAACTACTTTAGGATCTTGTGGATATCAATCTAACAATATACTAGAATGTTGACAGACCATGAATTAAGTTGGCTGCAATAATATTTATGGTCTTTGCTAGTTTGTGTCTGGAAAAGAAATGGTAAAACATGGTATTTGCATGGAAGTGAGATGAATCAGATGTATGTAAGAGAATATAATGATAGAGAAAGCTCATGTTGCATTTTTTGATACATATTTTTTATCTGAAGTAGTGCCAAAGGACGGTTTAACCTTCCACCACTACCGCTACCATCACAGCCTTTAGACTTATTAATACCTTCATTCACATGTTTCTGTGTACCAGTGCTGATAGCAATACCATGTGGGAAGAGACTTGACTGGTGTGTTGTGTCTAGTAACAGACTTGCAATAATCAAACCTCAAGTTGGTTTAGACTGTGGTACTACACTACAGTTTCAGAACTATTGGCTTTGTCTGTACGGGCTTTCTGAAGAAGCAAATTTGCGATTCAAGTGTTTCATTCCATGGGGTACTAGCTCCTGGTAGAGCTATCAGCACTGGGTTTGAACTAAGATCTGTTTAGTCTGTGTAGGTAACCTTGATGGCCTTCAGACTAGAGATTTTGATGCATACATATCATGCTATTAAAATAATCAGGTACTCTGTAGCTTTGAAACCCTCTTGTCTTACAGATGTGGTTAGGTGTTGATGTACCAAATCAAGGTAGTAAACAGTCCAGGATGCAGTTGGAGGCCATCCTGCCCTGCCCTATGCTCTGTGAACTGACCTAGCTAGGCCTTGTTCCTCTATCTGTGAATGCGTGACTCATCGATATGGGCGTTTGTGTTGGGCCCATACCAACCTTGTTTAGTCCCACAGTGTTTTGTCCGCCCCACGGAAGCAAAGAAAGCAGCAGATGAAGCCAAGATGAGGTTTGCCCACATAGATGGAGATCATTTGACGTTGCTGAATGTCTACCATGCTTTCAAGCAAAGTAAGTCTGTGTCTGTTCTAGTGAAATTATTTGTTATGCTCTGTGCTGCCAACTTCTGTTTCTGGGTTCCAAGGACACTTGAAAGGCTTGGGTTTTGTTATTTAAGTGCTGCTTTCCTTTGGGGGTCAAACAAAACCAAAAAACTACCCAAGCAATCGTGTAATAAACTGATGAGTGTGCAAACAAACCAGGCTTTTAAATCAATGCTGAGTAACCTTGGACAGAAGGAAGCAAGTGTTCCTGTAATTAAGAAATATTGGAAGTTTATCTAACATTAATTATAAAAAAATCTGCATAATTGCTTAGTGATTTTTTAGGGAGAGCAGTGCAGAAAAAGCTGTGAATTTGAAGAAGGGTATGTTCCTAGAACAAAAAGCTTTTTAATCCTAACTTCTTAATGTGGTTAGGAATTCTGTAATAAGGCTTTGAAATAGATTGAGAGGCAAAGGGACAATGCATCAACAAGAAGTAACATAGAACTGTGTGATACATATGTTTCAATTATATAATTTCTGTGTATGGAATTTAGAGAAAATGTATGAGCCTCTTCAACATAGCTGAAGTATATTTTAGCAGCTTAAAGAAGATAAGAATGAAGCTAGGAATTCTCTTGAAAAATGAGAAAGTGATCCGCTTTTTTTAACAGTGACTTATATTGGTGGCAAAGAAAAAGATTGCTATAAACTGCCAGCCATGTAAACTTAAGTGCTCTAGTTATTCTTTCCTGTTAGCAAACAAAAAATAAGCAGTCTTTTTACCCTGAGTGAAAAGAAATGCAACTTAATGCCCCTTTCTGTTCTAAGTTTGATTTAGAAATTTTGTATTGAAACCTTCTAATGCTGTCATTATGTGACAATCCAAAATAAGTGCAAAAGTACAAATACATTCAGTTTACAATACAAACAATAGCTGAGAAACTTCTGTTAAACATTTGTAAATAAGACACCACGTGTTGCTTGTTTTTTTCCTGTTAGCTTTTTTGTTAATAGAATCCAGAACGTCTGGCAGACAATTTGTACATGTTTCTGGAAACCATTGCTTTAATACTCAGGTTCCTGAGGGATGGAATTATTTGTGAAATTGTGAATTGACTTCTGGGATCAGAAGGCAAAATGCTACTACTGTTTGTATCTAGAACAATATAAAACATCTATGGGTTATCTATGATGCATAGTTCAGTTGGCTCAGAAAGTAGTATGCTGTGGTACTGTGCAGTAGAATCATAACTGTACAACAGCTTCATTCATACTTCTTGTAAAATACATTTTGTAAGGTAAAGCGCAAGAAAGAGCTGTCTTACCTGGACTTGCATAACCTTCATTCTTTTCAGTGCAAATTAGGAAGAGTCTCTTCTTTCCGAGAGTTACCTTAAGTTTTAATTTTTAAGGCTGGCTTTGTTGGATTATTAAACTGACAAAGATTAGAAGAGCATTACTTGAAAAGTCAGAGAATTGCTAGGGAGTACTAGGTTTCTTGATGTCAAACATGCAGCTATTTATACTGACAAAATGGCTGAGGCTTGCTGTTTCATCAGATTTCTCAGAGCTATCAGCAGTAGGAACAGTTAAGAGTACAGAGTTCTGTTACAGTGGCTGTATTTTACCAGTCACATTTACTTAAACTGCTGTGAGCTGTGTCACACTTAAAACAGCCTGTTTTATATAGCTCTTAGCTGTTATTTGAGTGCTTAATTTAAGTAGGGTTTTGTTTCTCAAATGCAGCGTAGTTATGTACGGTTGTCTTGTATGTTCATTGCATGCTGCAGTTAAAGGCCGTGCAGTGTTCCTGACATCACATTATGTTTTACACTTCATGTTTGGAAGATGGTTTTTCTAGTTGCAGGATGGAATTTTTGAAGTGTCCAAAATTTACTGGTGTAGTATTTCAGTAAAACAGCGGTGATTGTGTTTGTTATACTGGTGAGGGGAAAAAACACCTGCTTTTCTTCTGTCCTGACCACATGCTTCCTGAATAGAAAAGTTTGGGAAGTTACCTAGTACGAGAAATGGACTGAATAAACCAAGAGCTGTTACCATTTATAAAAGTTTATGGATATTTTTTTCTGGTTCATCTGACTGATGAATCGATTAGTCGCTATTTTATTTACTTGTTCTAATTTTGATTCATGTTCTCTAATGTTGCAGATCATGAGTCGGTTCAGTGGTGTTATGACAACTTCATTAACTACAGGTCCCTGATGTCTGCAGACAATGTACGCCAACAGCTGTCACGAATCATGGATAGATTTAATTTGCCTCGTAGAAGCACAGATTTTACCAGCCGAGACTATTATATCAACATAAGAAAGGCATTAGTTACTGGGTATTTCATGCAGGTATGTGTTTACTAAAGCTTAATAAATGTTACTTAAATTATATGTGGCTAACTATACTGCCATGTAGTCTTTGTCAGGTTGCTAGATGATGACTCAAGTAGCATGTTCTTCAGTCAAATGGGAAAAAAAAGTTTTAGACAATCTTGCTAGTGTATCCTTTTTCCAGAAAGGAAGATCTCTTTTCTGGCATAAGCATTCATGAAGTAAGTACATAAAGCATTTCAAAGTAACTGCAGAATATGTAGTTCTGAAGTTATTTGTAATCTGATACCAAAAGGGGAAGTATAGTGGTATATAAATATGAAAAATATGTGATCTTTACAGAAAGAGTATTTTCTTTTATATATTTTTCCGTATTTATATTTCACTTTTCAATTACATGAGTCAAATACTAGAGTACTGGAGCACTTCAGTAATCTCAAGACGTATACTGTTTGAAATGCATTTGCCGCTTGAGCCAGGATGCTATGGAAGCCAGTTTGCAGTGCTGCCACCTGCATGCTTTGCATTTCAGGTTAAGCATACCCCAAGCTAGAATGCAGGCTGCTTGGGTTTCTGTTTGTTATTTTTTTGTTTGGTTTTGGTTTGTTTTTTGATTTCTTTTTTCCCCTTACTTCCATCCTGCTGGGTTTTTTTTCTCTTCAACATTCATCCTTATGACGGCTAGATTATCTTCGCTGGCTCTTGCAGATACAAACTGAGTCTTCATCCTCATTGACTCTGGACTGTTGTGATAATGTTTTTCTTAGCAAAAGAGCATTTGACTCGTCTCTGCAACATCTCTGCTAGAGCCCAATACCTTGCTTCTGGGGAGCACAATCTTCTTATCTTTAAGAGGCTGACCAGTGCCCGTGGCATTTCCTAATTTTTCCCTTGGGGTGCACTCTCATGGTGTTAAAAAACAAACACTTGCCAGTTGGTTCAGTGCTGTGCAGGTGAAGATGGCATGGGCCTGACAAGCACTGCACTTAGACCCGAACTAGGGCACAGACTTGGGCACCCTGTCCTTAAACCGCCCCTGCCAAGGGCTGTCTCCAGTCAGTCTGCTGCAGAAATGTTCCTAGGTTTTCAGAATACAGAAATATCCATGTCAGCAACTGCATTTCACTGTAATGCAAATGGGAGATTAAGGCTGTTGGCTGCTTTTAAATAATTAAATGGTTCTAAAGCCTTACGTGCTGTAACCTTTCAGACAAGTAGACTGTAACTCTGTTCAGTCCTTGAATTTGGGACATGTTTTCTGCATATTTCTTGGCAAATGCTTCAGAACACATTCCCACCTACACCTTTAATTCTGTAAATGTTTTGAAAGACAAAGAACAATTCTGCCCAGCATTCCATTTTGGGCCCCAGGCAGGTCTGAGTGCCACAGCTGCACTTTTGTTTGGCGCTATACCCCATGCCTTCTTCCACTTAATTGGACCTGTGAGGAGGCCATGTACTTGGAAGTTGGTGCGCTCTCAGTTTGTTTTATGTTACTCAGAGTGAAACTTGTCCTGTAATTGGTGTTTTCCTATTAGAAAACACCTATTCCCATGCATGGGGAACTGCACCAGTGTTGGTCCAAGTAGGTTTTTGGTCTCCATGTCTTAGGGGTTAAAGACCTGACTTAGTATTTTTGCTGTGGATAGAGTAGTAAACAAGCTCATGCAGATGAAAATTAAAGGCTGTCCAGAAGTCTCCTAGGGCTTCCATGGTCAGTAGGTTGTTCACTGCCTCTCTAACCCAAAATACCTAATGGAATTTTTGGGGTGTATCAAGGGATAGTTTCAACAGGTCTGCTATCACTATTTGGAGTGGAAGCCATTTCAGCTGTTACTCTTCTGCTTCGAAGTGTTTCAGTCTATTTTAGTTTGAGTTTATTCAACTCTTTAAACCTCCATGGTAGTGTGGTACCTACTTGACCTTGACTCTGAACTTAGATGATGAATTCCACATTGCTTTAAGCAAACCTTCAGTAGAAAAATTTTTAATACTCAGATGTCATTTAACAGCAGCTGAAGTACTTACTGTATTAGTTTATTATTTAGTTTTAGTCTGTATACACATTACGACCTCTCCAAGCTAATATTCAGGCTGTAGCAAGTGGGGTCTCTTGTTCAGAAAACCTTAGTAATGAAATGCATACATCATCCTTTGTCTTCTTAGTACAGAACATGTGTGGAATTCCAAGTGTGGGCACTTGTACTGTAGGTAGCTTCTGCGTGTAAAGTACTGAGGTCTGTGGACAACACATGGCAAGAGTTTATTCTTCAAACTTTCTAAATTTAAAAAGGCAGTGTGAAGTGGCAAAAACAGTGTCAGCCATTGTCTTGAAATACTTCTCATTTGCTGCACTGTTTATACTTTGGTAGTTGCCTGCTGTCCTAAAACCATTCATAAAATTTCACTGTAGGGTTTTCTGTACTAATCAAGACTTACAGTTTCGGTCAGACAGTATAGGCTTGTACTGACTATTGTACTAGTACTGGTTATGTAATCAGTACTAAGTACTCTGTTACCTGCCTTCAGTTGTGTATCAGAGACAGATAAATGTGGAATTTCTGCTGGTGCTGAGTCATCTCTTTACCCTTCATATTTAAATGCAAATTTGAATTCTAGTAAATCTGCCATAGATAAGCAAAATGAAAAGTAAAATAATTTAAAGCTGTCAACAGTTCTGTGTATAGTAAAACTTCTGGAAAGATAGATCTTGACAAAAAGTTAAATGTCTTTTAAAATTTTTGTGCTGTGTCTCAGATTTCTTCTAGTTCTTATAATGCAAAACTTTTAAAAGTAACTTTCTGTATCACACATCAGAATATGCAAAGGATATGTAAAATACAGCAAGAGTGATCTTTGCAAAAATGGAAGTACTGATTTCTCAATTATTTTGTTCTGAACATAGCCTGCCTTAGAAAGGGTGAGGAAGTGGCATATTGTAGAACTGTAATATATTTGTAATTTGGTAATAAAGTTCCAGAACTAAGTATAGATTATTTCTCTTACTTCTGTTAAGTAACTAAGCATACTTTATAGAAAAATCTAAATAGGATAAGTACTGTAGCTTACTGTTAGCTGAAGATCAAAGGAACTCAAAAGAATAGGTAACCCCTTAATGGAGGTTTATCCCTGATATCCATTGAAAACTAAGCTTAGAATCTTTTAAAGTGTTTATGTTAGCTGAAGTAACTGTGTTTAAGACTAAGCAAAAAAATAACTACACTACAGAAAGTAAGCTAAGGAAACAAATTGGAAAAGGCAAGCAAATGACAAGGATGGGTCATCTTCCTCTTAGTGATTTTGTTTTTTATCAGTTGTCAAAAGCAACCTAGGTTTTTATCATTGTATTTTCAGTCTAGTATTGAAGACAGAACAACAACTGATAGTTGAAAATTCAAATCAGAATTTACAGGTAGAAGCAAGTCCTGTGCTTTCAAATCAAAGAATGGGTCAGGTTGGAAGGGACCACAGTTGGGTTATCTGGTCCAACCTCCCTGCTCAAACAGAGTCATCCTAGAGAACATGGCACAGGATCGTGTTCAGACACGATCTGGAATATCTCCAGAGAGGGAAACCACAAACTCTCTGGGCTATCTCTTCCAGTGTTCTGTCACTGCACAGTAAAGAAGTTCTTCCTCATGTTCAAATGGGACTTCAATCCATTGCTGTCTGTTGCTTCTTGCCCTATTGCTTGGCACCACAGAAAAAAGCCTGGCTCCTTCCTCCTGCCACCCTCCCTGCAGATACTGATAGGCATTGAGGAGGTCCCTCTTTTCGAGGCTGAACAGGCCCAACTGCCTCAGCCTTTCCTCATAACACAGATGCTCCAGTCCTTTCATCATCTTTATAGCCCTTCTGTGGACCTGCTCCAGGAGCTCCATGTCTCCCTTGTACTGAGGAACTGAGGTATGAAGACTCCAGATGGACCTCACTAGGGCTGAGTAGAGGGGCAGGATCACCTCCCTCATCCTGCAGGCAGTGCTCTTCCTAAGGCACCCCTGGGTACCACTGGCCCTCTTGGCTAGAAAGGTATACAGATAATGCTTGGAATCTTTCTTGGGAGATGTGACTTACTCAAACACAGGCTATATATATCATGGTCACTAAAGAGGATAAACTTAAATGACCAATACTGTACAGGGAATAAGATGTCAGATGATTTGCTTCTAATTAAAATCTCATTCCTGATGTTACTCAGTCTTTGGTGCTTATCTCTTGTATGGAATTATGTATATTTTGAAGTCTTTACATAATCAAGCTCCTACAATAATAGAATGGTAATAAACCTATGACACAAAGGTGGTCACTGGTGCATTTAACAGTATTCATTTTGCTCTTCAAAAATGCAGAAGAGTGGTGTAAAACTTTTTAATAGATTCAGAAACACTCTTGCGTGTGCTGCAAGCAGAAATTTTGGAAATCCAGGCAACTGCCAGGATTCCTTTAGTGAGTGCTAGCCTTCTTTTGTCAGAAAGAACAAGGACCAATCGTTTCTCTAAGCTGTCTGTCAAGACAAGCATGCAACAATGTATAGCCTTAAATCTAAAAGGGCTGGATTTTGTGATACTATTCCTGCTTTTGACCTTTCCAAGTGCATTTGGATTTGACTGAAGACCCTTGACTTCACCCTCTAGGTTCAATGTCATGATAGCTAATAAATAAGCACAAGCATACTTAAAATTTCAGAAGAGGGCATGTAATTCTTAATAGAATTGTGGTAAGAACTTGAAACATTTTTCTCTGGTGGTATGTGCCACTGTTTCCATTTGGGTTTGTCATATTCACAAAAATATTACAATTGTCTCTAAATCGTCAGCCATGTGGGCTTTCTGGGATTGCAGAGTAATCTGTTACAGAGATACAGGTGCTGGCTTGGCACTTGCCCATTCTTCTAGAGTCATGTTCAGATAGCCTAATTCTTTGGTGATCTCAGGGTTCAGGTGTGTTACTGTAGTATCTTGCTTGCTACCACTACTCATGAAAAAATGAACCCACTTCCAAGATGTACTTTGTATCCCATGGTTTCTGCAGAAGCTCATGCTGTCTGTACTCTGAAAAACATTGCAGAATGGTTCAGGTGAAAGGGCCTTCTGGAGGACACCTGATCCAACCACCCCTGTATTTACAGCACTGGTATTGCTTGCAAGCCAGGGTTTCAGAGGAGTGATATAAGCTGCCTCCCATTTGTCCTTGTTTGCTCCCTTATGTCAACCTTGGTGCTTGCCTGAGCCTGTTCTAAATTCTTTCAGCTGGCAGGCCACTTACAGAGTGGAAGCAGGAATGGGCTGGGTCAGCTGTGCTGGAATAGTGCAGACCAGGAATGAGTGGGGAAATGCAGCATCTGGCAGATCTCTGTGGCTTGCTCTGGAGCCATAGCTTCACTGTGTATTTCCCTACAGAGTTGCCATCACTGACCCTGAAATTCTTTACCAAGGTGTGTGTCAACACGCACACTCTGTAGAAACAACTAAAGAGGAAAAATACTGCAGCTCACTGTTACCTCACGGTTGAAGCCAATTACAATAGTAAGTAATCACCTAAAGGTGGCTTTTCCCTGGTATCAGTGGTCTAAGGAAACATTTTCTTCATAATTGGAGTTAATCCAATTCTTGTCCTTCCCTGGAAATTAAGAGCTAACTGTACGTTTCTGTAGCATTTATTTTTCTTTGAGTATGCTTCAGAATTACACAGAGTCAATAAGGAACATAACTCTACCATTACAAATTACATGGAAAAGGAAATTGTATTTGGGAAAGGTAGAGTGTAAGAATATACTGTTTTAATACATATGAGTGAGATGTTAAAGGTAAATTTTATTGAATTTAACAGCACACTTTTCTAGAATGAAACCTAAATAATGCATTGTTCTGTCCTTTTCTAGGAAGAACTGGGACAGGTAGAACAGATACTTTTGTATGCACGTGTACTTTTGATCTGAAAAATGAAATCGATTTTTAAACAACACTTCCTTTGAAAAAAATAATATTCTCACAGCAAGGTGTACTGTGTTTGTGCTAGGCATGTGACAGATGAGTGTCTACTCTAGTCTGGTTTGCACCTATACTGCTATTTAATATTACAGATGTTGCATTGAATTGAATAAAATTATGCCTAAGTCATTGCAGGCAGTGTGCTGTTGATCTCCATTTAAAGGAACCTCTTCTGATTTCCCATACTTGAAATAAAATGTTACCTCTCAAATCTTGTGTGACAAAATTTGCAAACTACTGAAATATTTTGTTCTACTCCTAAAACATGTTCTGGATATTAATGTCATAATGTTTTAAAGAGAAGCACACTCAAAATGAGTAACTTCTTAGTAAAGAGATGTTGTGGCTTAAAACTTGAGGTAGCTATTGCTTTAGAAGGCCTGGCGTTTTAATCTAGTAGGTGGAATTTGCTCTTGAATAGGCCAAAAAAAAAGTGAAATATACCTAGGAATTCAAGAAAATAAGGAAGTATACAGTCCATATTAAAGGCAAACAGCTAATGATCTTATTAAAAATACATCTTTTTGATGTCTTTCAGCCATTGCCCAACCTATTTAATCTTTTTACTCCTGTGTTTGTGTATATATAAAATGAGGTTATTTTCAATTACTGGTATCAAAGGGTTAATTTTAGTTACTTGTTCTGTTAGATTAGCTGTTCGTACAGAGGATATCATTCTAAGGATAACTGTCTGCTTTACCAAATCTTAATGAGCTAGGTATCGGAGCATCTTGGCAAGGCAGGCATTATTCCCTTTCCTAGAGCAAGAAGCTTAGTCAGAGAGAGGTTAATTGATTTTCACCAAGGTCACAGCACAAGTGTGTCGCTGAACCTACATTTTCCAGCTCTGAAACTCATGCTGTAGTCAGACTTCTCTCATAAAAGGATAACATTGTGGCTTACTGGTCCCACAGTGGTTACTGCAAATGAAATGCTTGAAGCAGATGTGTGTAGTAGACCACAGTTGACTTTGTGTGATGTTGCAAACCTGTCCAGTATATATTTGCTTCCAGTACTTTGTGTTTGCAGTGCTGCTGTTCTAATAATGATGATTCTCTTCAGGTGATAATTATTTTTGTATGTTACTTGAATTGTGTATTAGAATATACACATACCATGGTAGTTAGCAAAAACATTGGCATCTTGATTGTGTCTATAAAAAAACATGAATACTCAAAGTGGTCAAGTATTGTGCCAAATTTAGATGAGGTTTGAAAGTTGGGTTAGTATGTTTTGTATAGAACACTTAACAGTCAGCTTGAAATAGCTTCACTTACAAATTGCCTGTTCTAATGAAAAAATGTCTTTTTATTTAGGTGGCGCATTTGGAGCGAACAGGACATTACTTAACAGTGAAAGATAACCAGGTGGTGCAGTTGCATCCCTCCACTGTTCTTGATCACAAACCAGAATGGGTGCTGTATAATGAGTTTGTCCTTACAACGAAGAATTACATCCGGACATGTACAGACATCAAGCCAGAATGGTAAGCCAGCGTCTTGCAACAGGCATGATCTACTCTAGAGTTCTTGAGGTTTTTTTTCCTTTCTTTAAGTTGACGTAATGGTTTGAAGAATGGCAATGGTGTATGGACTTGAGATCTTGTAGATGAGTAAAGGTTTTCTTTGTGGGTATTTGTGCGTGTTCATGGGTTTTGTGTTTAGACCTCTGATGCCTGGACTCTGTGTACAATTCCTTGTGCAGTGCACACCTTGATTTAGAACCAGTTACTTCAGTAATCCTGGAGCGGCTTGGAGTTGCGAGGTTTGGGGGTATTTCCTAGCACCCACTTGCATAACTGAGTTACGAGATACCAGTAACTCAGTGTCAGTGCTTCTGTTCTCAAGATCTAGGACTTCTTTCTATCTGATTTTTTCAGAAGGCTCTGAACAGCATTTCATGTTTTCTTAAAATTCTAGGGAAAGAGGTAAAAATAGTGGTACAACTTGCCATGTCATGATATTTATTAATCAGCTAAGTATAAAGTATATCAAGGAAATCAGAAGCCTGAATCTCTGTAGGCAAGCAGTGATCTGAAGCATCTTGCCTGTCTTTAAGGTTGTACTTTAACTACCAGGTTGTAGTAAGCTTTGGGGACACAGGAAGCTCCTCTGTTGCTGTAATTTTACTGCTGTGCAGGAAGAGTTAAAGGATTCATAAGCTGGAAAACACAGTATATATATTCATATTGTCTGTAGTATCTTAATGACAAATGTATTTGAATTCCTGCTTAGAAATCTTGTCTGAACAAACACTGTCTAACTTAAAGCAGGATCCTATGGCCTTGGTTGTATTTTTAAGTTTAAAACAGCTAAGGCTGAACTGTACTCTGACACAAGTGGATGTATGCACACACTTCTGTGGCTGATGGACTCTGACATTAAGCAGAAGCTCTTGTTGTGTGGGTTACCCTGACAGGTATTGCAGCAGCAGCAAGGGTCTGTAAGGGGCACATGGTCAGACAGGAGCATCTCGAGAGATTCATGTGTGTGCTTTTTGCTTTGGGCTTGGACACTTGGTCAGGATAGCACTGCCATTTTATGTGTGTGTGCTTGTGTGTAAATTTCAGTTAGTCTCAGAATTGCAGAATGAGCTGACAATAGTGGATAACCTTTGTTTGCTTCAGCTGTAGAATTTCTGTAAGATGCATCTTAAAGTTTGAGTATCAGTAACAAGCTTTTCCTTTTTTGACAGGCTGGTGAAAATTGCCCCTCAATATTATGACATGAGCAATTTTCCACAGTGCGAAGCAAAGAGACAGTTGGATCGCATCATTGCCAAACTTCAGTCCAAGGAATACTCACAGTACTGAATTTATGCTTTGAACTGAAGTTATTCAGAGGACAGCTTTAAGAGATGAAAGGATTCAAAGTTCAAGTTGTGCTCTTCACTTTGGTTCAATAATGGCCTTTATTTGAAAGCTTTTTAATTTTTCTTTACAGTAAATATTCCATTCTGATTTCATAAATTAAACATTTATGCCTCCCTTTTGTGTTGACACTGTAGCTCATACTGGAAAAGCTAATCAATGTTTTGCAGTTTATTGAAAGTAGTTCTATATATAACAATGTTATAAGCATTTCTTTAGAAATGGTTGAAAATGCTTCTAAAAATGTGATTATCGACCATGGTATGCATGATCGTTGTAATTGTTGACATTCCTTTTAGAAGTTGTGAAATGTTACAACTTGTGCTTCTGTAGACACAATCTTTGGCTTCAGTACAAGGGTACTGACTTCAATAAAGTCTATTTATACTAATTTTGTGCCACAGTATGTCAGTATTTCTATTGTTTTGATTGAAAATATGAGAAGCCCATTTAGTCTCCCATTAAACTGCTGTTTGATTGACATGGCAGTAGTTTAATATTTTAATATTAAGCAGCACAATGATGATATGGTGCATACAATGTTGATCCCTTGCAAACTTGTTAAAATTATTTAGGAAAACTCAAAATGCATGCAGATGTGCTAGGAGAATGCTTTCTTCCAACATAGCCCTAAATATTTCTCAGACAGAACTGTTAGTAGTGTGTCCTATAAAGTGAAGTGTGTGTGGCCAGGTAGAAATTGCCCTGCTGGGCAATGATCACGTACTGTTTAGGATAAACGCAAACAATAGCCTAAGTGACACTGTAGATCAAATCACACTGCACCATTGTAATTTTGTAGTGATTTTTTGTGAAATATGATTTGACAGCATAATCCCATGAGGAATTCATAATAAAATTTGATCACAGGGCTGGAGCACCTCTCTTAGGAGGACAGGCTGAGAAAGCTGGTATTGTTCAGCCTGGAGGAAAGAAGGAGTAGACCTTATTGTGGCCTTAAAATACCTTCAGAGGTTTTAGAAGAATGAGTGAGGATTTTTACCAGGGCCTGTGGTAAAAACTTTTACCAGTGAAAGGACAAGGGGCAGTGGTTTTACTCTGGTAGAGGGTAGATTGAGATCGAACATAAGGAAGAAATTGGTCACTGTGAAGGTGATGAGGCACAGCAACAGATTGTCCAGGGAAGTTGTGGGTGCCCAATCCCTAGAGAGTTCCAGGTCAAGTGGAATGGGGCTTTGAGCAGCCTGGTCTGGTGGAAGGTGTCCTTGCCCATGGCAGGAGGGTTGGAACTAGATGATCTTTAAGATCTGGTTGAACCCAAGCCATTTGGTGGTTTAATGTATTTGATCAGATTTCTGTTTTTCCCTCCCCCTGGAACACACTGAGCTTTGGTCCTTCTGGCAAAGAGTAGCTGGATCAGCTCTTGCTGAAACTGGTTCCCTTAGGAAGAGAGCTGTGCTGCTGGCATGCTGTATGGCTGAAGCAAAAATAGGTTATGTTTGCAGAGCTGGTAACTAACCTCAGACTAATTTAAGCACTGATGTTTGGGGTATCCTATCCTATTTAAATCATAGCAGCGGACTATAAAATTACTTGGAATAATTGGAGGATTTTCTTCCAGTTCCAACTTTTTTTTTTTGATTGCTACTTACATGATGGGGAGTAGAGAAGTTTCGAAAACTTTGTTAGCAACTAAAATAGTAATTGTGAGGATAAAAATCTCAGAAGATTAACATTTGAGTGGATTTAGAATATGCAGTGGGACTTGGGAGTCTGTCTCATATTTGCTGAGTGAGACGGAGTGCGAGATGAGTCTGGACTTTCCTACCCTACCAAACCATTTCAATAGTAAGGAAAGAAAGAGCTTCACTCTGCATAAAATGTCAACCTGCATTGTGTTTTCTGACTGCAGTTAGAAGAGGTTTTAAATAAAACACGGATTCTGAACTTCTTAAGCAACTGGATTTCAAACTAGTATTCCTGAACTTGCAAATGTTGGTTTTGCAAATTGCTGCTCTAGGGTGACTCAGGCTGGCTATGTGGGGTTTCCTGATGACTTGTTTATCCTCTTTGTGGTGAGCAGAGGGGGCTGCTTTGTGCAATGCTGAAAACCAGCTGCTCCCCAGGTAAGAATTGCTCTAGTATTTGTGTGCATCCTTCAGCTGAATGGTGTAGAACCACCTTCTTCATGACTTTCGCTAGGTCTGGCAAGGGCCACAGACAGTTCTCTGCGTGAAACGCCTTAGGGACCCCAGAACCAGCTGGCATGAGCTGTTGTAGCTTGGGTCCTTGGGGATGGGGGAGCAGATGGCTATGGCTGTGAGTGGAACTTGACACAGGAAAGAATTTGGCTTGTTTTTGGTGGTTTTCTTTTCCCTTGAATTGTCATACCCACCAGCTTAGCTTGGGCTGTGACAGCTGACCAGCTCTTTCACTCTGCTCTGCCTTTGCTACCAGGAATGCAAATACTGCTGGCCAAACTGATGTCCTCTGACAGCTGTGCAACCCTGCCACCTTCCAATTAAGCTGGTGACACCTGGGCTTAATTGGAAGGCTGGTGGTGTCCCAGCTGTCACTGGGGTCAGAGCCGGCTGGGTGCCCCCACCCCTCCTGCAAGCAATGGGGAACAGCTTTCCTGCTGAGATGCTGATGGAATCTGGGGGATAGTGCTTCAGGAAGACATGGAAGCCTTGACACCTGGGAAACCTCTTGCATTTGATACTTGCATGAAACTTGTGTATTCCTGAAAAACACTCCCCTTTATTGAAGAACTGATAAAGCACTTGGAATACTTGAGTTTAGGATTAAAGCATTTTTCTCATAGGGGACTGTGTGCTGTGTATGGAATTACTCCTTCGCTAAGAATTGAGTAGTGGAGAATGGTCCTGAGGTCGGACTGGCTTTGTGCAGTCTGTTCTCCGCCCAGTGCTGATCTCAACAGGCCATTCAACGGTTCAGGGCAGAAACACAGACTCACTTAAATCACAGTGGATACCTTAGAGTTACTGCAAATCTCACTTTTGATGTAATTTTACAGCCATATAGCAGTGGGAGGGGAGCCAGGTGTCCAAGGAGTCACTATCTCTGAAGGAGTAATGACAGGGACAGCAGGGCTTGAGGTAAGATGTTTCCTGACTCCTACAGGGAAACTATCAGGAGCTACCTCCTTAGTAGCTGCTGTCTTAGGGGTACAGCAGATGCATGCAGAGGAACTTGGGTTTGAGAGTAGCTCTGGGTTTTTGTAAGTTCAGTGTTGAAAGGTAAAACTTTGTTCCCTTTTTTCTGGTGGGAAAAATGTTAAAAAAGGTTGCCCAGAGAAACAAAAGGAGACCAAGGAGGCATAGGAATTAGACTGCTTTATCCATGAGCATAGGGAGGTTACTGCCTCCCTCTTAAACATGTTAAAAATACTCAGAGCTCTGCCCATCATCAGAGCTCTGGCTGCATATACTTACAGACTTACACAGAATGCAGTAAATAAGGGGAAAAGTTGGAAATCGAGTTTGCTGGTGTCAAATAGAAATTCAGCTTCTGTTTTGTTCCGTGAAAAGCCACAACTGACTACAAGACACTGGGCCTCTATTGGTCTGTGGAGCGAGGGTTCCCAAATAAAGTACAGAGCTGCCCTCAGCAGCTGCAACATTTGCTGTGCTGCTGTGTTCCCTGCCTTACTGAAGCCACTTCAGAGTGTTCAGACTGCTAGCCAACAGTGTACATGTGTTATGGAATACAGAGGAACTGCTCCTTAGGATTAACTGGTTATTTGCTTTGTCACAGTCTAAAAGGAAAATTGATGTCTTGTTTACTTAGAGTGATCTTTTTTATCAGAGACGTTCTGACGTTTTTTGAAAATACTTGGTTTGTATATAATAAGCTGTTTATAGTGTGGGACTTTTGAAAATACAGAATATGGATTAGATGACAGGAAAACAGTACGAAGTGAAAGGAGTATATTTTTTGAAAAGAGGAAGTCTTCCGTCTTACTTGTGCTGCTGTGTAATACCTCAGAGCAGTAAAGGGCTAGTATCAGTGTGAGGTAGTAACTGTATTCAGGTTTGTTAGACACAGAAGTAGTTACTAATGGAGATACAAAGAAGTGACCAGTTAATACTGTGTTTAGCACTTAGAATTTCTGTCAGGGAATAGAATAAATAGTGACTGCTTTGCCATATTGTGATGTCGTAAAAGCCCCTGAGCTCTTGCTTTTGGGAGATGTGTCCGTACTGCAGTGCTAAAGACAGATGCTGACATTCCTTTAGAGAATGTCTTCATTCTTTGTACCTGTGCCCATTCATGGAAGGTAGTGAGCAGCTGGCGTGGGCCAGCCTGGGTTGGTATGTTCTGGATCACTTTGGTCAGTTTTGTCTGATGACCACCTCCCTTTTTGGATCAGGGCTTGTGACACGTCATTGGTTTGTGACATGTAACTTGCAGCCTGCACTGCTACACAGTGCATACTGGAAACTGCTCATTATTTGCCATAAGAAATGTACAGCTTAAAGCAAAAATGCTGACATGAACTTTTCACTGTTGTCGTGGTTTCATTTGACAAGATACTGTAGCAGAAGTCAAAAGGCAAAGAGTTTTCCTTCCATCCAGTCCAGCTACCATTATTAATTTGTAATCAGATTGCTCTAGTTTTCTGATAACGTATAGCAATAAAAAGCCATAGCACACCATGACAGTAGGAAGCAGAGAGCTATATTCTAAAGTACACAAATTTATTCACTTACTGTAGTTTGCGAAGATTAGACATTTATCTTGGTTTTAGAACAGCTGAGGGTTTTAATACTAAATATATTTTACTATTAGAAGTGTAATCTTACTCTGGTAGTTTGTTGGCCTTTCAAAATTATTTAACTTACTCTAGTAGTTTATTGACCTAAATTTAACTTCATGACTATGTATGTGACATTAGATTTATGTGAAGCAGAGGGAAAAATGATCTACTTGGTCAGCCTAGTTCATTTTCCCTACTAGTACCTCTGACACTGCTAGCTTTGTTTTGGGGTATGTATGCTTCCTGGAGCTGTTCCTAGAATTGGGCATTGGTTCCCAGTAATACAAATGTCTCATATTTTTAAGCTTAAAACAGGCAGCTTTAAAACCAGAATGAAACCATTATGAGAGCATTTGCCCCTCTCTTCACTTTTCCTTTCACAAATGACAAGCTTGGGCTGCCTCTTAATTGGCACTGATGCGTTTGAGATAAGTGGTGGCATCGTGGAGATCCAAGCTTCCACTATCAAGGGATTAAAGTAAATATGGTAACAGCAGTAAAGTAACATTCCTGTAGAAGTGATAACAAGACTAGTTCTGCTGATTGTAGGTGTTTGATCTTGCAGTTTCAACTCAAATATAGTGGTTTCTCAGGAACACTGAATGTATGTTGGACAGATGGTAAAATAATTTTCATTTGTGTACATCTCAGCTCTGAGTGGTTCTTCCAGCTGTGAAAGCTATGCAGTAGTTTTGTTGTATAGAAAAATAAACCAGCACAAGTTAATGCTGATAATAAATATTTCTTGTGGCTTTAAACATGTTCTTTTGGGTTGGTCTTATTCCTTTAACTAAAGTAGGCCTCTTGCCTTCCATTTGAATTCAGTGTTTATTTTGTGAGCCTATTCCATTAATATTCCCAGCCTCATTGCTTCCAGCAGCATAAACAATAAACACTTAGAGCATCAGCTCTTACCGGGCTCCATTGAGTGGAGGGCTACTGGTGGATGTATTTCCTGAATGCTTTGTCTATTTAAATATTCAGCTGTGCAGTCAAACCACTTCTACTTATATTAGTTTTAACATCAAAAATATCAACCTTTTCAGCTTTATAAAGATGGTAGTGTTTGCTATCAAAATTCGTGTACTACTTTAAAGACTCACAGACTTAATTTGACCTTTCAAACCATAGAATAGTATCTTTGAGGTTGTTTCATTTTGCATGTTGAAAAACAAACAACTGATAGGCCTTTATGGTGACAGGGATAGTATCATTCTTTTAAAGAAATTAATGCCCTTTGAACCCTTCCTGAAAGGCTTACAATTTGAGCAGCAGCAGCAGCAGGTTTAGAGCAGTGTGAGTCAAGACATGTTTCTCTAAGCAGCTGTCCAAGAGGTCATTGACAGCTTTGTTCCGATGTATTACTGGTTATACAATATAATGGAAGTAAACTCAAATTACTGCTACTTCTACATACTTCAAACAAATAATTTGATTAAGAGCAGAAATCAAATATAAGAATTGGCAAGAATTTAAAATTCCAGTCTTGATGTTCACAATACGTACCCTGTTTGTTGAAAACTGGCATTTAATATTCTGTAAAATTATGGACAATGAACAGTTTCTCCTTGTAAGCAAACCAGTGCTAAAGTGTTTTTGCTCTCAAGCTCCTTGCTGGACTTGCTGCTATGTAAATCCAAACACTATTCAAATGTCTGTTCTCTACATTCTCAAACATTGTCAAATACAAGGTTGAACAGTAATGGGGTGGTTCTGACTCTTCTGCAGCTTACAGAAGTCCTGCTTGTTTCTGGAGGAGAATTATGGAAGGAAAAGTGAATAGGAAAATCTCACTTTGAGATCTCATTCATAATTACATTTGTTCTTCACAAAATAATTGCCTCTAATGGATATTATTTTTGCAAGTAAAGTTTAAGGATCCACATGTTTGTAGTCTAATGGCTTGCTTGATATGAGACTAATGTTTGGATCTCTCAGGTACAGTGAGATCTTAGAAATTAATTTGCTTTTATTTTTAGCAAACTAATTTGATCATAAAAACAACTCTGTAAATGCTGAGTTTTCTAGACTCAGAGTAGACCTTCTGAAATGAGGAACAAAGTCAACAGCAAATCTTTGTTCTTACTACTTAAAAAACTTAAAAACCTGCTTTAAGAAAAACAGATTATTCTTTCCCTTGATTTTGGCCAATATGTAAAGAAAAGGACATGGGCTTACAAGCTGCAAAACCATTTCTGGTACAAATGTGTGCCTAGGTTTTCTCCTAACAAGGTTTGTTTTTCTTAATTGGCTTGAATATGATGTCACTGAAGAAATCTAAACTTAGTGTTCTGTCAAAACCCTTTGAAATATCTATCAATTATTTCTGAGGCTTTGCTGCCTCTTTGTGGTATTTCTTGTGTAAAAATTCTGTATTGATCAAAGCTTTTCTTGGGATTGTGCAAAAGACAGTTAAATGCAATTTCCTCAAGTTCTACCACATGTGGCTGTGAGTCTGTCTTCCTCTCTCCTCCATGTTCCTTCCCACGTGATCCAGCGTATAGTGCCAAAGGAGTAGCTAAATATTGTTTGAATCTGTAATACAGTTTGTTTTGGGAAGGTGCCACTGCTGTATCAGTGAGCTTTGAATAATGTGGTGAATTAGGTGTAGCCTCCTGCCTTTTTCATTATCTGTGCATGGAGATCTCCTCACACCTTCCAGTACATCCATCCTTAAACAACATCGTTACCGTCACCAATAAAATAATGCTGAGTCCACTCCTTTTTCATCACTCAGTGCTTTGCTAATGAGCCAAGTGTTCTCAGCAACTGGCAGAATAGCTGGGGGGGTGTTTCTCGGAGGTAAAGATACTTACACTAGAGGCAGGGACTCATAACAAGCCAACCATCTTGATTCCTGCTAATTTGGGTTATTCTAGGGTTCTCCCCCCAGCTCTGATTAGTTACTTCATAACTATAATCACGCAAACATAATCACAGGAATGTTATTTTGGGGAAATTATAATCTGATAGGGCTTCAGCAATTTATTTACATTGTTAATTGGTGGTGAGGCTATAAAAGTTACGAACTACCTCATAAGTTCATGCCTGCTGACATTTGAATGGCATGTATTCACTGGTTGTTATTTATAATTTTGGGGGTATTGAACTGATGGAGATTACTCATGTTGAAAAGCTGCTGGAAGGCCTGAACTAGGAATTAAATTATCATAGTGGCTTCATTTTGTTAACAGTCTCATTGAAATTATCTTGCTTGCAGGACAATCAAACTCATCAGTGTTCTGCTCTTCCACTTCAGTAGACAAAGTTTTAATCAGTGGCATACTTGATCTTGCAGAATTCAAGGAAAATAATTTCCTGCATTTTTGAGATGAGCAAAATTCATGTAATCTAGCTTTAAAATTCCTGTCACTTTTTTCCCCCTTCTTTTTGAATAATCAGCTTTACTTCATTCAGTTGACTTTTTCTTGTAATTTCAATTATCATGATGACCCAGTGCTTAGATGGAATTAGCTCATGGATGAAGAGGCAAGCAACTGAATCTGAACTTAGGCAAAGCAAATAATAGAGTGATGGTGAGATCAAAGCATTTTGAGAAATGTACCGTTTTCTTGGCAGTTGTGTATTTTCGATTGGTCTTTGCATTTAGATGGCTTTGGAGAACCTTGTTACTCACTTCTGATAGTCTTATGTAGCAGCACTGGGAAAAAAAAAAGTAGTTTTTTACTGTCCTTTCTTTTCCTTGGAGCTGCTATCCTATCTTAGCAGTCATCTAGCTTCAATTATTATTTTAGCTTTTGGATGAAGCACAACAGCTTATGCAATCTTCACCATCTAGCAAACTTAGAAAAATGAGTTGCATTCCAGGCCTTGATTTTCTTCTTCAAAAGTCACAGCCTGAACTCAGCTCTGGGATTGGAGACCAGGAGTACCAAAGCCAGTGCCAGTTACTTCTTTGGTGTAACTGAACTTTCTGAAACAAGGGTATAACCTGTTTGCACAGTAACCACAGTAAGGTTTTTTTTAATGGTATTGTGTAGCTGAAATCTGGGAGTGGTGCCCCAGGATACTTTAGAAAAGCTGTATTTTTGAATAATTTTGAGCTGTTATCCTAATATTGGAAAATCTGCACCTGTAGCTCTTGTGGTTGATGCTGCTGAATCCAATGTGCGGGAGCTGTTCCGGGAACTCCAGGTCTCTCAGGTAGCTTGGAATTAGGCTGTGTAGCCATGTTAAAGTGAAAAAAGCTATTTGGATTTTATCTAGAACACAGTGAGAAGCCAGTGGAAAAAAAGAACACTGAAAAGATGTTTTAGAGGTGACCACGGTTGCTGTGTTCTCATCCACTTGTAGTTTGATTCTCAGTTATGTCTAGTCTTACATTTTTGTATTAAAGACACGAGTTACCTTTAAAGTTAAATAGACACCTAAACACTCTGAAATCTCCACTTATTTCTGCTTTAAGTAGGCTTTTACTCCTCTGGGGCTAATTGCTTTTATAAACATTGTCTAACAATGTTGCTTGACTTTTCCAGGGGTCTGGTACTTACACTGTTGATCTCCTCAAATAATAAAAAGATGTAATACCTAGCTCCAGAGGTGTTCATAAAGCCAAATAAAATGATTCGTTGGAAAGTGCTAAGGCAGCTTTAAGGTATTAGCCTAATAGAAAACCTATCAGTGGACTTCTAAAGCCTTTCCTCTTCAATTTTTATGGACTGTCTTAATTGACTTTTTATGCACTTATGAATAGGCTAAGAAGAAAGTCTTTTTTCCCTTTTCCTTTCATCTGCAAATAAGATAGATGGACAGCTTCTAACTTTATTTTAGAATATCTAATATTCTAGACTTCCCCTCCGAGAAGAGATTTTCAACTAAGGAAGTCAGGTAAAATTACACATCTTCTAACACAAGTGACAACAGTGAATAAAAGAGTAGTACTCAAAAACATTTTAAGATGTTTATTATCAGAAGCTTTAAAAATGTGGGGAACACAGCACTCAGTTTAGATGCTACACTGATTGCTGGAGGGACACTAAGCTACCTAAACAAAATGTACAGCCATGGAGTATCAGCTTCTGTTATGGAATCTTAATCTGGCTACAGCTGAGTTGTACCCTGATTCCTTGGGATTGTTCTGATAATCTGTCTTCCTACGTGGAATGTATCAGTTGCACAGGAATGGCTTTTCTATCTCAAATTCTCCATATGCTTCTCAAACCAAAGACTTCTAGAAGCCTTCCTTGCTCTTAAAGAGATTTCTAAAGAGATCACTCTGCATAAGGAAGAGGAAGATGCTCTGGCTTTTGCCTGTAACAATGAGATACTAGTTTCCTTTTTGAGAGGTCTCTGACTAAACTTGGCACTTGTTGATACTGTTATGAATAAAGTGGGCAGGAGAGACTTCTCCTTTAAAATTCCTTTATTTAGTGATTAGCTCAAAGCCATGCAGAGGGGGAGGTGATGTCACAGGCTGCCTCTGAATCAGTGACATTGCTGGGTCTACCTTTTTCCTGCAGGGGGGGAAGGGCGGTAACTTGCCCTGATAGACTGCTTTTGGCTTGGGAACACAGGTCTACCCCCCTAAGTCCCTCTGGTTAGGTTATGGAGATGGGGTAGAAACTTCAAATTACATTTTGGAGGTGCCTCAACTTCTTCTTTGGCTTGTGGTGCTGTTTATGTCTTTTGACGGTATGTTGGTTCTTTATTTGGAAGGTTTCTTTTCTTGAGATTGTCCGACGTGTTCTCATTTGCAGAAGCAAGAGCCCCTGGGAATTCCAGGCATTGCTCAATCCCTCCACGTGGTTGGTCTCGGCGACCCGTGACTCCTTCCCATCTGCTCCCTCAGCGTCCCCCCTGCGCCCTGGGGCACGGATGATCCACAGGGGTACTAGATAAGGTACTAAGTGGGCTGAAGTCAGCTCCCCACTAGGGGATCTGGTGTGGGTTTGGAAGAGGCGGCAGAGGCGGCGGCGGTGGAGGCAGGGGCAGCCCCGGTATCGGCGGTGGAGGCAGGGGCAGCCCCGGTATCGGCGGTGGAGGCAGGGGCAGCCTCAGGTGTCGGCGAAAGGGTGTGTGAGGCGCTGGTCCAGCCGAGGTTAGCTCGGGCTAGGGTGTCTGAGTCCGGGAAGCGGGGGGAAGCCGCCCCGGGAGCGGCGGGAATGGCGGGGCTCTCTCCGGTCGGGCCTGCTCAATCGCTATGGAGACTGAGGCGGTGGGGGAAAGCCGGGGAGGGGGGAACATCGGGGCCTTTAACAATCAACACCTCTCGCAACTAACAACTCTTACAACAGTAACAACATATATAAAGTTTGAAACAGCAACTTATTTACCGTAGATACCAGATCTACTTATTGTCTCAAACAACAATCCTTGGCCTCAGTCGTGTGTTGGTGCGTTTCGTGGTCAAACCTCAGCCAGCAACAAAGGCCCACACAACCACTTGCTCCCCCCGACGTCCAGTGGGATGGGGGAGAGCATCATAAAAGTGACAAAACCCATGTGCTGAGATAAAGACAGTTTAACAGGTAAAGCAAAAGCCATGTGTACAGACAAAGCAAAACAAGGAATTAATTCACCCCTTCCCATGGGCAGGCAGGTGTCCAGACAGCCCCAGGAGAGGAGGGCTCCATCACACGGAAGGGTCACTTGAGAAGACAAACACCATCACTCAAAACGTCTCCCCTTTTTTCTCCCCCAGCTGTACATGCTGAGTGTGATGCCACAGGGTATGGGATATCCCTTGGGTCAATTGGGGCCAGCTGTGCTGGCTGTGTCCCGTCCCAACGCACTGTGCACCCCCAGCCTCCTCACTGGTGGGGCAGGATGAGGAGCAGAAGAGAAACCTTGATGCCATATCAGCCCTACTTAGCAATAACAAAAACATCCCTGTGTTACCAACAGTTTTCAGCACAAATCCAAAATACAGCCCCACACCAGCTACTGCAAAGACAATTAACTGTATCCCAGCCAAATCCAACATCACTGTGCATCAGCCTCTGGCTGTGAGAAGGCAAGACCAGTCTAATTTAAAGGTTTCATCTTGATTCACTTTTCTACCTGGAAAACTTCTCTGTTTTGGGAATAAATTCCACTCCTCTCCTACTCCTCCAAGAAACGTTTCTATCTTATTAGACTTTGAAAATCTTTAAGATGAAAACATATAAACAAAGAGCAAATTAAATTCTAGACTGTATTAAATAAGATGCTTTTCTAGCTGTTTTGACGATCTTTATCTAGCACCTTGGCACATTGTAACTGCACAGTATTATGCATCTCTGAAGATATTTGAGTGATTTTTCTCTGTTCTATCTGCACCATGCCTTTTTTTCCCCAGCACTGATGGAGTATTAATGGTTATCCTGAGATTACTTTTGTTATTCAAACATTTAATGGCTTTTGCTGTTCCTCCACCCCTCACCAATCCACTTTTCCAAGTTCTTTACAAGAGTTTATCTCCACTTCTTCCTGTCTACAGAACTATGAATACACTTTTAGCATCTTTTCGATGTTAGCTGCTTCTAGGAGCTGTTAGTGCACTGGGATGGGATATTAGACAAGAGCTATTTGTGGATTTTATTATGTTTGGTTACACACTGCCAGTAATAGAAGTAGCATACAGCTTTTTACTTCACCACCACCATCACGGTGACGATGTTAGTGAGCTAATTCACGCAATAGACAAAGAGATTATTGGCCATTTCAGTAATAGCTGGTTGACTGAAAACACTACAAATGGTCTGGAGGAGCAACACATAAGGCTGTAAGTTTTCAGCTCTTGTTTTGCTGCCAGCAAAACTGCACTCTGCGGAGTTCGTTCGGAGTAGTTCACAGCTACCAGCAAAGACTACAACCAGATCTCCACCGGTAACTGATCACTGTGCAATTAAGCTTAACCTCCTACCAGTGATGGTCTCCCAGAGGAACTCTCTGAAATTCAAATGAAGAGATTTTGAGCAAGACCAAATGGTTAACAGCAGGGTGAGGGACAATGTTTAAAGGAAAAAGATAAGAAAAAATCCCAAACAGTTAACAACCCATAATCTGTTTTTAAGAGTTTTAAAGAACATGGCATGGGAGAGGCAGTATATTTGTCACCAGAGGAGAGGGGAGTAGGGTAAAATGCTACCCATTGAAGTGTATAAATACATCACATATTGGGGGGGGGGGGGGGGG
>WAAE01025540.1:107202-139260 GCA_013400495.1 Nicator chloris
GGGGGGGGGGGGGGAGTGCAAAATTTGCTTGAATAGAATAAATAGCTGAGAGGTCAGGCTATGTTGGAGTATAGAGTCAGAATAGAATGCAGAAAGACTTAATATGAAGATTAAACATGCAATGTGAAATTGCTTAAAATTTTAGAAGTGAGATGCTTTGAAGACTGACCCCCTCAGACAAAGGGAAATTCAAGAATGATGGTGAAGTGGCAAGGAATTTTATGCCTTAATTGTTGCTGTCTGAAAAGCCGAAATAAATTCTTAAGCCGCGTGAGCTTTGTGGGTGACTGATGAGCAGTGTAAACAGGATGAAGTCTCTGAAAGCAAACACCGGAGCAAGCTGAGAAATGTATCATTGTGAACATAGTGAACACCTTGTTTCTGATCTGCTTTCCACATTTTGTTACTGGGAATCTTTATGCTGTATTTTTACCTGGTTTAGGGCAGGATGAAAGGCTCTTTGACCTCACTTGGGACAGAGCTGCCTGTCACAAATCCTATTCCCTGGATTATGAATTCTTGGCTAGCCTTTTGGACAAAGTCAACTCACATCAAAAAGTTGAGTTTCTACTATGCTCGAGTGTGTTTTGCAAGATTCCATACTTTCCATACTGATGCCACAGTTGTTTTCTCAACAAATGGAATGGCCAAAAGATTCCATGGGTGTTACTAAATGGTGTTTTCTTCCTTGGAGTGTCAGGTGAGGGGAAGTGAGGACTTTCAGTGGGGTTGGGCTTCTGATTAGTTGTGCCACAAAACTGTGTCTAGCCTTTTCTACTGATAGCTGTGGGGTGTTATGACTACTGGGTGGTGCTCAACAAACTACCCTCCCTCCCAGCTAAGCGTTGGAAGCAAACAATATTTTTAAAAGTTAAAGTCATATATTTTTATATGAAACAAACAGTTACTCTGAAAAAACCACAACCATCTACATTATTTGCTTTACATCTACAATTAGCTGAGTTTTGTGATACTAGTGTTAGCTGATGAGGATAATGTTCCCCTTGTCAGAGGATCGCGCTCGAGGTACTGGGTCTGCAAGCAGGATAACGCATACTCAAGGAGCGGAGTCAACATAATCCAATCTATTTCAAATAATTTCCTGGAAATACTTTACGATCGTGATATTTTGCATGACGTCGCCGTGTCTGATGAGCAATTTGGAGACGGCTTACTGGCCGTCAGTGTTACCCTTCCTCAGGGCGGGAGGGTCCCCTGCGCCCCGGGGCGCCTGTGCGGAGCTGCGGCGGAGCGGGCGGGCGCAGTCCCGGGGTCGCTCCTGTCATCACCTATGCGCTAAAAAATGAAAAAAAAAACCCAAAAAACCCAAAAAACAACCAAAAACTGCCTTTCTCCGTCTCCTTGCAAACGGGTGCTGAGGCAAACACCCCCCAAAGGAGCAATCAGCGGAAATCGCACCTGTCAGGACGGCTCTTGAGAAGTTTCCCGTAGGTTTTCTCGCCCCCTTCTTCTCGGGCGCCAGCTGCCTGGCTGCGGCGCCGAGGTCAAGCCCGTGCCCACACGGCTGAGAACCGAGCGACAACTTTGGCGGCGCGGGGCTGCGCGGCACGGCGGGGCTGGGCGCGGGGCGGGGCGGGGGGGCCNGGCGGCGGCGGCGGCGGAGTGAGCGCGCGCACGTGACCGGCCCCGGCCCCTCGGTGCCGCCGCGAACGGCCGCGCTCGCACACTCAGACACACGCGGTACCCGCGCCTCCATCCCTACACCCACCCATCCATCCATCCATCCATACACCCATCTATCTAGCCAGCCAGCCAGCCCCGCTCCCCCGCACGCACCGCGCCGGCCGCCGCCAGCGCGAAGCTGTCGGCACCACTCCGCGGGGGCAGCGCCAGCGGCGGCAGCGACCGCGCAAGAGGCAAGAGTTTGCGAGGGCTGCTCGTGCCTTCCTGAAGAGGTTTTGCGCCCAGAGGATGGCTGGCTGCGGGCTGTCGGAAGACGCTTGCTTCTCCTCCTTCTTTTACAACTACACCTCCTCCTGGGAGACCTCCTACAACCAGGTAAGAGGGGGCCAGTGCTGCGCGCTCGCCGCCCCTGCGCCCGCCCGGCTCCTCGGGGGAAAACGAAGGTGGTGCCAGTGTGTGCAGGAAGGGTCTGGAAGTGTTTCTGTTCAGCGCGTGTGTGTGTTGTGGGTGGGGGGGTTAAATCAACCGAAGAAAGAAAGGAGAGAAAAGAGCCTCTTCCCCTATGCGTTTCAGCCCCCTTCCATCCGCCCTCGCCCCTCCCGTGAGGAAGAGGAGCGTGAGGAGGACTAAGGAACGAGAGCCGTAGCCCGCGGAGGGCTGTGTGTTGCCCGCGAGCAAGTCGGGGCTCAAGCCGGGCAACTCGACTGGAGTGCCCCGAGCCTGCCCTCGGCTGCACTGAGGGACCGCGCTGAGGCAGCCGGGCGAGTTTGCCGGGCGAGGGGAGCAGGGTGCGAGTGACAGGCTGCGTGCGAGAGGGACCCCCCCGCACCCGCTCCCTCCTCCCTCAGAAATGGCTGCATACGCATTCAGAGCCGTAATTTCGGATCCTGCCTAGGTGGAAATAGTTCGGTTCACCCGTGTCTCCCTGTGATTCACCCCCGATCCCCCTCCACACACTTAACTTTGATGACTGTGCAATGCGGAGCGCGCAGCCGGGTAACGCCGGCCGGGTCCGTCCCTCCCGCCCGCGCCGGGGCTCGGGTAGCGGGGGGCGGCTGGCGAGGCGGTGGGGGAGCGGAGGGAAACCAGAAATCGCGCCTCAGAGGTAGAGAGCTATTCTGGGAGCCTCCGAAGCGCCTTTAATTAAATAACTGTTGTAGTCTGCTGCCCCCGCTGCTTGTCTGGTGAAAGTCTACAGGCAACTGTCATTTATAAACTACACCGGTGTGTGTGTGTGCGTGCGTGCGTGGGGAAGGGGTTTTCTGGCGCTGGCGTGACAGGAAAAGTTGGGCAGCGGATGGAAGCGGGCCGCAGAGCGGACGAGAGGCGCCCCGGGCTGTGCGGGCGGTGATGCCCGCGGGGGGGCGGGAGAGCCGAGGGGACGAGGGGGGTCACCTCCCCGCTTCGTCCCTGCGGGGGACAGAGCCCACTGAGCTCAGGGGAGAACGTGCAGCCCGACGACCCCAATTTCGAGGAGACTGAACCCCCTAAACTAGCAGTTAACACCTGAGGTTACACCTCACGGCGAGGCAGGGAGAAGCCGCGCACACTTCCCTGCTCCAGGAGTTGCGAACGCCGAGCGGCGAGGAGCGGGGCCGCCCTTCGGCAGCGGCCGGCCGGCGAGCCGGGGCGCGGTGGGGCTCCGGAGCCCTGACAGCCTGCTTGTCCGAGGCAGCCGAATAAATAAATACGAATCTCCGTGTCCCGGGCGCGAGCGGACCCCCACCGGGCCCATCGCGGCAGGCGCCCGCCCCGAGCCGGGCACAGCTGCCTGCCGGGTGTGCCGCCCCGGCCGGGAGAGCCTTCCCGGCGGGGAACAAGTCAGGCTGGCGTGCGCCGAGGGGGGGGTGCTCGTGTGGGGACCAGACGCATCAAGCGTGGAGCCAGAGCCGAAATGCAGTCTCCCAGGCGTGCCGGAGCCCCTCTGGCTCGGCGAAGCCATCCGGAGCCCCTCTGGTAGCCCGCGGGGGGCGGCGGGGACAGCGGCGCTTGGCCCGTCCGTGACGGGGCCAGGAGGGCGCGGCCGGAGCCGCCGCTCGGAAGCGCGGCGGGGCTGCCTGGACTCCGGGCCCCGGCACTCGCCGTGCCCGCGGCCGGCTCGGCGGGAGTTCGCGCCGAGCTCGCCGGTCGCAGTGGCTCGTGGTCGCCGGTGCTCCCGAGCCCGCTCGGGTGTGTGTTCCTCTGCACGTACCGAGGGCGCACACCGGTGCCGGTGTGCCTATATGAACACAGAAGGTGCGTTATCGTCCTGCTAAATGCGAGCCCATGCAAGTCACTGGGATTTAAGAAGGGCTCATGCCTGGTATAAAAGGCAGGCAATCACAGGGAAGACTCCTTTGAAACCATCAGAGGGGGAAAAAGCTTAGGAACGCAGACAATAAAATCAGGTTTAAACCAGCTCCTTTATCTAAAGTTAGTTTCATTCTGTAGCGAAACAGTTCGGTGAAAGAATGTCATTGTGAAATGATAGGTTCCCTTACATCCCCTTTCAGGAGAGCAAGCCGTATCACAATGGAAGCAGGAAGAATTGCTGGCAAATCCAGAGTTGATCTGTTCTAAATACCAGTGTTGAACTGTATCTAAGGGAAAACGCGGGAGATAATTCAGAATGCAGAAGGTCTATTTATAGCAAGACTATATAAACTGTAGGATATGTACACAAAGTTGAATTAAATATGCATGATTAGGTAAGGTGTTCCGAAGGAGAAGGTGTAATCATTACATAGCATTACAACGGACGAACAGATGAGCTTGCAAGAGCTTCCAGGGTGAAGATGAGAAGAATTTTTAAGACACATATTCTTTCTGGTGCTCAAGGCTCCTTTCTATTTTCATCTTTTGCGTATTGCGTTACCATTTATATCAGTCAAATTCATCAGCTGAGGATTAGCGGTAGATGTTAGTCTGAATATGAAATCAAAATGAATGTGGGATTTTGCTGCAAATAGATTTTTGTTACAAGTTTTAGCACTTAAAAGGCAGATTTGGCTCAGACTTGACTGTCAGCCATATTCGTGTTTGTTTGTTTTTACCTGAATTGTGTTAAAAAAAAAAAAGAAGCTTGCAAACCATTTCTTCTTCCTAAATTTAGCAACATAGCCGAAATAGAATTTGTTTTGTTTAAAACTAAACAGCAAACAGAAAAACTTTTTAAAAAAAGTGCTGAGATGAGAAGATGGGTTGACTACTGGAAAAATAGTTTTTTATTCCAAATCAATATGATGCACTCTCAACATCTTATACGAGGTAAAAGGATCCCTTGTATAATATCAATAGCGGCTCAGCCATAGCTTACTAAAAGAATCTTTTCCTGGCATCTCAAGGCTTTAATGAGAGTATAAGTAATCAAAATACGACTCAACAATGGAACCAGTCAGGTTAAAGAGAACAGTGACTTCTAGAAGCATAATATACTGTCTGGCAGCTGTGAAAGGAGAGATATGACTTTTGCTTTATAATTCAGGGAGTTTCAGAGATGTGTTTCAGCCTTTATATTTTTGGTGCATTATTGCAGTTCGTTTTTAAGCACAAGCTTATATGTGTGATTTGTTGGTAATATTCTTGGAAGGAGCTTTTCCATTGCATATTAAATTTCAAAGTGCATCACAAAAAAACTTGTATTGGAGAAATCATGTCTAGAAACTTTATGAAGTCTGTTTTGAATCAATTTCTTTGATAGTCTTCCAGAATATAAGGTTCCATATTAGTTACAAATAAGAATTCACATTACTAAGGATAACTTCTAAAAGATTGAGTGTTCTCCTGAAGCTTGCTGTGTTTTTTTTATAGTTATTGTGGTACAGGGACTTAACCATAATGCTAAATTCCAGCACAGTCGAACTTGTAGACTCAAATCCTGAGAACTTTGAACTGTGGTTGCATAAACTTACCTGTGTTGTCTTTCCAGTGAGTATAAAGCTGAGATGAAGGAACATCCATCAGACTTCCTGTTGATTTATTCTGTATTCTTCATTTTTAGACTGTCACTCTACTACTGGTTCATTATTTTTGCCGGAAACTTCCTGAATGTGTCTTCTGGAAATTCTCTTTACATCTGGTTCTTAATTAGTAGTCATGAGTAAAGAACAGCTAAATCTCAGTGCTGAAATGACGTATTCAGCCTTGCAAGAGCAGTAATATTTTTCGGCATAACCTGTCTGTGCTGAATTGGTGGCATTATTTGTATTAATTATTTTTCCTTCTCCAGTTCAGAATTGGATACGTTGTTGTGTTACTAATCTATGTGGTTGAGAAGTGCTTGAAAATAATTTGAAATGTAGTTAGTGAATGAAATTTTATGACTAAGGCATAAATCTGGATACTTATTTTAATTTGACCTCAAAATCCTTGCAGTATAGAAGTAAAATGAGGAGTATGCTGCCTGATTGATGCCATTATTTCTGAGATTTTTCCCTGCAACTCTCAGCCATGGACTTAGTAACTGGCACCATTTTCTTTGTCCTGTGTTTTCAAACATAGCAGTACATTATACAACATACTTGGACAAAATGTATTCTGTGGGTATTAGTAAGTCAGTGAAAGACGAAGCTAAGAGCCAGCCTTGTGGGTTGCCTCTTTGTCTTTACATGAGCAGGGACAGAATTCCCCTAGTGTAGCTTTCTGCTGGTATTTTTGGGGAGCTGAACTGACTATGGTATATTGCTTTAATGCATTTTTAGTCTTTTACCTAGTGTACGACCAGTGGCCACTTCTCAGGGGCAATGGACCAAAATAGACTTTCTGACCTACTTTTCTTTCAATATTTTCCGGAGATTTTTTTTTCTTTAATGTTATTTGAGTAGTAGAATATGAAATCTACGCAGATTCGGAAACATGCTAGATTAATTTGTGTTAATGCCCTGCACATGTATAGCATAAATGGAGTATGTCTGTGTATGAGAGTGTGGAATGAGAGATACCAATCTGTACAAGATTGGACAGCGCACTTTATGGTTTTTGAAGATGTTTTTCTTAAATGGAAAAAGACTCCATAGTTGTACATTATTTGGTGGTGAAAACCAATGGAATAATACCATCATTTAACTGCAGTTATATTTTAACAGAGCCTCTAACATCTGTGCAATTTAAAAGAAGGCTGTCAAAACTAAATTAGTTAAGAAAAAAAAATGCAATCCTGGTTTAAGATTAACAGAAAATACTTAGTAATTTTAAAAAAGAGTGAATCCTGGATTTGAAGTTTTCCTGACTCCAAGGGGTTTTTCAGCACAAAGCTGAAAAAATAGCAGTAAAAATGAAAGTGAAACTGAAGGCACCTATTTTCTTGACATCCTAGCAAAAGATAAATTATAGGATAATGAGAAAGATGTAGTTTATTAAAAACAGGTAATGGACTTTATTAAAAATGTTGTTAAACATGATTCTCTTTCTTTCAGAGATTAATGTCTAAATTGCTCATTCAACACAGTAGCTTTGAAAAGTGTATTCTGATGACAGGTTCATCTAACAAACAAAGCACGGTTTGAACTGGGAATGAACCATTTTCTCATGCCCCAGAGAAGAGCAACTAAATAGTTACACAGTAGAGCACAATAGCACGAGTTTAAAGCATATGTAGAAAATGGGCAAGATATTATTGTTGTATCTTATTTTAGTGGAAAAACTCATGTGCAATTGTCATGCAGTTCAGTGCTTTATACATAAGATGGGATTTTCAAAAATATGGTTTTATTCAGGAGAGAATGTCAGTAGTTCTAGCAATGTGTTCTGAAGGAAGAGGGCAGGGAGTTCTTAGCTGGTCAAATGTTCATGTGGTCTAAGCAGAAATGTAAAAGTGCAGGGTTTGCATTGGAATGAGAATGGGGTCATCCACCCTTTGTACTCATCATCAGGGAAGCAGAACCTTCTTCCAGAGAGACCATAGGAAATCAATGAGTACACTTTGCTAGTGTAGAGATAAATGTGTACTGCAGAAGGGTATTAAATATAAAAGGGCAGCAGTAAAATGATTTACTACATGAGGAAGTGGAACTTTCTTTTGGTCACCTAAAAGGCAATTTTCATTTTTTGATAACATAATTACATTTTTTTAATACTAATAACTGAAAAAGGCTGGCAAATCAGCTATTTTACATGGATTTGAGCTATATAATGTAAGCTGGGAAAGGCTTGATAACAAACGGCAGCTTATTTACAAATATATACATTTTTTTTAACATATTATCTGGCATTTATAATTTAGATCATAAGGATCTGATCTGACTTACCAAAAGTTAATGGGTTTTTCAATGTTTTTTTCCTGAGGCGGTGTGGATGCTTGTGATCCAGTTTGTCTCGCCATGACCAGAAGGTATCACTGAGGGATACCAGCACAACGGATGCACATAGGAGAGAACCTGACGTACATTTAGGTGTAGAGGCTTAATGAAATGTGGAAGAGCAGGTGCACACTCCTAATGTGTCGGTGGTTTTTTAATTTCCTATGATGTGTCTGTTTGCTGTGTGAGCAAAACTCCTTGTACATTTAAAACTTATAGGACTGTAAAACTGCTGAAAAGACAGAAGCCAAATAATTTTACGGTATTTTTTGTCTTAGATTCCGTGTTCTCTACAAGTGGCAGTTAAGATTCTCCTTCTGCTACATAGCTGTGTGTTACTGTCTCCTCTCTAAAGGTAAAATTAAGGTGAAGAGAGATTAATAGCGGAGCGACCCTTGCTCTGGTTATAGCACTTGTGACACTGGTGCTAATTTTGGAAGGAGAAATTGGGTATTTGCGGTTCTACGTGAACTCACCGTGACCCAAAATGATGAGAAGTGTGTCTACGCTAGCACTTTTCTTGAAGACAGGAGTGTGCTGTGTTCATCCTAACACTGCTGTGCTTTGGTTAGTGTTGTAGGCTGATCTCATTGCAATTGATCAGAATTCCTTTTGGATAAAGCTGGGCTGTGAGATGTGTTCCAGGAGCACCCCTAGCGCATTTGAGCTACAAATTCATATTCAGCTGATGAGATGAGATCAGATCTAGGGTGAAGTTAAATAATCAAACCGTACCCTGAAGTTCATGGTGCAGAGCATGTAGTGGAGACGTCAGATCCTCGGCACCAGCTGTCTGACTCTTCCAGTTTTACCCTTCTACAGTACTTGCTTGTGTAGACAGCCCCTGCGTCCAGTCTCTGTAGCAGAGAGTGCATGGGAGCCCATGTTTGGGAAGCTGGTTGGAGACATGTGGACAGAATGGGTCACCTGACATGCACCCTTATGTTGCAATCATAAGGCCATTATTCTTTCCCTCAAAAAGGGGTAGTTTGGGCTGGCATGAAGAGGAAAGGTTCATTTCATCACTTGTAATATAACACATGAGCGAGTAAGAGGCCCTGGTACTTTGGCTTGCAAAAGCTCTCCACATTTTTTAACCCATTTTATTATTTGCAAGAGCAATTTAGTCCCTAATGTTAACAATGAGTGATTATGATTCTGTACTTCCGTTTACAGCACAGATTAGCATTTTGTTTTCCATTACAGCTTTTGAATGAGGAATTTAATGTATAATTTGCTGCAAATAGATGTTATCATCTCTTTGGATGTGAACAACCACATAAACTTGAGCAAATGATAAAAATGGAATCAATTACTTCTCAAATGGAAGTAGTTTACAAACCTTCACAAACAAAATGGCAATAGTTGGTGGTTATTGTAACAAATAATTAGGTTTTTTTTAAAACAACATTTATTGAATTCTATTGACAATTTAGTAATTGCTTATAGAATATTTAATCATCCCCCTCATGAAATACATGCCAGAAAATATATGGATTTTTTAAACTGTAGATTCCCTCTTGTCATCCTTGTATGAAGCTTTTCTCACTTTTATAGGTATATTCACCAGTACAAAGGTTCCGGAAGGCTAGCACTGAACCACAAATCATGCTGCTGCTGCTGCTGCTGGTTAGAAAGCTTCACAATACTCTGGAATTAGTAGATTAAGATTGAAATTGTGGAGGAAGGAAGAATTAAGAGTAAGTGTTATAGGCTGTATGCAAAGCCTGCTGAAGGTGATGTAAATTTTTCTGCCACTTTTGACCTCATGATCTATGTTCTGGCTATTAGAAGGATAAAGAAGAGAAGAGACATTATTACAGTTGCTAGAATGAGTGAATACTGTCAGTCTCTACTGGAGGGGGAGGTAATGTCTTGTACTTTAATGAGTTTCCTAGTTTAAATTTCACAAAGAAAGTTTTCCACTGTCAGTTGCTGTGATCTGCTTCTGTATTATACAGAGTTATTCATGCTTGGAAAAATACCAATCCACAGACAAAATCAGTGTGAGAAACAGTTCAGAATCACAGTCAATCTCTTCCCATTGCAGAGACTTTCTTCATGTCATGAAAGGACATAATCCAAGCATCATTTTCAACTCCTTCCTTTCAAAGAGGCTGTTTCTAAATTCTGGTGATTTTATACATACTGGCTTGCATATCTGTTTATTTCTGATCCCCCAAAGCTCTGACTTTAAAGTCACCACCTACATCATTTCCTGTCACTGTGAATTAAGCAGCCTTTTTCTAATCCCCAGTCATCCCCAATAACCCCAATGTATCCATCCATTCTGTATACAATATAAACCCTATGATTGTACATGTCTTGATTGCCCCTGCCTACTCTCTTACCCTTACTTAAAAACACAAATTGAAGTCCATACTTTGTCTCATTTAGTACTTTAGACTTTATACCTCTTGTCCTTTTAAAGTCTTTGCATAATTTAATTTTCCCTTGTTTACCATTAATACCACCTTTTTGTTTATTTTTGATGCTGAGTTTGGTGCTTGCTGGGTTGGTTCCCTGAACAAGCACTTTTTGCTATCTCACGCTTTCCCCTTTGACTCATTGAAGTCATGAGCCCATTGGGGAAGATCGTGTAGGCTTTCATCTACCTGGTGTCTTGAAAGCCATCGTTGTCTAATTATTAAAAATGAGCAATCTTATTTTGCACTTGGAAAACTGTGGAACAAACTGACCAAAACCCCATTCATCACTCTGCTGCATTTCACTCTTCATCTGTTGCTCGTTTCTTTAGGTTGGTGTCTGCTGCCATACTTCGATCAGTCTGTAGATTAGATGAACAACAGCTTTTTAGTTTTCTAATAATTAAAGAAAGACTAATGATGTATTTTCTCATTTGCTTCACTCTACCAAACATTGAAGTAATTAAGGGGGAAGAAGAAGACAGAATGGGAGGAGTATATCTTGCAATTCAGGGTCCTGTATTCAGCCTTTTAGCCTTCTTTTGAGACCATGCAGCTGATTGTTTAAGATGGAGCTTTTTCCGAATTTTATTTTTGAGGCAGCTGTTGGTTGTAAAAATTCACTTGCCTTCTCATTTTGACTATAAGTCTGTTTCTTTGTTTGGCCCTTTTTTCTGTCTTTTGGAGAGAACTGACTTGGGCTAGAGCAGCTCAGTGTTATGATACTGCATGTTTGCAGTGAACTTTTTTGAAGCTTAGAATGTGTCTGCTGTAATGATTCCTGAAAGGCTGATGGAACTTTATTTTAGGAACGTGTGCATGGCTTCATAAAACATATCCACAGTTGTCACAGGCTCCCCGGACTGAGCAATTCACAATGTCAGAGGTTTATTTGGGTTCTAAAACTCACAAACTCACTCCAACAAGATAATTTACTTCAACCATTTTTTTTCTTTTTCTTTTTCTTTTTCTTTTTCTGTTTCTTTTTTTTTTTTTTTTTTTTTTAATTTTTTTGAGTCAAACAGCACATTGTGAATTGATATATTGGCTCAACTTTGACATGCCATTCATGATGCTTACATTTGCCTGCTACCTCTCTGTCTCATAGTTTGCTTAGGCCTTGATCCAGCAGACCACTTAATTGCTCAACAGTAAACACTTGGAAGTCAAGAGAACTGCTTACAGGTTTAAAATGAATGAGTGGTGTATCAGCTTGGGGCCTTGAACAGCTGTATCTCAAAAACTTTGAGAACAAAGAGAACTTTGCTTCCATCTTGTTTGTCAAGAACTTGCCATGCTTTGAATACATTACAAATATTGATGGTAATTATGGTGGTGGGAAAAAGAAAGCGGTGAGGAGATCAAGGAGACCCAGTCATGGTAAAGGAAACCTGCCAGTTCTTCTGTGGCAGTTCAGTCTCTTTGTTTTTAAAATGGTTTTACAAATAAAACATGATTATTCTTCTCCCAACCAAAAAGCTGTGTGATTAAATGAATAGGTGGTGCTCTAAAGTGCAAAATTACGACAGAAAGCCTTCCATGAAATATACTTGAGAGTGGGAAACTCAAGGTTTAAGCAAAAGGAAAAAAAAAGATGGCTGTAAACATGTAATGGTAAGAAAAAAAAGATTGTAAGTAGGACATGCACACACTTAAATATTTAAGCCCTGTGAAACTATGAGAAAATGAACTACTGACCAAATAAATTAGCAAAACAAAAGTAAGGTTGCACTCCCAGCCTTTTTTTTTTATTTTCATCCAAAAGACTGTTAATTGCTAGAGGATTAAAATAATTCATATTCAAGGATAGAAAGTGATAACAATATGCAGAGCTTGGATGCTCCAGCTATACAAGAGACAGTGAAAGGAATACTTTTCTCTCTGTGTGATGTCAAAGCCAAAAGGGGGTGGGGGGAGAAAAGGAGGGGGTTATGGCTCTTTGATGTCACTTACAGAATAAGAATAATGCTGTAAAAGAAATAGCATAATCTTTTTCTATTTATCTAAGTCCTTTTTTTTCCCTAGAGTTAGGGCAGCATTGTTAATTGATTTTTCTGATGCTCATAATAACAGCTGTATTAAAAATCATTTACAAAGAATTTTTTTTCCAGAAGCTGAGCCCTGCAGAATCTGTTGTAGAAAAGTGGGTAGAGAGTGGATTATTGTAAATCACAGTTCTCACATAATTATAATCTGCTTGATTGGTAAAATGCATGTTGTGCTTTTGCATTGTCCATTTCCAACCAGTGGTGCCTTTCCAATACGATTTGTTGGTTTCATAGTAGTAGCATCAGGATGTCTCATGCCCTTTCAGTATAGATAAAGGTTGTCCTAACAGCTGCTCAGATTGTGCTGGCATAGTAGCCATCTTTGCTGGAGTGTCAGTTTTTGGCTAGGATATTTTAGCATACTGGGGCTTTTTTCTGGTTACCAGTGGTTGAATCATGTCCAGCTGTGAAAACAGATGTGTGACCTTTTTGGGAAGTAAAGTTAATTAGGGGCGGTTTATGAATTGGTTCTTTTTTTTAATTAATACTTAATTTTTTTATTTATTTACTGTGAGGTTAGAGGATACCTTTAGAAAATAAATTGGGTTTTTTTTATGAACATGGACAGATCCAAACAAACAGCATTATAAAGAAAATTTTGGGCAAATCCATGACAAAACCTTTCAGTTGCACATTAGCTTTTAAAACAATGTTGAAAATGAAAAGAAGAAATACTTACTCTTTACAATGATAATTAATAAAGTTGAGGCAAAAATGGAAAATAAAAATAACTGGTTTATCTTGGTGCATATTGTTTATTAATACTGTTATCTTGCCATTTTGTAAGGCAGCTCACAGTCCTTTCAAATCTGCATGGGCCAACATTTAACACACACCTCACTAAATTTTTTGTTTTCTTCATCTTTGACTTTCATCTCTGAAAGGAATTCTGTAGGTGAAAACTGGAAAATATTTGCCACGTTTCAGATACTATTTTCCCTTTTGTGTTCAGTATAGTCATTTGTACCTTTAACATTGATGTTTGTCTATTTTTAAGTCTGCTGGTAGACAACCCGGTTTTGTGGAAAAGAGAGCTTTTCATGTAAAGAAAGTTCTAGTTTTGTGATTCCTTTCTTATTCTTGTTCTTGATTGTTACATAAAATAAATGGCAAAAATGGAAAAAATCAAAGAGCAACAATTGCTGTTAAAATTAATTTTAAAAAATTAATTTTGATAAATTACAGAAATTGCTGTCAAAAATTAAACAAGAAAACTTGTTTACTTTATGTTGCTCTTATTGCAAATAAGTGTCAAATGAAATGGAAATCTGTTCATTAGAGCATCCTGAAGCAAGGACGTTGTCCCTGTGCACATGCTGGGGCTGCATGATGTACGGAGCAATGACACCCCAAGTGTGCAGAAGTGTCTCTGGAATTACCACTAAACCTTCATGTCTGACTGAACTATAAACTCATTGAGCAGCATTCAGCTTTCCTAAGACTATTGCAACTGTAAAATAGCAATGCAAGCAGGAAAGATTATTATGCATATATTTTGCCTTTTTTTTTTTTTTTTTTTTTTTTTTTTTTTTTTTTTTTTTTTTTTTTTTTTTTTTTTTTTTTTTTTTTTTTGTATGGGGAAAAAAAGAATATTTGGAAAGATCATGGAGAGACCATTATAAAGTAATTATAACTTGTGGAGATCACAAACATATGTGTCCATGAAATGACTGAGCTTCTCCCATGAGTAGATTGAACTATAGGACTATTTTGGTGCTTTGGATGTAATCCCTCTTAGAGAGTCTCAGTGAAGGGCCTGGCATGTTTGGAAGAGTGTGTTGCCTATCCAGGATTTGCAGAGGATTTGCTGATGATGTATTTCTAGCAGTTTTAGGTGTTCTCTGTAAGGAACATTGCCCATTACTTGAGCAGAATGAGGATCTATTGGATTAGTAGATGCCCAGGATTATGAAAGGATGTGGCAGTGCTACCTGCAGTGCAGGTTTCTAAGGCCTAACATGTTCTGTTCCTATTTTTTGATATAATTTTGCCATATGTTAACTGGATGAGCTGGGTTTTGCCACAGTTGTATGTCTCAAGCAACAATTGTTGTTTGGTTTGTTTTGTGTCTTTGTGTTGGGTTCTTTTTTAATGCATATATCAAGAAATGTGATTTTACTGTCTTCAGAAATGTTACAAGATGAAAAAAATGCAGAATTTCATACTATAATATACAACTAAATCTTGTAACCAGGAAAGGCAGTATAAAGTATAGTACTATTTTTTAATAGATTTGTTATTTTTATTGTTTCCTAGTGAACATTATTAAGTATAAGACAAAAAGCAAACAAGAGAATAAAAGGACTGGCATATTGAAAATATTTTATAAAATATAAATTCTTTTGTAGTTTAGAAGATGTAAAGCAAAGTGGCAGCAAAAGTCAGAGCTGCATTTGATTAGAAATCAAAAGGTTATTAATAGTGCTGATTACTTCAGCTTAGTTATATCTGCTCTAGTATTACTCCTATTTGTTTGCAGCAGTAATCAACCTCACTGTAAGCCCTTATCTTTGACCAGCCAGAAGAAATCATAAAAGGAAATAATTGTTTAGTGAGAAAGACTTTGATAACAGCATGACTCTTGTGTGGGAGACAAGGAGATAACACTGTCTGAGTGAAATGATATAACCAGGGTAGCTAAGGTGATAAATTCTTCAGCTGTCTTGTCCTCAGCAGTAAAATATACAGCAAATTAATGATGTCTTTCTAAGAATTGTTTTAAGAACTGATCATATTTGTAATTTGCATGTTTCACATTTGCATATGTCGAGGAAATGGAGGAGATTTGGTTTTGAGAATAATACGATTTCATAAAGCCACAGATTTAGCCAGAGTTTGACCAGGTGATTCAGCCATGACTTACTATTCAGTTATCTCTCTATTGAGTTAAAAACTGTGCTTAGTGTTTGAATTTGATTTGACCAAAATATTTTACAAAATACAAGTATTTATCTTAAGGAAGGCATCAAGCATTCGGTAAAGCTTTTGCTACTTACTGTATTGGTTAATCATTCTCATTGTTTGCTGTCTTTAGAAAGCCCTGGCTTTCGTTAGAGTTGTTCAGAATTAATTTCCTAGGCAAAAGTTCTCTTTATGACTTGACCTGGTGGGTGGGGAAGCCCAGTATGTTTTTGTTTCTACCTACAAAAAGTACTTTTACTCAAGACACCAATGTGTCTTTTTTTTTTTTTGAAGCTAATTGAAGTGACCTCTTTAAGACTCTTACCACAGGACATTTTTTTGCAGACTTCAAGTATGTTTGCATAACTTCTCTGTTTTCCTTCCAATTTTTTGATTTTCCTTCAGGAAAATCAGATGCCAGAAACACAAGATGGTATTTCAGTATTGGTCTCTACAATGCTGTCAGTACTACAGAGAAGAATTCATTTACCTGCTTCTCTTTGTCATGTTCGAGGTTCAAATTCAGGTTTTGCTGCAGTATCACAATGAGAGTTCACATTGAGTAACTTGTGTACTTCAATACTTGCTGAGTTAACTGAGTCATGACTATCCAGGATATAGTCTACCACCCTGTACATGTGTTACATTTTCTGTTCATTGATCTGCACCTTAGCACTTCATTCAAACAGGCTCAAGAGCAAGCAAGCAAGCAAGAGTCAAATCCATGTATTTTAGCATCAGTGATTGCCTGTAGGGGTTTCAGCATGATGTAATCTGCAGTCAGGTGTGCTAAGGAAGTTACCACGCCGGTTGTTCACCTTTGGTGCCCCATTGTGTTAGTGTGACTTGGGGACAGAAGGCTCTCCATCCAAGTTGTCAAGCTTAACTGCTCACTCCTTTGCTCCCTACCCTGGTTCTTTCACAATGACCTAAACTAATATAACACTGAAAAAATTCTACTGTTATGAATCTTTACAACAGCAAGCAAACCTGCCTTTATTTTGAAAGAGCTTGGGTAGAGTACTGTAGTGACGTGTTGTCATGCTGGGTGATCGTCAAGAAGTGATGATGAGCAGCTAGAGATCTGTAGGGGTGGTAGCCTGGGTCAGCTGCAGCCTCGAGAGACTCACTGAATTCAGCCTGTTTGCTGTAAAAGCACTAAGGTGGGAGAGGTACTAAGTAAATAACAATGGAAAACTTTTTCTGGGAAAGATTTGAGATGAGAACATTTGAAGTTTCTTTTTTTTCCGGTAGGTGCGGATTTTTCCTCACTGAAGAGCTATAGATAGTGAATTGATTTTCTGTAGGTGTGTGCTGAAGTTGTGGTTCTTATTTTTTCCCCTGCCCATTTGCAAGGAAGTAATGATTTTGAGTGATCAGGTTTTTGAAGCTCAGCTTCAGACATCTTAAATAGGGGTGACTTTCAGCAGCTAGTTGTCTAGTATTTACTTAATTTTTGAGCTTTTTGAGCAACCAAATCTTAAACAACAAAGATCTATGTCTCTTGACATGCGTGCCTCTGATATTTAATGTGTGAAGACAGCTTGCAACCGCGTTTCAGGGAAAGCTGTATGGAAACCTTGCTAGGCTGGATTATGCAGAGAATTGCCAGTAGTCAGAGAAATTGATTACTGTAACTGATGTCTCTTTTAAATAATGTATGCTTATGATGTTTGTAAATCACAGGCAGGACTTTGAAGACCTGTTGTATAAGTTTTTGGAAACAAACCTAGCATGATTTCTTATGTTTCTTATGTAGTTCCACAGTGCAGGGCTCTCTTTCCCAATCTGATTTGATGACATATATTTTGCTTGCAGATTTTTGTGAGCTGAAACTGAATGCTGGAACAAGCCTGTCCTGATATCTGTGTTAAAATTCCGTGAGATAAAACAGCCTGAAATAATTCCCTGTAAACTGTCAGTGACCACGAAGAGTTTTGATTTGGCAGTGATGACTGTATTTAGAGCTGAGCCCAGAGGATTTAGGGTAACATTTGTCAAAGGCTTGTTTTCTGAAGGTGCATGGATGTGAGAAGTAAGGTGCCTTTCAGACTTTAGAAAAATTCTCCTAAAATATGTAGTGCTGTGTAGGAATATTTGAGATAGTTTAAAATTAACTGGCTCAAATAACAAAGACAACAGAGGTAGGTCACACTTCAGTCTTCTAGCGGAGGAGTTGTTACAGGTTGGCTAGTGTGTCAGTGTACCTTCATCCTGTCTGCTGTCCAGATCACAGGTTCACAGCACCATTAGGATTGCAAGGGACCTCTGGAGATCATCCAGTCCAACTGCCCTGGCAAGGCAGGGTTACCTAGAACAGGTGACACAGGAACTCATCCAAGTAGGTTTTGAACATCTTCGGAGAGGGACACGCTGTGAGTTCTCTGGGCAGCCTTTTCCAGTGCTCTGCCACCCTCAGTGTAATGTTCTTCCTCATATTGAGGTGGAACTTGTGTTCTAGTTTATGGCCACTGTTCCTTGTCCTGCTGCTGGGAACCACGGAAAAGAGTCTGGCACCATCCTCTTGGCACCCACCTTGGAGATACTTGGATGTATTGATGAGATCCCCTCTCAGTCTTCTCCAGGCAAAACAGGCCAAGCTCCTGCAGTCTCTGCTCAGAAGAGGCATGGTCCAGACCCCTCCAGACCCCTTATCATCTTTGTGGCCTCCACTGGACCCTCTCCAGTAGCTCCTGGTCTTCCTTGTGTGGAGAAGCCCAGAACTGAGGACAACACTCCAGATGTAGCCTCAGTAGAGCCAAGTGGAGGGTCAGGATCACCTCCTTTAGACTGCTGGCCACACTCTTCCCAATGCACCCCAGGATCCCATTGGCCCCCCTGGCCACAAGGGCACTGCTGGCTCATGGACTTACATCACTTGAAGAAAAAAGGGTTCTTGACAGGTCTAAGGTTTTCAAATTTTTTTTAAATTGTTAATCTAGCTTAAAGCCAAAATAAACATACACCTTGAAATGCCTAATTTATGTTAATTTAGATGTATTTGTCTATGTAGTAACCCTAAACACTCTACTGTGAAGCATTAGAAATTCCATCTACAACATTTTCTACAATAACTTTCATGTGTCTCTTATGAAGTTCTTAATGTAGGAGAGATGACTACTTTTGTATTGTGAAGCACACAGGTTTCAAATGAGCAGAAAATATATAATTCTCTGAAACAGAAGAGATACACATAAAAGTAACTAACTCAGAGTTAAATTAAAGAGTAGCAAAACATGTTTAAAAGAGTCACGTATGGTCAGTGCTCTGGTAGAAAAGAGTGCAGAAATTTCCATTTTTACAAATTAAACTCAGATGGTAAGGTTATTAACCATTGGAGCAGGCTTCCAGGGGAAGTGCTTGAGTCACTATCCCTAGAAATATTTAAAAGGTCTGTAGATGTGGTGCTTAGGGATGTGATTTATTGCTAGTCTTGGCAGTGCTGGATAGTAGTTAGGCTTGATGATCTTAATGGTCTTTCCCAGCCTAAATGATGCCATGATTCTTTGAAAGTTTTAAGCATTGTCCTGCTGTTTCTGTATTTCGTGTTCTCCCCAGCAACTTCCTTTTCAGGAATACCACAGTATTTGGCATTTAGTATGTGTTTAATCTCTCTTTGTTTTTAAACAGGTCTTCTTCAACTGGTAGCAGCTTTAAGAATTATGTGAGGAGAATTCTAAAAATAAAAGCAAATGAGAGAAGACAATGTAATGCTGCTTTATACTTTTATATAAGTTTTCTGTCATTTGGAAACTCAAGGGCTCTTGCTTTTGGTTGCCAAATGTTAGGCTGATTGCTTTCAAGGTGAAGCTGTACTATGCTGCTTTGAACTGATACTGCATGATTAGGGTAATAAGTAAGTGCCACTTAATTGGAACAGGCCTGATCAGAAGACATTCCAGGTAACTGATTTAAGCCAAACAATACTTAATTGCAGTGAATGTTGCTTAATGGGTATGATAATTATGTGCATTGGGGATACCTTCAAATGATTCATTGGTGGTTGGGTCTTTTGTGTCTGCCTCACTGTTGGCTCTTTTTCCTGTTGCTTGGAACAGCTTTCAGTGTCTTCATAAATAGCTATGATTCATTCAGAAAGCAGATAAAACCATGGTTGGCTTTTAATAAATCAGCAGTCTAAAATCAGCTTGTTTAAAACCATGATGTCTCTAATGATTTTTGAAGACTTTTTAATATTGTTTTCAGGATTTTGAACTGCTGGATTTGCTTTTTCAATTTTCTATGTGATCAGGAATGTTAGAAATTGAAATAAGAAAAGACAAGTCACATAATTTCTTGACTTCTGGATCAAGGCAAGTCTAACATAATGAACTTACTAAATTGTAGAAGTTGATATGTTCTCTGCCCTTGGCAAATAATTAACTTGCTTTAGTTCTATCATATTTTCTTCCCAAGATTGTTTTCTTCTGCATGAACCTACCTGATGTGTTGCAAAATACACTTTACAGCTGGGGAACCCTCCCCCTTTGTAGTTGGGCAAAGATAAAACCTGGTCCTTTTCCCACTCATTCTCAAACTTTGGCCTGCAAATGCATATTTGCACCTTCATAATTTAGCCTTGCTCTGTCTACCTTCTCTGCTGGTCTATTATATCATCAGTATGGGATGCTGACGTTTTCAGCTTCACCTGATTTATGTCTGTCCACTTTTTCCATGCACATTTTTGTACTTCTACACTGATTATTTTTGGGCAGAAATGGGTGTATATATATATAGAATATTGTGGAGGTATGCAGTGTTTCTGATTTAATCTGGCAGACAAGAGTTTGCTTCTGATGCTAACATTAAAATTCATTTTTAATTCCAAAAATCTCATGCTTCCATATTTTTCAGTGTTCTGTCTTGTTTGTTGAGTGAACATGTTGGATTGGCAGAAGTAAAAGTGTTTCAGTTTAAAAGACTTTAAATATTTCCATTTATTCTTTCTAGGGTACTGAGTGCTTTTATATTTTTCCCCCAGCCTCCCCACCTGACTATATCCTGTCTACATGTGGGTAGATTTTGACAATGGCTCATGCAAGAAGTGATTTCCAGTGACAGGAACATGTTGAAGACACTTTCATTATTTAAAAAGCAGACATGTTTGTCTGTCAGCAAATTTGCTGCACATATGAAAGTGGGACAGTTTTGATTGGGAACTTGAAGAACACTATATTACAGAACATTCTGAGTTGGAAGGAACCCACAGGGATCATCAAGTCCAGCTCTTCAGAGAATGGTCCACACAGGGATCAAACCTGAGATCTTGGCATTATGAGCCTGATGCTCTTACCAACTGAGCTAATTCCAGGGCCCTAATAACCCTTTTGGAAACTGAAAGGATCCTTCAGGTTTGCAGGATTACATTTCCTCCTGTCCTTTCATTTCTCATTATCTCTTCCCTTTTTGAATACTTAAGGAGGAAATTTAGGATGACACATAGAAAAGGTGACACAGGAAATTTTGTTGGCAAAACCAGAACTACATGTCTCCAGACAGGCAAAATTGTCTCTGTTGACTTTAGCCACAAGCAGTCAACCTACTGTGTTGTAGCTGTTTGTTTAAAGTGTTTGAGAATATTTAATTTCATTTGCTTTGCACGAAAAAAATATTAGAAATATGAAACATTAGGAATGTTGAGAAGCTCCCAGGTATTGTCTAAACTCCCTTCTTTAAAGTGTCTAAAGGTTTGTACCATTTACCTGTAGAAATTAGAAATTAAACCAGAATACTTAAAAACACACTTAGCATGATCACTTAGCTAGGAGAATTTGATGTCTTTAAAGCATATTACTGAGATCTAGACCCTTGTTTTGCTAGGCATTGTACTTACTAATATAATCTCTTTTAAGTCAAGGACTCATGTTAAAAAAACCCAAACAAGTAAATTAAAAAATAAGAAAATCATAAATGTAATTTAAATCATAAATCAAATATTGCCCATATAATAGCCTATTATTCTAGTTCTCTGATGTATAAAGAAACACATTTTTATCACAGCATGACTTTCACTTCAGTGCAACATAAATGCAATTCTTTCATCAGTAATTTCCATATAAATACACACAAATCTTGAAGTAAAAGCAGTCATAAAACACACCTGACTTAAATCTGTTGAGCAGTCTACAGAATATATATACTTCTTTTTCTGAGTAACTGGTTTTGTATTTTTTCCCCCTTTGCTGTACTAAATATGATTAAGGATGGCAGTAATTTTAAATATTTTGAGTAAAATTAGGAATAGTTACAATTTTTCTCATTCAGTAACAGATTTTAAACAAAAAGTCACAATTTTTAGAGAGTTAAAAAATAAAATAGTTTGTTTTAAACTAGCAGAACTATAAAATAGTTGTAATGCTTTTAAAATCTGGTGATCAGGCCAGAGTACAGCTGATGTAGGTGGAGTTGGCTGACTTCCACTGAGGACCTACCCCTCTGCCTATATGAGAATTAGACTTCACTTGTTGGTGTGTAGTGGAGCTATTTCAGTGAAATGCTGCAAATTTTTTTAATGTTTTCAGACTCTCTATTGAAGTCTGTCCCTTATTGGTTGGAATATCTGTTGAGAGTGGAAGTTACCTGGCTGCTCCTGGTGGTTGTGTCTTCTTGTACAAGGACACAAGAGAGAAATGACCTAAGAGTGCTTGAAGTCGCACCAAACTGCGTTACAAGATGTGGTCAACTACCAAATGCTTTTTTCTTGCCTGGCTGTCACTGTTTTTAAAGGGTGCTTTAAGACCTCTCACCCAAAAGGGGGGTGCTTCCACCTTTCTTATCTTCATCCTACACCTGGATATTTGGCTGCTGAAGTGTTGCTCTGAGGGAATGCCAGCAGCCATGACTACAGGTGGCTGAGGCTGGAGCAGAGCGTGCTGTCCTCGTCACCATGCTCCGTCTCTTGTCTTACGAAGCAGGCGGGAGCGCAGTGTTTCTCCCTTGTGCTGTTGCTGACATGGTTGTTCCGGGATCTGAAGGCTTTTATTTTATTATACCCTCCGTAACATTTCTCTTTTTATCCTCCCTTCTTGTGTCACAGTTGAGGCAGGAAGAGTGGCTGCCCTGTGGACCCTGCAGCGGGACTGGTGGGTGCACGATGTGTGTGGTACACGGCAGAGCTGTGCACACCCAGGTGCAGAGTGTGGGTTGCTCAGCTGAGACCCCTTATTCAGAGGAGAGATGCCCACAGATCTTCGTGGGGGTGGTGGGAGAAGAGCAGACAACACGAGTTCTTTGTCGGTTTCAGCTCGTTTACTGTGGGAATTGTAGCTGGATAGAGCTTTTTGAAAGCTGTGTTATGTGAGAGAAGGTAAGATATTAGTGTACGAAACACTAATAAGGATGTAAGAAAAGACACCAAGGGCCGTGTGGAAAAAATGGACAAATGGGCAATCTGTAATATTAGAGACACTACTACTAGATTCTGGTAGCATTCCTAAAATCATAAATTGATAATGCTGTTAGTGTTAGATGCAAGAACTGCTGCTGATGTCCAACAGCAGGAGTGATTTTCCCACTGGGAGAGAGAGTTCTGCTGTCCCTGTGGAGAGAAGTGTAATAAAAATATGGAAACCAGTGAATTATGTTGTTGTTTGGAAAATACTGACATATATCTTACACAATGCCTGCACTGCATTTCAAACATGTTCAGATATGTAACCTAGAGCAAATTAGGAGCGTGTTAGGCATTAAGATGGTATGTAGAAGGGCATAAAAAGGAGCAGAAAGGCCACAGACAAAGTATTTGAGCTGTTGATAGATAAAGGGTAAGTAAGAAAGATGTCACTGCTCAAGTAGCAGGATGCAGAAAGTGTCTTCTCCTTCATGGATGAACACAGCTCTGCTTAGTGGTATTGTTTCCTTAAGCAGCAAACGCAGACATATGTGGGCACCCTCTTAAAATGGGACATGCACAAATGCCACATGAGAGAGAGTACCTGCCTGATGGAACTCGGCCTGCAAACATCCTAGAAGATATGATGGGTGAGTGCAGGCAGGTGGGGAGGTGCAAGGAGACATTGAAACAGTAATTTCTAATCTCTGTACTGTATTTGTCCTGCTGTGAAAACAGGGCAGAGACCTGTGTTCCTGAGGACCTGGTGCTGCTTATAGCAGTTGTTTTCTCTTTGGCATAAGTGGAGTTGCTTGGGGAATGTGTCAGAGCTGCTCAAGCTTCTTTTAGAAAGAGCTGAGACAGAGCCCCAAGACTGTGTCAGCACCTGCTTGTACCAATGGTATGACCAAGACTTGTGTCAATATAATAAATGCCTCAGTAAAGCAAGCAAAGTTAGAGAGATGTCGTAGGACAACAGGTGAAATATCAGGTCTCTATACTCTGAGAAAAGTATTAAAGGGACTAATAATAATTTGTTTGTGGTTATGTATACTTTAGAGCAATGAATCAGAGCATTTCACAAACACTGTGTAGTGTAGTCCTTTGCAACTTGAGCTTGTGTTGTTCTAAAACAATGTGTCTAACTTCACAGAAGGTGTCATATATATCAACAGTTGTGTACTGAAGAAATGCTGTCTGGCTCCTGAGAAAGCAGTCTCAATTAAATGAGACAGGAGAAGGTCACCTTGAATCCTAAACTATGTGCAAATCCTAAAACTATTCAGACTTTTTCAAAAGTTTTTTATACGAACAAGTGACAAGGTAAAGTAGTGAATCTATTTGATTCCATTTCAGACTTTTGGAAACAAATAAACTGCAACTCCAGTCTGATAATCTGATAGTATATGAAAAAATCCAATCAGCATGTATATTTTTGCTTTTTTCCCCTCTGATTAGGTAAAAAAAATCTCAACTATATTCATGTTCATAGCAGGTAAACTCTGCATTATGAACCTGACAATGTAGTGTTACACAAAGAACCAAGTTAATTTTGGGATATTCTCATAGTAGAAAAGGGTGAAAATATTGTGTGCTTGACAGCTGATGATCTGGTGACATTTGGGTAACTTTGTTTACCACTCAGGAGGTCAGTGCAAGCAGCTAAGCAGTTGGTTCCACGTACAAATAAGTAGATCCCATGTGGCTAAATGACAGTGACAGAGCATTGCAGATTGGACCTCATTTTTCATTTCCTGCTTTTAGAATAGTTCCATTCAAATCCCTTCTTTTTTTTTTTAGGATTTGATATATTGCAACCCATGTGTTTGGGAGTTAAATAATGAATATCTGTGAAAATTAGGTATGAACAAATCAAGTGGAGAGGATTTGGAAAATGTAAAATGGTTTTTAGATTCACAGAATTTATCAACTTTTTGAAAATATTTTTTTTACTCCCAAGAAAAAGCCCTATCTTATGTTCAAGAAACATCAGTTGTGGCAGAGAATGGGGGGGTCAAGGGGAGAAGAATAGTTTTATCTGAATAAAAGGTCTGTGCAGATGCTGAAGAAAACGAAAGATGATGTTGCATGGCAGAATTAATCTGTTTCAGCAAGTATATATGCTGTAGATGGAGTAGCAGCTGAATTGCTGTAGAAATTAATTTGCTCCACACAGAATAAGTTGAATAATTTACTAGAATAAACATGCAGGGCCATGATGGGAAGCCATCTATTTGGTGTGTCCGTAAAGAGACAAAAAATGAAAGTAGTCTTGTATCTTGCATTTTGCAAGGAGAAAGGGAAAGCATAAAAAGATTCCTTGGGCTATGTGTGTGACAGGATGGAGGAACAGGATGGAGGGTAGCCACTCTGCATGCTGCCATCTCAAGCAAATATGGGTACCTAGGAAAATGGACTCGCCAGCTCCAGCACCTGACAGTACAAAGGAAGGGTGTGTAGTGTTGGTGCTCATACTGGTGGGTGTTTCTTTTGCCTGGAGGAAGGAAGAACTTGACAAATCTGTACCTGGACCAGTGCACCTGTATGCTGATCCTTACACAGGACCTGTGACAGTTGTATCTGAGTTCTGCATGATGACCACAAAGCTTGTATGCTTACTGCCAATAATACGGTGGTGGAATATGGTGTTAAATCAATTTGAATAATTTACAAATGAAAAAATGTGCTCTAATTTTGTTTTCTTTCTCAGTGACTAATAGAATGTTGCAGGTCTTCCAGCAGAACCCTGACAGTGGGGGAATGAACTCCTTATGGAGGTGTGTGCATATGATCTATGAAGTGAGGCCTCAGCCTGCCATCCTGACTGGAGCAGAGTGCTGGTGCCTTCACAGTCAGTGGGAATGGGACACCAGCATGCTGGGGAGCAGCGAGAGCAGCCCCACAGAGGAGAGAAAACTCATGGTTTTCATGTGGTCTGTATCAGAACGTGCTCGTGTCTTATGCAAAGTATTGAATGGTTAATTTCCATTGGGACCAATTGAATCAATACATTGTTAAGGACACAGAACCCCCACTTCTTTTGTTATAGCCTGATGTCACATCAATAAGCACACATGCAGCTGCTCCCAGTTTTCTCTAAAACATTATGGAAATGTTATATTTGGTTTGGCTGTGCATGTAAAACATACCCTGTGAGGCGGAAAGTTGTTGTGGTGTTGGAGAGGTTTTCTGGCAGCTGGATTTGGTGAGGTGTACGTACATGGAATTCATCTTGGGCAATGTTAACAGGAGTCTATACACAGTTGTTTGGGCTCGCTTAGTAGCCTCAGAAGAAAGATAGGATGACTGACCCTCAGCCAGTGGTTGAATTTTAATGCACTTGTTAAAATGCATTATTTCTAGATGAGTGAAGGTGACATAAAATATGCCTTTACTGGTCATAGCAAATGGTTTCATCACAGTGAGTAGTTGAACTGGGCACTGCTGTTAGCATGTTTGCCTTCAGATGCATTATAACGGGCATTTTAGAGGTAAGAGCTCATTTTGCCACTCTTGACTCCGTGCTAGTAGTGTTGGCAGAAATACTCTCTGAAGCTACATGAAGGTCTCTGTTAATGATAACAGTCTGGTTTTCTGACTTGGTAACATTTCCCACCATACCAAGGAATTTGGAATTTGAGCTTGCATAGGGACAGGTGATGTAGTTTGTTGTAAGTGGGCAAAAAGGACATTTGGGGTATCCAGGTCTTCAGAGTCTTGGTTTCAGTAATGTAGATGTGTACCATTTTCCTCGTGCATGTTTTGCCACTGAAAGAGGAACAGCCAGATTTCTTCTACTGCTGATGCCTATAAAATTCTGACTCACAGAACTGCTTCTCTAACCACTGCTGGGAAATGAGTTCAGTGGGGTGGTTGATGGAGCAGCTGCTCCCTGCGCCTTGCCCAGCTGAGAAGATTATTCTGCTGTCAGTTGATTTGCCTTTCCTGCCTATCCGAAGTTCTTCCACTTGGGGTGATCATCTTCTGGTGAATTTGCAGAGCCTTATACCTTGGATCCATTAGTGAAGCAGACTTTCTTGTGCACACTTAATTTGTTGTGCCCTCATGAGAACAGTTTCGTGCTATCCACGGCTTATGATTAGTCTGGTTTTTGAAGGCTGATTCAGCAGGCATATCTCCGATAGTAGTCTCAAGTGCAGCAAGTATTATGCATATCTGCTGTATCAAATTCCATGGAGCTTGTGGGTGGTTTGGAAATACTGTAAGCTAAGCAGTTTTTGAGCACAGCTTGTTTCTGTAGATGAAGGCACAATAGGTTCTACAAAGTGCAGCTTTTAAATTTTTTTTGTCACGTACACTAATCAGGAGTTTAGAAGCAAGTTTTGGTGAGAACCACTCTTTCTTTATGATTTTGGTGATGTAGGAGAACCCAGTTTGCAGTGTTCAGGAATTGGTGGAAAACAGTAAGCAAGTAGAAGATTGCAAAGGTTGAAGGGCAGTGCCCTGACAGAGATGTACAGCAAGTTTTAATTTTTCATTAACATAGATCTAAATGCGGGTAGTGATTCCACTGTATAGCATTAGGAGCTTAGGGTAGAAGAGAGCTGGTAGCTCTTGATAGTGAAGAAATACCTGTGAAAGGTTTTTTAATGTCAATATGAGGAATGATGACGTATTGTTTTATTTTGTATAAGATCAGTGGCTCCATTAAAGGGTCCTTGTATTTTTTTTTGTAAGTGTGTGGTAAACCATTTAAAAGTAGCGTACAAATGGACTTTATTTTTTAAGATCAGGCCTGTAGTTTTAGAAGGGGTATTGCTACTGTTTAGCTCTGTTCTCCCCACTAGCATTTACTGCTGAAGGGATACTGTTTGTCATTGTCTTTTCATAAACTTTTACTTTTCAACAGGGAAGGCTTCATGTGCAGATAGCATGTTGTTCCCAATGAACCTAATGAACAAATAACACCAGTGGCAGGAAGGGCACAGGTCACAGTGGTATGACAGGGACTTGTTTTACTGCCTCCCTGTGATCTGAGTGCAATGAACAGTAGAAGGTAATGTAGCATGGGTAGTGAATCTTAATAATTTTTCTTTATTTTACAAATCCATTAGCTCCATAGCTGCTGTGTCTTTCGCAGGAGGAGCTGAAGGCAGGTGTGGGTAGTGTTCCTGAAGGTGGAGGCACACTGCCAGAGCTCAGTTCTGTGTACATCTCTCTTGCTGTGTTGTTAAATGCAGTAGTTTGCAGGGAACACCTTGTGCTCCTTCAAAGAATCTACACCTTTGTATTCTTAACAATTCCCTGTGTTACCTTTGCATCCGATTGCAGATGTGTCAGCCTTTCTGCTGAAAACGACAGAATCTGGAGGTAGGACAGGGCAGAATTGCAAGCTTGCTTACATTATATATAATCCAGTTGGTTTGTAATGCTTCTCTGTAGCCAGCTGATGTTTCTTCTTTGAGCAGCAATGTTTGATTGGTGTTAGACATTTTTGCTTTTGTTTGTTGTGACATCCGACACTACCATTGTCCCTGCTGTTCTTTTGATGCTTTTGCAAAAATCATGGAGTTACTTCTAATGCACACCATTTTTGTGAATCTGACATCTCTTTTTTTTCCCCTCAGGTACAGTGGACTTGTGAGAAGAAGCTGTTCTTTTAGTACAGGGCTGCAAGTTCAGAGGAATGCCCATTATGGCAGTATTACAGACGTGTCAGTGGGCAGTTCTGAGGAGCAGTAGGGCAGCCACTTTCAGTAGAAAGAACAGGTGATAAAGCACACATGAAAGAGGAGGAATAGCTTGACCACTTAGGCTGAGAAGTGCAGAAGTTGGACATTTTTGAGGGACCAGAATTTTTGTCTTGTCAGTAACCAATATCCCATTACAGGCATGGCCTGTGTAATATAGGAGCAGCACCAAGCTTTCTAACACACATCCTAGTCCTAGAATCAGTTGCCACTTTGCATGCCAAAGGACATTCTCTACTGGCAGAAGAATTACTTCAGTGCATGTATAGCTGAGGCACCTTTTTAGTGTTATGAACAGTGTTACTTGATGCAAGAGATGACTGAACCAGCAGAACAGCAGCTAGCAAGTTAGGCCAGGAAAGGCTGAAGCCTGTTTCTCTTTGAAGGAGGAACAAACACTGTTTCAGTAAAAACAGTTCCAACACTTTCTTGGGCATTAGAGACAAAAAGCATAGATAGAGGTCTTTGCAATCTAAGCAAACAGGTGCTTGGCAGTAACACCATATGAACATAAAGTCTTTGTTGTGATGGCAGCAGTGTACTAACCTCCAGGCTTCTGAGCGTGTTCTCTTTTGATTACACAGTTTTATAGAAAAATGATCGGTCCACCTAAGTTTCTTACAGATCTTCTGCTTTGTAGAGTAAGTTCTTCCTGAACTAAGCAAGATATATTGGCAGTGCCTAATTGCTGTTGGAGGTGAGTATCATTTCTGTATTCTGATGCATCAGACCTTGGTGATCTGAATCAGTGTAGCCCAGATGCTGTGGTTATCCCAGTGTAAGAACTGATCACAAAGGCTTGACATGAAAATAGAAGTCTTCAAGTGGTCGTGCACCAGTTATGCTCTTACCACGTAAATCTTTCTGTGCCTTGGCAGACAAAGGAACTTGGTGACCTACTAGGTCTTTTCCATCTCTCTCTTATACGATTGCCCATGTTGAAGCCCTAGAGCATCACTGTTGTTGTCGCCTTCTGAGCCAGCTGGCCTCAGGGAAGGAATCTGTCAGTGAGTAGGAGAGCTTGCCAACTGGCCATGAGTTGTGTGCTGGCTCAGGAGACCCCTCCTTCATACTTTAATAGCCTGCAGAAATGGGCCTCTCTATTACCTGAGCCCATGATTGTTTGGAGATTGGTGGGCTTTCCAACGACCCAGGGATAATAGCCTTGCACTTTATAGTTTTCTGCTGCCCTTTAAATTTGAAGTGTAGTGAGAGCAAAGTGTGGCAGTTCTTGAAATAGTGTGGAAATGGAGCCAGCCTGGGATCTCTGTGGAGATCTAAAGCAAGTGGGGTGCAGTCCAGCATACCACACTGCTGGACCAGTGTATTCCTTTGCAACCCCAGAGCTCTTCACAGTAACTTAAACATGCTCTGTCCTACTGCAGATAAAGGGGAAGGATAACTGCAGCATTCCAGCTGGCATCTGTGAGATGGATCCTGTGTGTGGCACAGGGCTCTCAGGCAGAGGGAGCATGTGTCCCGTGTCATCAGTGCACTGAGATTAAGATATGTGTGGAGCTCATGAGCTGGGAGTGTCAATTGCCACTGTATGAATCTTTATCCTTCACTCCTCTGGAGCCAACGTAACAATGGCTTCTAGAACATTACTGCAGTGAAAAAAAAGAAGCCTTTGAATCCAAAATACCATCTTCTCTTTTTCATGTATACACAGACGTCTAGGTGTTGTAGAGGAAAGGGTAAATGTGTAAAGAGATGCATCTTTCTTAAAAGGATGAAGAAAAGAGATAATTAGGTTGGTAAAAAAAGACGACAGGAGAGGTAGGAGAACAAACAGATAAAAAATAGATGAATAAAGTGAAGAGAGAAGCTGGTATTTGGAGAAATGGCCATATTCTCAAAAATGACTAGGAGTTTTGAGACCCTCCTGTCTTATTTTATTTCTCATGAGGATTAAGCTTCTGGGAATCTAAGTCACTATTGGAAAGGCTCTTTTTAGCTTCCTGAATCACTTCTTATGGTTTAAAAAACTTTAACCCCAGTCTGACATACTAGGAGAAGCTCACTGTCACTGAAACCATATGATATTGGGAAATACATGCATTTCTTATGGGGAAATATATGTGTTGCCTGTGTGCTACACATAGCACATACACATACCTTCCTTCAGGATGCTGAAGGAAGCAAGGTGAAAGTGCACTGACAGTACAGAGCCAGGTGGCATATGATGTACTCTCAACTTCCAGATCACAGAAGGAAGAGTATTGAGTTTTGAAGTGCCTGGTCTCAAAGGCCTAATGGACAAGTTGCTGTGTTGAGTCAGAATAGAGGTCTATATAGCCTTGTATAAATACCTTGTAATCTTATTTACTGGTCTGTACTTATTACCCCCTCCACTTCCTGTGATCAGTGTGACATTTCTTTTGTCAACAGGTGCTCTGAGAATATCCATCCACGTCAAGTGAGATGATCTGAGAATACCCTTCTGTGTCTAGTGAGGTGCTCTGAGAACATCCTTCAAAGTCTTGTGGGCCACAAAAGCTTTCTGATATGTCTCATATGCCACAGTAATATCTAGACTTACAGTGATATAAAGCACCTTTGGATGCTGAGTTCATATTCAAGGAAAATCAAAAAGTCAGCCTACATCAGAGTATGTTAGTGTAAGAGCATGTCTTTGAATAGCTGATTCCTATGCACCACACTCTGCACTGCCCTGATATCTGGTGATTAAATAGCATTTTTTAAAGTGGCACTAATAATTGTGCATCTTCTGGCAGAAGTTCTTAAAATCTGCACCGATTGTAGTTGTTCAGTAAAAGGTAAGTGTGCCCCTTAGGAGAGCTGTGAGGGAAAACAGCTTATCTGCACACACCTGAAACGGGAAGAGACAATTCACTGGAACTTAATTGGCTGCATGCTGGAAAGACTAATGATGATTCTGCATTCCATTGGCAAAGAAATGAGGTAGATGGCAAAAAAAAGCTCTTATTATAGTGCCTGGGTAGTAGAAATTTATGAGAAGCTTGTTCTCCTTTTGCAACCCATGATGTCTATTCAAAATCTTTCCGTAAGGTTTTTGAGGGAAAAAACTGCAATACTGTATGTAATCTAAAGAAAAACGACACCTGCACCAAACCTGACAATGACTTAATTTTTGTCATGTCATATCCTAACTTCTGCAAATGTACTGTTGCTGTAAAAGAGTAATTTAACCTTATTTGCAATGTTTTCATAGTAAAAGGATGCAGAGTGGAAAAAGGAAGGAGAAGCATCTATTTTATATTGATGTAGTACTGCCAGTAAGGAAAGCATAAAATTACTCATGTCTATTCTCAACTTTGTCTTTCAGCAGCTCTTGCTGTTCGGAGGAACTTAGCTATGATGTTGATCAGAGGGTGAAGTAACTAGAACAAGTATGGTATCTACATGAAGGATGGAGTGCTGGCTGAATTGTGGAAATTTGGAAGAGACCATCCATTTTTCTAAAACATCTCTCTTCAGTAAGAGATGTAGGGAAGATATTAGGGCTTTGACTGGAGCTTTTTGTAGCCAGTAGCTTACAGGGTCTTGTTTCAGCTGATAACCAGTAACAAAGGTCAGTGGGGAAAGGGAAGTGGGAACCAGAAAACCCATTTTGGTATTTCATCTTTATATTCTGATTTCCAGTTGTCTGGGATTTCCTTAGCTGTAGGTTTTAAATTTGAATGGTTCTGCATGCTTTTTTTTTTTGCGGGGGGGGGGGGGGGGGGGTTTCCCCCCCCC
>WAAE01025540.1:139296-378052 GCA_013400495.1 Nicator chloris
TTTCCACCTTCCATGTATTGGTCCAATTGCTTTTAAGCTATGAACATTTTTGGCATAAACCTCATCCTCTGGCTATTGATGACACAACTTGGCTAGATTTTGTAGGAAGAAAAGCACTTCATTCATAAGCCTTTCACTTGCTAATTTAATTTGGTAACCTCTGTTTCTTTTGAAGGAAATGCTGAAAAATCATTATTTACTTCTTTCATGTGTGAATTTGTAGACATGAATGGCATTTTTTATAAATGTTCAGTTAGTTCTTTCCATGCTTAAGACACTTTCTCTTTTTAGTCATTCTTCACACTGCAGCTATTCCATCATTCCAGCTTTTCATCAAGCTGATCATCCTTCCTTGTTTTTGGTTCTGTTGTCTTTTCTGAGAAGAGACAGCAATACCTGTGCATGGTGTTCAAGATACAGATGAACCTCTCGTTTAGGTTGTGGTGCCATACTCTTTTTCTTTCCTGTCCTGAAATTTCTAAAATTTAATTTGCCTGTTTGACTGTCCTTGAGCACCAAGGTTAGATTTCATAAGGTTTCTACTATAACCCCAAAATTTGTCATGCAGCATGTCAGGTATTTCAGATCCCATCCACATGTAAGTCACGGAGGATTGTTTTAAGCAGTTATTAAGAATAGATTTCATTTGTCATTTGGTCATGGTATCGTTAGTCATTGATAGCTCTTGTCAAATAGTTTTTATATTTTAATTTCTTGGATTACTTGGTGACATCTACAAACTTTGATGTTTGAATTCAAAATAAGGTTCATGTCATGTTTTTTCTGGATTATTTGGTAGTATGTTGGACAGCAACAGCTCTGGATCTGGAATAGGTCCCTGCAGGACTTCTGAATCTTTCCTTTAAAGAACTCTCCTCTTCCTCTCCTTTTACCTTATTTCTGCCCATCTCCTCTGCCACCCAAGTCACTTCTAGTCTTTACCCAGAGCTGTGTCAATGATGGAATTTTCTGCAATTCAAGAAGACTTTTTCACAATGATCTCTTGTGCCTGCATGCACAGATTTCTTCAGAGATCTCTAATGTATGAGAAGCACATTTCCTTCTACAAAACCTGTCTTGGTTGTGCCACAAAAAGAGAGGTCATCAGATTGTTGGCAGTAAGGAGCATTCAAAAACTGCAGATTCAATGGCAATTAAAAAAGATGGCTAATGAAAAACTAGTTGTGAAACTGAATTTTGTACTTTTTTGTCACAAAGCTGTGGCTTCAAGAAACACACTAAATATTGGGACATTGACTGAGTTGACAGTACGGACTCTCAGTTAATTTCAGATGCTTATTTTAAAATGATTTGGTTTCTGATTTAGTGGAAAACATGTTTCTAATGCACACTTTATTTGAATGCCAAGTCCAGAATTTCAACATAAAGCCATTTTCTAGTTGTTCAGCCTCCTGGCAGAAGCAACGGTTACATTAATTTACACTTCCATAGCTTCCATGCATCTGAGAGGATTTTGGCCAAAAGAGTGCATTGCCAAAAATGCTCTATACTATGGGCCAGAAGAAGCGTAGAAGCTTCTGAATCTGGACCAGGAGATGTTGGTATGTCATCCTCTAGATCGATTTCTTTTCCTCCCATAATTCCAACTGCAGGAACTGCACTTCATTGCTCAGAAAGTCTGTGTCCATTCAGCACAGGTTGGAGCAGCAGTACCATTGTTACTCCATGCTGTTTCAAGTTGTTCTGGGGGAACAGATTGATTCAGTCTGTAGGTTTTTTGTTTCAAAAGACAGGAGGTATCTCCCTCCATTCTCTCCCAAATGCTAATGACATTTTACAGAAAAAAACCCAGGACTGAAAGATAGATCAGAGATGATGTTTTGCTGCCTGGCCCTGTTGAACTACTTCACGTGGAGGTCAGGAACCCGAACACCTTTTGGGCTGTCTGTCCTCTGGGGATGGAACAATGGATACTAGTAGCAATGACTGGCCTGCAGGATGATTTTTTGGTGAGAAACTACTGTACAATGAAGAACAGTCCTATGAAAATACATTCCATGGTAACAGAACAGCAGTTAAATCCTATGTCTCTTTACTGGGAAATGCCTAATATTGAGGTTATTGCCAAACTTTTAATACAAAACAAAAAGCAAACCCATTCCAAGAGACTGAGGTTCAGGTGAGCTTTCTCATTAATCTTTTTATTATTTTTCATACATCTATATTACATTGAATTTATTTTTCATCATATATATATAGATGAAGCCATTTAATTTTTTTCTATACCTGGACTCATTAGCAATGCCATGAGGCTGCTGTAACATTTGGAGTGGAGGAGAGGTACTCAGCATTTCTGGTGTTCCAAGGTATTGGCAGGTGACTGTCCATGCCATGCACTAAGTCTGTGCTGGAGGATAGGTGGCTAACTAGGTGGGCTGGGGAGTTATTATGCAAGCTAACTTGCTTCTGTATCATTTTGTCAATAGAAGTGTTATAAAAATCAGTAGTAAGCTATTTGGGAACTAGGGCTTTGCCAGACAAAAGGAATTAACGGCTTCTTGAATGTCAGCAGTAGAAATTGGGTCATCTGAGGAGTCAGCCATGTGCTCAAATGTAGATGGTAACTGTAGTTTATTTAATAAGAGAATTTAATATAATTGGTAAGAAGGCTGTGAGAGTGAGTATCTTCCAATATACAAAAAGGATTAATACAGATTTTTTAGGAAACATGTTGGCTGTTTGCTCCATTTTAAGCATAGGAATGTGCTTTGCTACTGGAATAGTTATTCTTTTTAGCTTTACTTTTTTTTATATGCCACATCTTTTTGATAACTTCTCTTACTCTGGCTACATGTGAAGTATCCCACTGGCTTGCTCAACTCTTGAAGAGGCATATCATCCTGGCTGGTGAAAGTGCTTCCTGTTTATAGAGAGCAGTATTAGATGCCAAATCATACCAGGACATCCTGAAACTTGCAATCTTATTTCAAAAATTTAAATGGGAAACTGATTGTTCCTTAGAGACTCAACTCATGGGAATAATACAGAACAAGAAAAAAACCCTATAATTTCCCATAACAGTAGGAGAACAACATGGTAAAGTTTATGTGAGTTGTTGTAGGAACTAATGATGCTTTATATCAAAGGGAATCTGCAACAGAAAAGTAGGGTTTATGTATACAGAAATTTTGGAAAAATTCACACTGAGTTCTGTTTGTCAGCATTCAAAAGCCTTTTTAATTGCTACACTTCCAGGGAAGTAGGCTGTGTGGTCCAGCAGCTGGAGCAATGACTGATTTGCTTGCATATTTCACCACTGAACCGTTTTGTGTTTCTCTGTTCATAACTTTCTTGTTTCTTTCCCTGTTTATGTTATTATGCCCACCATTGTGAACTAGTTTGTGGTAATTGGTGTAGAAAAAAATGTGTTAATCATTGCTGTGTTTTGTGGAAGGGCTGTGGGATGTAAAAAACCCCAAGAACAGGTGAAACATGTAGGGAATTTTTAGTGCAAATGTGGGTTGTATATTTGAACATGTACTTTGTAGACTCTCTGTGTCATTCTCTTTGGTTATGTTTAAACAGGTAATTCTGTAATTCTTTTAAAGAGGTAGTTAGGAATATCAGTGTAAGCTTGGAAGTGTTCATGACCTGTAATCACAGATGGTGAGAAAGGGTTTTTCCTCATAAATTCATAGGCATGAAGAAGCCAGACCTTTCTTCTGAAAGAAAGGATGAACTTTACACAGCTTCACTGTATGTCTTCCTTTCAAGAATATATTTGGCCAGATTTTAAAGAGCTCAGTTCCCATTTGGATACCTAAATGAAATGGCTGGATTTGCAAAAGTGTTTAGCATCCAGCAGCTACTTTTATTCCCACATATGTACCCAAATGGGAGATGAGTTGTTTTGACAGTGTGGCCCATTATTTGTCAAGTTGTTTGTGATTAAGACTCAGAGCATTCCAGGAGCACTCTGTTAAAGTACTCATAGAGCAGACAACCTTATGGGGCCATTTATGAAGCCATACTGCTGAGCCAGTAGAAATGAAATCCGAAATTGTGCAACCACATCTTGTAAATGGAGAGGATAAATGGCTGGTGGTTGTTCTTTTCCCCTGTTTCGAGAATGCAGCTGAAAAGGAAAGGAAATTCAGGCAACTGCCCCCACAAAAAAACCCTTTTAAGTTGTCAAAATTGGGGTTTGCTGTTTAAGTCCACCATGTGCTTACAAGTTCTGAACAATTTGTTTTTCTAGGAATTTGAATTTACCTTGCCTTAACTCACATTTTGTGCCACTGAGCTTATAAGTATTTTTAAATCGTCGTAGCTGAGGATCTCCCAAATACCATTGCATATGTACTCATGATGTGTCTGGTTTATTGGTGTGGACAAAATAGATTAATGTCCCGAGCTGGGTATGTCTGCATGGCACAGTGAAGTGCTGGCTGACACGTCTGAGCTGGTGCTCACTTGTGGAGGCAGTTCAATTATGTCAATGTACTGATTGCTCCAGGAGGATATATAGGATTTTACAGTTCAGAATTAGCATGATTGTCTCTGCAGAGGGTGGCACAGTGTTGCAGACATAAAACTAAGGCTGGTAGAACTAGGAATTCAGTCTGAACCTCTTGTATTTCAGGCCAGTGTCCAAATTAATGTAATTTTTTTCCTTTTTTGTTTCTTTAATGTCTTTTGGCTCCTGTGATAGCAGCCAGGAGGTTCATTCATGGTCAGAGTTCATCCAATTAGGACCTTTCCAGGCTCTTCAGTGTTGATCTATTAACCTTCACAGTCGGTGGAAAGACTCAGCATCTCACAGTTTTTACTAGAAGTGGATTGGATTCTTACTGAGATAAACTGCTTTTTCTGAGTGGCTGCAGTTATAGATAGCAATAGAGTTGGGGGAAGCAGTAGTGAGGAATTTTCAGAGTGGTGTGCAGTGAAATGTATTAAAGAGTGTGTACAATATAAGAGCTATTGTCTCTCATGAGGAGATATGGGAGGTGAGCATTCCAACATCGATACAACATGTCTTGTCTAAAAATTGATTCAGCGTACTGGACTTGGTGTTTTCTCTTCCAGTGTAGCACTATTAGTCAAGGCATGTATTTTTTTGGATCATTATAAAGCTGCCTAGTGGGATAACGTTGGAGAGGGAGAAATCCATGTGTGCAAACTAGCTTTGTAACAGTGTGAGTGTTTATGGCAAGATTGCATTACTTACTTTCTAGCTATGAAACTGCTGTGAGCATCATACCATAGCTAAGCTATAATATATAGTTTAAAGTCACTACTGGTCATTATCTGATAGTTAATGCCTGAGAAAACTGTATATTATTGCTATTATAAATGGTTTCTTTACTGGTTTTGCTTTCCCTTTTTACTGAATAGCTGCTGACAACACCCCAAGTCCCTTCAAGGTGGATTACAGTGGTTGAGACAGAGAAGCATTTTATGGTTTTGTTGTATGTATGTATGTTTTAGAAAAATGAACTTATACCCACTACATTATTTATGTGGGTACTGCAAAAAAGTTCAAGGATAATAGGAAATTCTGCATTATGCCACAACTTTTACTACTTCTGCACTTTCTGGCAATAATTTGAGATAGTTAATTTAATCTTCTGGTTTTTTGTTTTTTTTTTTTTTTTTTTTTTTTAACAATCACGTATTTGTGATTCTCAGTGATAGTCATATCATATAATTGGGGTTGTTCAGCCTGGAGATGAGATATTCTGAGAACACTTCTGAGAACACCTTATAGCAGCTTTCCAGTACTTAAAGAGGTGCTACAAGAAATCTGCAGAAGGACTTCTTACAAGGGCAGGTAGTGATAGGACAAGGGTGATGGCTTTGAACATAGAGGACTGGTTTGGAGTAGATGTTGGTAAGAAATTCTTTACTGTGAGGGTGGTGAGGCGCTGGAACAGGTTGTCCAGAGAAGTTACTGGTGCACCATTCCTTAGCAGTGTTCAAGGCCAGGTTGGATGGGGTTTTTGAGCAACCTGGTCTAGTGGGTCGTGTCCCTGCCTATAGCAGGGGGTTAGAACTAGATGATCTATCATCTCCCTTTCAGCCCAAACCATTCTGGGCTTCTATGATATGAAATATGCATAGTATCAAAAGAGCTTTGTAAAAATAAAGCATTTTAAACCCGCTATTGAATTTTTGTATTTCTATTACTCTTTTTGCTTAAGTATTGTACATTTAATTTTACCAGATTTTCAAAATTTGTTTCTGGAAATTACTTATCTCTGTTGTACAATTTTGAAACTGCAAGCAATACCATGTGTTGAAATGTGGCTGTTTATTATATATTCTGATTTTCTGTGTGAAAGGATTACTCACAAGAAAGAGATAAGGAAGAATATAATGATTTGCTTCCAGATGTGAATTCTGTTTCCCCTCAAGGTATATATGTGAATGACATATACTCAACTGAGCAGTGGATAAAAGATCTTAATTTTAAAAACAAAATAGGACAGGAAATATACCTTAAAAGCATAGTCTCTTGGAGACTCACCCTTGCTTTCATTTGCCCCCCCAAATTAATATTTTAACTTAATAAGATCTGCATGAGTTGTGTAGTGATTTTCATTTGTCTTCATCTACTGCAGTGCTGCTGTATAGAAAGCTATATTAATGTTTTAAACAGGCAATTTTGTCAAGAACTACTACATAATCTAAATCTGCAGTAATTATTGTCCTTGTTAAAAGTGTAGCAATAAACCATCATAGATGGATCTCTGTTTGTTTATATATCTGTTAGACAACTGGTAACTAATGGCAAGGTTGCCCTGTGTGTGTACGGAATAAAAAAAAACAAAGTCCAAACACATACTCAGCTTTATTATTAAGTAAAGAACAGTGGGAGACTTAGATGAACTACATAATGTAAAAAGCCTTGCTCCTTCTACAAAAGAAGAGCAGCTTCATGTTGTTTGTCAGTATGGTCCAGCTATTGCATAATCGCCCCAGCTACCCACTGTATACATAATTATGATATATCTCGTGATCTCTATTACCATAATACATTTTTATTCCACAAGAGAAATCAGATGCATAGTGTTCTGTGGCTCACGACTTTGCCATCTTAAAGAGATGCTTAGTATTTGAGTGATGGTTGAATCACCTATTTTATACTTAAGCACATAATCCCAAGAAGGTTTAAATCAATGTGTTAATTGGTAAGTGATACTGTAATTATGTGTATAATCATGGAAATTTTGAATCCAGATTATTTACTTGCTCTCAGGAAATTAATCTACAGAGGTCATATATTAGATTGCTTGTTTATTAAGTGGAACCCCTGTAGTTACAAAGTACTGATTGGCTATAAGCTGAATGAAGCATTCTTATAGCTGTATTCAGCAGGTGTCAACAGTTCAAATCTTTGAGTGCGTATTGATCCAGATTCAAACAGTTCATTAATCTAAGCACACATTATATAGATTTTTCAATGCAATTTTGAAAGAGTTGAAAAACTGTATTGAATGATGAGAGATGATACTCAAATTATGTTTTTATGGCAAATCTCCCTTGTGCTTGTGACATACTGAGATGAGGTTGGGTGCTAAAACTGACACTGTGTCTTGATTTTTATTTTCAGATGTACTTTTCTGTCTTGAGAGTAGCTTCAGTGGGTGAAGTAGTCTTTGCCTGCTGGCAGTGCAAACCATCTGTTTTTCTAGCATCAGTTTTGTCACGTACAGCCCCTGTTTCCTTTTAATTTGCTTGGACAGAAATAGCTTTGGTACAATTTAAAAATCCAAGAGACATCCAGATTTTCTTGTGTTACTTCTTCTCCTTGGTCACGATCCTGGAATCCTCTGGCAAGACCATTCAGCACAGATTTAAAAATGGGATGGCTCTGATGAAATCATCCAACACCTCGAACCTGTAAAGCTGAAGCATGTGCTTAGGTGCTTTGTTGTTGCGTGGGGAGAAACGCCATGGAGATCATGCTAGGAGAAGCATTCAAAGGTATTTGGTTGGATTTCTCCCTCACCCACACTGTTGTACCTGAGAACAGAAGTCAGCTTGTCATTCAGATCCCTTGTCAAATGCTGTTTTCTCACAGATGGGGTTAGTAAGAGAAAGAGTGTTTCCCTTTATGATGAATTCGGACACAGTTTCAGCAAGTTGGTGCATCTATAGGCTTTTAGTTTGGCAGTTGTAAGATTTTACTCCCTTTCTCTTCTCTGCTAATTGCAAGTATCTTTGTTGATGTAGATAACAAAGAAAAGAAAGAAAGAGATACTTCTGCTATTACCAGTGAGAAAAAAAAAAGAGGGAAAGACTGTTCAATTTTAAGGGAAGAAAATGCAATATATAGCAACAGATCAGGATTTTCAGGAGTTACATTTTTTCCTTACTGTAATGATCAAGCTAAAGATATACTTTCAGACCTGCTGACCAGTTTTGATTAGATTGCTGTAATATCTAGTACCATGTATTAGGATAGCAGGAATGCCTCCTTAATAATTTACAAATGATAAGAGGTTTTCATTCTTTTATTTTTCTTGCTCCTTGTGGTTTCCAATATTTTTTTGGCAATATTGTGGGAGTTATGATACCTCTCAGACACTTGTAATTCATACAATATGAATTGCAAAGCTGCAAAGAAGGTAACAATTGTGCAATAGAGTGTTGTAGATCTGATGCAATAAAGATACTGTGCAAAATCTGACCCAATTATCTTGCAGTTTATGCTCCTTTTATACTGGCAATGCTGTTGTTATTTCCTGGCACTAATAACTAGCTTTATAATATGTTTAATTTCATAAAATACAACTTGTATTGTACAGATTGGATATCTAATAAAAATGCAAAATTGTAATAAAGCCTATAAAATAATGGATAGGAATTTTTCAGAAGAGTTGACATGCCTGTCAAGATAACGCTGATAGAATTTCATATGTCGGCAGTAGGACACAAAATTAATTACCAAAGAATCTGACATTGTTAGTCCTTTTTTCAGTTATATGATAGCTTCAGTGCTCTGGAAAAAAAATCAAAGAGGAATTTAAAACTGTTCACAGAATGGCAGGTTTTCATCTAGAAATGTTAATGTACGTTAAACTTTAATTAAAAAGACTGCATATCGTATCTTAACCTTTATTTAAGATAGCATAATTAACTATGGTACAGATCCTATTCAAAGGTATATTATTTTATTGAAAGACTCTATTTTAATGTAAAGTATTTCTGGTTTTCAGCAAATTATTGTCACCTTGTAATTTTGGAGAGCTGAGCATACACACAGTGGTGCAATACGCAGTCTTCCGTAAAGTCCAAGGGTGTAATTCAGTCACAAAAATTGGTGACTTTTCCAACATGAAATATAGACTGAGCACTTCATACAAATACAAAATACCAAGGTTCTTTTGTAACCTTTGTGTTTTTAAAGATATTTTATCTAGATATCACTACACTGTTGAAAGATGAGGGTCTGTAAATTGCTGAGTTCCAAGACCTTTTTTCTGTCGGGCTGCCTCTCCTTTGCTGCTCCTGATTGCTGCGAATCCTTGCATCTAGATAATGTCTCCTTCCTTTGTCTTTCACCCTGAATGGGAAGGCACGCAGGATGCCACGGGAGAAGTTTCTTGGAGCAATGGTGATGTGCTGGAGGAGAGGCACTTAAGTGGTGGCCAGATGTGCCGTGTCCCTCCGCAGCTGGCGAGCAGAGCCCGCCGAGGCAGCGGGCACTAGATGTCACTGTTCCTCCACGGTGAAACAGCCGCCTGTGCATTTTTTGGGCTGGGAGTGTAAAGTGGCTGTAGGCTTGTAAATTTGGTTTGCGTAGTGCCACTTCAGATCATACAGTCATGAACTTTGAGACAAAGAGCAGCTGGATTACAAAGCGTCTTCTCCTGTCATTTAATCATTGAGTATAGAGTTGAGAGGGAGGCACCATCAAGCCTTTTTTAGCTGGGTTGGTGTAAGCCAACTGTGGTCTGCTCTTTCTGAACTACTGAAGCCTTAACACAGAGGAGAGGAAGCAGGTTGTTCATCTCCATATTATTTATCAGCAAGGGGATGCCTTTATTTGTAGCCACTCACTGGAAGAACTGGATGAGAACTTTACTAGAACTTCATAGATGAAGGTTGCTTAGGTAGGGCATGCTGTAGTTGCAGCCTTCACTCAATGAAGCTTGCTCTCCTTACTGCCAAAGGTGAGCAGTAAAGGGGAAAACACAGGGCCAACACTTGCAATATGCTTTTATGCCTGCGTTTAGACCAGAATTTATTTGAGGAGTACCAGTGACAAAAGTGAGTGCAGAAGTTGGACATTAGTCCTCCATATATTGTATTAAAAGCTTAAAGATAGCTTCAGTAAGCTACAAAAAACTGTGTTGGTGTGGATGTTGTTCCATACCTTTTAGAAGGTGCTTCCTTCAGGTCTGCTCTTCCTTCCATAAGGACAGTTTTTTTGACCAGGAAATTTTTCATTATTGAAATAAATATGTAGCTCTTAACATCCAGTAGCTGAAGTGTGAAAACTGCAACTACTTGTGCCGTATTTTTACATTTCAGTTTATCATTAAACCTAATTACTTAATCGTGTAGCAACTCCTGTGTCAGCAGACATCTTTAAATGAAGGTAGAATGTTTTTCTAAAAGATACCCTGCAAGCAGCTTAGGAGGTACAGGCTTTGTGCAGGAGTTACTAGGTCAATTTTTGTGGACTGTTTATTATGTGAGACCTAAGGATTTGTATCGGAATCATGACTTCCCCTCCAGATAATCTTAGGTGGTGTGCTGGTGTGTGACCTCTCTACTTTTCCTGTGCTTCTGAGTGGAAAATCTCAGGCAGTATCCTCACAGAATGGAAGTGACTGAAAATCTAATGTGGCTTAAATTTCAATCATATTTGTCATGTTTGCCTTCAGAAAAATAATGCTCTATAAATAGGGCTCTGTTTCTTACTTATTGTCCCAATGAGTAGTATAGAATAGCTACCTCAATTACAAGAATATTTTTTATTTTTGAATTTAGCAAATGAACCTTGGGCTTGTTCTTTTTAGTGTTTTGTCCCAGTTAGTGAGATGGTTGAGCAAACAGGTCCATTCCATCCATTTTGGTCTTGCATAGAGGTGACTGACATAGATTTGATTTATAAATCAGTTCTGGTGATGACCTAAAAGGTACAACAAATTGAATTCTCTCAGCTAGGTAAGCTTTTCAGAGGTGAGAAGAAAAAGCCTATTATGAACATCACAGGACTGGGTAGTCACAGAAATGTGATAATCATGCTATTTATGTGTAGAGGTGCATCTTCAAGCAGTAAGGATGCAGTGACAAAAGTCAAATTAGTTAAATAAAAGTGCAGGATAGGCAGTTTAGCAGGTCTCCATTTGACAACTAATGGACTGCTACCAGGATCCCAGTGCAAACTAAAAGGGGGGCTGCATTTCCCCTGGACATATTAGGAAATAAAAGTATTGTGTTGTATCCAATTAAATCAGGCTGACACATCCTCTCTTAATTAAACCTTTGTCTTGAAAGTCTTACTAAGTTCCAAGTTTTATAGACACTATCGATCACCACTGAATTTTGGCCCATTGCAGGTTGGGTTGGCCTGTCCTGTGTGGGGCTGAAATCCTGCTAGAGGAAGAATGAAGTCAACATGGAAATGAAACGCTGCAATGCCAGAAGCTGGAAATTGCTTAGGCTGCCTTTTAGAGGATGTATACAGAAACAATTCATGTCATATGGATGTAGTTTAAACTCAGAGGTGATTGTGGTGTGGCCACCCATGGAAAAGCCAGCTGCTGTCCTGTGGGACAGGGGGATGCCCATTCTGGGAGCTGCACTGCTACAATCTTCACATGGCTGATCAGGGTCCATAAGAGACCTATCATCAGAAACATCAAAACTGGCCTCATCCATCTTGCCCAGCCTTATTTCTTTCCACAGCCAGGGGTTTTGGTCACTGGCCCTTGCAGCTGCACAGAGCCCTGTGCCAGAGTCACAGGTGAGATGCTTACAGTCCTATAACTTGGAAGCTACAGATAAGCTGCACAGTCATGCATTATCTGGAAAGGGCATCACCTATATCCTTTTGTAAGATGATCCAGTTTAATGACCTGATTCTTTGTCTTAACCTGCCATAGCAGTTGTGGCTTTGGGACAATACTGTAAGCAAACAATGAGGTTTGTATGCCTTGGACCTCATTGTGGCTTTGGGACAATACTGTAAGCAAACAATGAGGTTTGTATGCCTTGGACCTCAGTTTTGAGCCCCAACTTCCAAGCCTGGTGAAGAGCAGACTTCAAGTTAGTAGGTCAGAGGTGTTAAAATTTTCTGCCCTGTTTGTAATTACATAAGCTTTGTTGCAGGTATTTTAAACAGTGTAAATCAGGGTAGGGTAGTTAAAGGAGCATGGATCCTGTAAAAGCTTTTCATTTGGGGCTGGACTTTGAAAAAGTAGAAAAGGAACATCTAGATTTCTCCCGCCTGCCGTGGATCCTTTGGAATCAGCAAATTCTGGGTTCAGAATCTCTCACTTCTTCCATATGAGCGCATCCTGCTTCCATTTTCCTGACTGACCTGGCTTTAGATGTGACACATGGCACTTTCTCTCTTGCACAGAGGGTTTTTCCCCCTTTCAGGGACCTAAAGGTCAGAAGGAAAGAGGACTGTAATGTTCCAAGGATAAGGAATAAAATACTGCTGCTACTTATGTGTTGTATGAGTGGCTAGGAACCACTGAATTTGAGATACCAGTCCAGGGACCAACTTCACTCAAAACCTTGCATTTTATTTAACATTTATTTAAATAGTGAAACTCTTTGATTGTTAAATTAGCATTAAAGTGGCTGGAAACTGGTTTAGTGTCTCTGGAAAGCAGCCACACATCATCAGTGTCATAAATTATGTCCTTTTTTACCAAGATATTGGCTGCCAGCTGAAAGGTTAGAAATAACTTATTTTATTTTCAAATGCAATTTGCAGTTTATCTACAGAGAGAAATGAACAAAATGGATGCAGCTGTTTTTTAGATTAACCCCACAGAGTTGTCAGGCATGGAGTTCCCAGGGGAGTGCAGTGTGTTCAGTGTTATCCCTACAGAACAGGAAAGCCTGCCTCTTGGTGGCATCTGAGAGTTAAGGGGTGGAGGGACACGTGCCTGTATTGGCAGAGAGCCCAGGCTGTCATAATGACAAACCCCCAGAAGAAAGGAATGAAATAACTCTCAGGATATTAATTCAACAGAAGAGCGATGTGTTTAGGTGATGCAAACACAGTTTCATGATGTAAGAAAAGGAGGGGCATGATTTTTAAAGACTTCTAGTGCTAATTAGCAACATCAAATTCCTTTTCTCTGGTTAAGGTGTACTACCTCACTTCAATCTTTGAGGAATTTTCATCTTTTGAAGAAAAAGCACTTTCAGTTTTGGAAAATTTTGTGCCTCATGAAAGTGCCAAAGATGTGCATATCTGAGGAAGTCCCATGTATTGGAGAGGTTATTTGGCATTTTTTCAATGTATTTTGTGTTTAGCTTTTTTCAGTGCAGTTTGTACATTTCTGCAAGTCAGTTAGTCAGGGAAAACTGTAACACAGGAGAGTAAATCTTGAATTAATAGATATGGTGGCTTAGCATTCGTGTCAGGTTACCTAAAGTTATTTTAAAATGATACATAAAACGATTTTTAAAAACAGTGAGCCCCCGTAGGTTGTTTAATTTTCAAATCCATCACTCAAGCTGAGATGCTTTACAGTGCATGTGACATAGTAGAAGAAGGATTACTGTACGTGTGAAGCATGAGGACAAAGATTACTGAGGAATCACCAGAGTCAGATGCAGCTGGGAATCATCGTTTTGTGCATAGGAGGTTTTATTTATTTACAATAAAACTTCCTTTGATTCGACAATGAGACTGGATCCTACACCCAGCATGCAAGTTAAGGCTGAAATACGACCTGCAAGGCATAGATGCATGTTGTGGTTTTGTCTGGTGGTCACACAGCCGCACCATTAGTGGCCTTTTATGTGTAGAACTGCAGCAAGTGCTTACTTTGTAAAATAGTTTCCTCTGGCATGTGCCTTTTTAGTGTTCAAAGAAAACTCATGCAGTATCTGCTATCTTGATGTTTTGTGACCTGGGAACAGAGCTTATGGCATAAGAACATCAAGCAGAATCTGGAGCCTTGCAGTGAGAATGTGCAGGTCAAGTCCAGTTGCATGAATGATTGTTGAATTTTTTTCATAAGGTCACTTACTGCTGCAGATTTTTAAATGGAAAATACAAAAGCATACAGCCAGTCCTGAAAAAAATTTCCCTTCGTGTTAGTGGCATATTCCTTGTGCTGAGGAAATCAATGCTGGTGATGTAATGGGAGTTTCTACATCATAGTGGTGTGTCATTCACACGAAGAGAGCATCGTGGGAGCTGGTGAGATTGATGTCCTCTCTAAGAATAGCACTGATTATAGAACAGATTTTCCCATATACAGAGCCATTTTTAATTCACTGCCTACTGCAGCTGCCAGCCTGCGGAGATAATTCCTTCTAGCAGAATAGCTCTAGATTATTATAGGGAAATCAAATTTGCATAAAAGCATTTTATCTTTCCCCTTTTTTTCATGTCAAAGTTACCAAACATTCACTGCCAGTCACTTCTTTGCATGTAGGAAGAACTTTGTTAGAATTACATCTTAAGTAAATTTTGTTAAGATCTTTCTGACTGTTGTTTTATGTATTTTAGAATGAATACTAAGCAGCTGCAAATAAGTATTGTAAGGGAACAAGCAAGATTTCAAAACAGAAAACTGAAAATAAAGAGCTGTTTTTGCACACCTTGAGGAACCCAAGTGGCCCTATACACATCTACTGGATTACATGAACCCTGTGACCTTGGCAGGTCTTGTAGGATGGGTCCATATGGTTTGACAGTGTAATGTCACCAGCCAGTGTTTAGAGAGCTGTGCAAATCTGAGTGGGTATTGTGATTTACTGATGAGGAAACTGAGGCACAAATAAGTTATTTAACTTGCCTAGGGTTACAAACCAGAGTAGATTTACAGTCTCCTGAACTGAATGTGGTTGCCTGTGTGGTTGGACTCTTCCCCACATTGTTATGTTTTTTAGCACTCATTCTAACAGGTCTTTGAGGTTCAACAGCAAGAACAAGTTTGCTGGATTTTTGGCTGATATTTTCAATATATACACACCTAAACATAGCTAAGTGCAATACTGGGTATCTTAGAACCTGTATATAAGCTGTTTTTTAAAAGTCCAGGGAAATATTGTAGTGAGGTCTTCGGGTGGAGAATGAAATTTTCTTCCAGTTTTGAAATCTAGGTTTGAAATTCTGCTTAATTTGTCTTTGCTTCAGCCTTGTTCCCAGGTCAATTGACTACCACTTAAGAGTATTAGTGTCATAGGTCTTCTCTCTTAAGATCTCTAGAATGACTTGTAGAATTCTAAAACTGTACTGTACAAGCTAGATATTTGAAGAAATCATCAAGGCATCATTCAGTTGCCTGAACTGAGATAGCTAAAGCCTCTACATGCTAGTCCAGAAAGGTGCAGGCATCCCAAATACAGCATCTTGGATCCAGGTTTGTGGAGATGCTCACAGATAGATGCCTTTGCATAGGCAACTGAGCTGAGGGCCCAGGTTGACTTCAGACCTAAAAAAAGCAGGCTAAGCAGCAAGAATGGGGCCTGACACACTGACCATGAAAGCAGGATGATGGGTCATACCTGGGTGAAAGCAGTCAGAGGACCATTCAGTGGATTAGCCTAGTTACAGATCCAGAATTTGCTGCTTTATTCCTTTGAAAACTCTTTGAAGAGGAGTGGGAGGTTATGAGCAGGCAGTTAGACCCCCCACCACAACTGTGAATTTCTTGGTATGACAAAGCTGAGAGGCTGTGTGGGAATTGATTTCTATGTTTTGCATTGTTGAGTCTGATCCTAAGGTGGAGTGTAGGCACCTGGAGCTTAAGCTGATCTGTCCTGGTGGGACCTCCTACAGTTAAAAGCAGGTGAAGTGCTGAACACTCTGGGAAGGTCCACTGTAGTCTTGAAGCACATGCTTTGTAGGAGTCTCAGTGGTTTTGGTTGGAGGGGCCAGGAGTGAAATGAATATTTATGTTGCTAGTTATGAGATCATGAAATATTATACACAAACAATTAATTGACGACCTCGATGACTCTTCTGGCTTCATTGATTTCAGTAGATGGGGCTTGTAGAGGACTTGGCCACTCTGTGCATTATCAGCAGTCAAAATTATGGATTCCCTTAACAGCATTATATTTTTGCCAGGAACTGAGACAGCCTGCTTAAGTACTGTGCTCCCTCTGCTATCAGGTGCTAACGCAAAGTTTATGGTTGTAACAGGCAAAATGACTTTGGAGGATTGTGCTGTAACCTGATAGTTTTTCCTCTACCCTCAGTGTTATAACATGATTTGGTCTTGCCTGTGGATGGAAGTAAATCATATTTTACCCTCACTGCTAAATTGTGTTATGGCCCTGACCTTTATAGGTGAGACAAAACTGCATTATAATGTGGTTATAAGACTGCTGTGTTATACAGGGGAAACATGGTTATCTGAGGGTCTCATGGGAGTGTCCTAAACCAGAAGACAGTTAGGAGTTTGGATAACCAGGAATTTCAGTCTCACAGATGCATTAAGCTAAATCAAAGCTTCACTGTTGAAGCTGGGGGACAAATGTGAACCTAGTAAATATGCATTAAGATGTAACATAATATTCAATGTGATGAAATGGAGTGGAGCAGGCCCTCAGCTCAGCTGCTGTGAGTTGTCATGGCATATAGTCAATCTATGACAACTAACACCATCTGGGATCTTCCTGTCTTCCCAGATTGGCCCTCCACTGTGTTTTTCCTAGTATGATTCTTTCTAAAAATAAAAAAAAAAAAACCTGGAAAAGTCAACCCAACGGGCAGTATAAGGTCTTGTTAGATGGAAAAGTGGAGGCAAAAAAATTGTGCTCACAACAGCCTGGCTGGGTGTGTGGTTGTAGTATGTTAGGTGGAATGCTGATAGTGTGTGCTGGGGTTTCAAGCAATGCAGTCGAGAACCCCATTGAGAAGAATAATGTGCTAGAAAATGCATACTGCTGCAGATTGCCTAGACATCCTAGCTGATACATGGTCCTTCCTTCAGAATGACCTGTTGTGTTGACTCTGTGTGAAAGGCTGGTCACAGGTGCCTTGCAGAGAGCACGGTGGCTGTACTTGCTGCCTCTGTGTAGGAGCAGACACTGATCTGAGCAGCCTTAGTGACCCCTGTCACAAGAAGCAGTTGGTGGGAGCCAGTGTGGGGCCTGGACTGGAGCCACAGATCTGTTCTATCCTGCTTCTCTGATTTTCTCCCAAGAGTCTGAGTGAAACCTTCAAATCTAGGTGTGTACCTCCAGACCCTGCTCATTCACAGCTAGAGATTAGTTTACCTTGAGTGTTGCTTGCACCTTGTATCTAAGGGTGAGCCTTCACTTTATATGATACAGAGCTGTGTGAAGCACTCTGCAGGATGTTGTGATGATTGCTTTCCTAATGTATTCAAGTTGCTAAATGAAGTCTAAAATTAATTGGAATTCTCACAGCATCTTCAGGGATAAGGGTTTAACAGTGTGCAGACCTTAAACTGTTTGCACAGTTGTGCCTTACAAAAAGGATGTGTAATGTTAGCAAATACCTTCGTGCTCCCTTTTACAGACAGCTTCTGCTTTCCTGCAGCAGAAGGCTGACAATGGGGACTGCCATCCTTCAGTCTTACAGACTGCACTTCCCTGGATCTTTATAAAAGTGTGTGTGTGTGTGTGTGTGTGTGTAGCTGTGTGTGTGTATATAGAGACAGAATTTTTTCTGTGTGTGTACGTAGAGTACTATATAGCACATTTCAGATTGCATTTCAGATTTTAGTTTAAAAAGTAATTCCTTATGCCAAGGAATTCTCTGGCTGAACCCTCACCACCATGATCATTTCCAGCTCTGATGGGTTTCCCATTCACTGGAGCTGAGTATACAAGTGGATGAAGAGGTGATTTCACAGGCCCACAAGGAAAGTGTATTTCATTTTTAGTGTATGCTAAGGATTGGGCATTGGTATTCTGTTCTGGCTTTCTCCTTCATAATAAAGAAGGATGGAGGCATTTTGCTAACACTGAAGTTTAGTTTCTGCAGAACCTTGGTAGTGTATGAGATGATGGAGCATCAGATTCTTGGGCAGTATTTTTTGTTGATGTGAATGAGGCTACCCTGAGTTTACAGAAGATCTAGCTGTGTAAATCCTTCAAACTTACAATTTGCTACATCAAGTGATTTCTACTGCTTCATCTCATAAGTCATAAGAAATACTGCTATGATTATTTTTTTCTTGTAACATTTGAAGCCCCGAATACAAACTCATCTTTCACTCTGACACTATACCAGGCAGGTCACCGTGTGATTGAAATGTAAAATAATATCATGTAATCAAAATAAATTTCTTGTGAACCAGTCAGCTCCCCCCCTTCCATCATGTGGACTAACATAATGGAGCCTACAGTCATATGACTGTAATTTTGATAAGATTCCAGCAGATATCAAAATGTATTATGTCAAAGTTCTTAAAAGAAAAAGTGCTGTAAGGAAGCATAATTACTGACTGTCCTTCTTCAGACCGTATTAGCTTGCATATGATCATTGTAAATAAAAAATCGGTTTTGATGTATTTTATTAAGAAAAGACTGAATTTCTTTTGGGCTTTTACTATCTTGTGTACATGACAGTCTTGACAACTGTGTACCGATCGTTATGTCCTTATAACAATCAGGTAAGAGACTGATCAATTGAAGACATAATAAATTAAAGGTTTAATAATGTTGCTTGTCAAGGTATTACTAACTAAATAAGATCTGGCTTGTAATTTATCTGGTATATTTAGATTAATTGAGAATTACATTTAGAGATTTGTATAGTTGACTTGCTTTGCAGCTTTTAAAAAAATAGATTAACTTTTAAATTGTATGTTATTTGCTGTAAATAACAATGATTAGTTTGGTTCAGGCATAGGATGAGGGAACCAACAAAGTGGAACAAGAACCCTGTCAGATGAGCAGCACCATCATCTTTTACAGTTTACGTTGGCAATTAAATTAAGGGTTTTTCTGTTCCCCTTAGAGAGTTGTTCCTCTCTGGGTTTGCAGTAGAGCTGGTGTGTTCTTAGTGATGTACATTTAAGCTTGGCATTATCAGCAGTTTCCTGAAGCAGCTGTACAACACACAATGTTCTTCTGCATAAGCATTTTGTGGGGAAGGTTACAGAATCATCCAGAGCCACTCATGAGGAAGCTAACCTTAGGCTAAAGTAAAAGAAGGGCAGAAGTAGTTTTTTATTGATGATGCACTAATCCACTGGGTTTAAACTATGCCTTCTGGTTGACTACTTGCTTTATTTGAAGCCCAAAACATGAAACTCACTGACCAAACATAATGGTAGTCTAGCAATAAGAAAGGTAAATAAAGTACGTGGAGTTTTTATCCTTCAGCACTTCTGTTATCCTTGTTGGAGTTACAGCTAAGGATCTTTACACAATCCAAACAGGTGCTGGTGTTGGAAGAAATTAGAACAGCGGATGGGGTTTGGGTTTATTTTTTTTGGAGAGAAGTCAACTTCTGTTGCAGGTGTAAGTTTTGAAAAATATAAACAAGAAGCAGACTCCATGTAACTGTACCATCAATTAAGTTGGTTTAATAGCATTTCAACTTGTTGTTAATAAAGCAAACATTTACTAATCTTATCTCTTGTAAGCAGGAAGGAAGTTACAGTGCACAGTAATGCACACTGCTGTCAGGAAAAGTGGTTTATAATATCATATGATATAATTTGCAGTGAAGCAAAACCAGCAAATTGCTATGTGGGAGCACTCTTTATCCTCTTGATTTCACTTCTTTCCCTTCATTCCCCCTTGCTAGCTTTATTGTTGTTGTTGTTCATTTCCCTAGTTTTCTGCATCCTTAGCATTTCCTTCTGTAATCTGTTTGGATATCAACAGCCTGGATGTTCCAAGATCATACCACTGGAAAACTGATAAGATGGAGGATAAATGGTGTGAACTCTCCTTCCCTTGGGTTTTTTTTCTTTGCCTTTTCCCTGGATTGAGCTACTTTGAGGAGCAATCAGCATTAATGTTTAATTGTACTCCAAGGAATGCTCTGGTATCATCAAGACTGACAAAAGATGATCTGAGGAATGAGGGCACTTGCTGAAAAATTTAATTTGTCTGTCAGTTTTAAAAAGTTGAATATTACTGATTGATTTTCTTGTCTCACGTCTTCCCCCTTTGCCCTTGAATCTTCTCGTACCAATCTCAGTATTGTCCAATGAGAAGGCGGCTCTTTGCTTTTAAGAGAAACCTCATTCTTGACTAAATGGAGATTTTTAACGTGATGATTAGGCCCCTAAACAATCAAACTTCCTGGAGCTGGAACATGCTTAGCAATTCACAAATCAGCCTGCTAATATTTAAATATACCAAACCTTGGAATTCTGTTAAAAATTAATAGCCAAGAGAGTGTGGGAGGAGTTCGGAGTGCTGGATCACAATTGCTGCAGTTTCCCGCTGCTGTTGTGTCAAAGAGAATGAATTGCTGATTAATTCTATAGTTTTGCATGCAATAGTGATTTCTGAAAACATTCCCCACCTCCTTTGTCTGGAAACGATCCCATAGTCTGCTGACATTTGAAAGAATATACAGCTTATCTGTTGTGAAGTCCACTGAAAAATAAATTACTATTCACATGTTAAATATAGGGGCAGTTGGTCTTTTTATACTACTGCAGTAATTCTGTGAGGAAAATTTCAATGATGAAAATGAAAAAAAAGTTAAAATAGTCATAATTTACTGCTTTAGTCTGCAGGGCAGCTGTTTTCTGCCTCTATCTGTATTCTAATAAGTCTTTTAAATGAAGAGATTTATGAGATTATTTTAATTTTGATGCCTTTTTAATGCTTCATGCATTTTAAATACAACCTTTTAATAGTTTTTGAGATTGAAGAATTTAATTTTATTTTCTACTGCAGAAATAAATGTATTCTCAGGAGACCGCACGATTATTACTGCTTTTTAAACATTTTTTTAAAAACCCGACGTGTCTGGCATATCCTACTGTAGCATCAACCAGCAGTGCTGTACTCAGCATCAAATGCAGAGCAGCACTGGAGTTTGAGGGACACTCTGGCTAGTAAGGATAGTTTGAAGAGAAATGAACAAAACTCTCTGTGCTTTGGGCAGTAAACCGTTCACAGAGTTGCACAGGATGCTCGTGCTGTAAAGGCAGGATTCTGAATGGTCTGAGTGCAGCAAAGCAGGTGTGGCTGTGCTGTGTTAGGCACCTGCCCGTCCCCACTGTGTGCTGCTGCTGCTGCAGCGTGCCAAGGCCGAGCCCCAGGGTGGCTGCATGGCTCTGTGGGGAACAGCCCCAGCCACCTCCCTGGGGCCATCTCTCAGCTGGACAGGAGTCTGGTTCTTCCTTAGCTCATACAGAGCTCCCCTCTGCAAAATCTTGGTGCCTTCTACTTTTGCTTTGGTTGCAAGCTGTTACAGCAGGCATATTTGGCGTAAGAGAGAGAATAAAATGTATTAGAAGCTTTAAAGAAGTAGAAAGGAGTGGCAGGCTCTTGCCTAATTTTAGCCACCTGGAAATGAAGTATTAAACTAGTCACAGATCTTTCCAGAGCGTAGGTAGGGGGCCTTGCTCAGAAGGGCATGGTGCATGTTTTAAATGTGGCTGGGAATTGTAAAGCAGCTGACGACTGATGGTGAGGATAGTGGTGGGTAGCACAGGGGCTGGCAGGGCACACACAGTGCAGTCAGAGGCAGGTCTGTGCTGCTGCCTGCATAGTCCTACCTCTGCAGTCCAGTAGCAGGAGTGGCTCTGCAGCTGGCACCTGTTCCCATAGCCCTCAGTGTCATCGTGGTTGGCATGTCTAATTACTATATAGTAAAATCTGTCTCTGTAACAGTGTTGGAGAGAGCCTGTGCTCTTCAGGCTCCATCAGTTCTGTTTGCTGCAGAAGGCACAGGACTCAGCTCCATGCTGGTGCCATGCTTAGCTAATCTCTGTGTGGGTACCTGGGGAATGTGCAAATGCAGCACTTGGCGCCACGGTTGCTGTAGTTACTCACATGAATGCTCTTCTGTCACGCATAAGAACAGTTCTTGTCCTGAAGTACTTTGGTTGAGATTTGCCTAGATCCAAGCTGTTAGGCACATGAGAGGTCAGGGAAGAACCCTAAGTATTTCAAAAGAACATCTTCAAATCATACTTTCTACCTTACCTTTCAGGAGAAAATTGGATGGGAACTTAGGAGATCCACTGGGATTTGATAATTAAAGCCACTTCATTAGGCTCAGGAAACGTTTTATCTGCAACTGTGAAAAGCTCACAGAGGAAAGGAGGAGACACCATATTTTCTTCCAAAGAGCCTACACATCTGGTCACTGTTGAAAATAACATGAGATAGAAACTTGGCCTGAAGTGATAGGCTGGTTTTCTGTGCCATTCTTATATGTAGTCTTGTCACTCTCAGATGGTTTGGGTTTATAAGTCCATCGTATTCAACCTTACCAGAGGAAAGATCAGCAATGGGAACTCATACTCTAATGAGTAAAATTGGAGAGAAAATTGTATTTACTCTGTGGCCACATTACAGAAATGGAAATTTCTGCATGACTCGCTGCTCATGACACCTGGATGTCCTGCTTCACATGCATCTGTGACAGCAGGTACCTGGATCAGTCACTGACACCAAATACACAAACCATTATGTTTTTATCATGAAATACAACTGCTAAGTAACTCAGTCAACTGAATGTCCCTGGTTTGGTACTAATTCCTCTGTTGTGGTATTTCAGGCTTCTGAGATTTTTAGAAGGTTAAAACATAAGGCTTGGGAAAAGTAATCTGGTAATTATCAGAAAAGGAATAAAATAGGAAGTAAAAGCAGGCAAGAGCCAGTAACTGTCTTTCCAGCTGGTTCTCCATATTTTGAGCATTTCTAACTTGATCTGCCTTGTGTTAGTCAGGATAAAGCAACAATCTCGGCCGTGCATGCATGTGAGATTTCAACTACCACACTTTAGGTTTGTAATTAAGAAATTAATTAAAATACTGTACAGTTTACTGCACAGCCTATCGAGAAGGGCAGTTTACAAGATTTTCCACATGTGTGCTATAAATTCAGTGCTACAGATATACAGAATCATATTCACGCTGACATTAAAAGTTATCCTCTTTCTGCAGAGGAGTATCATGAAATATTATTGTGAAGGACTGGTAATAAACTAATTTTCTCAGCAGAAACCAAACCAGTAAGAATGAACATTTTAACGCTAAAAGACTAAATGTGGAATCTGAGGTGAGAGGAAGAAAGAAGTGTAAAAAAACCAAACCAACAAACAACCCCCAAGCTTCTGAATTTGCCTGCAGTTTCCTGAGGTTACTGATAAACTGCTCTTAGCCTTCTGTTGATGCCCCTTCAATTGCAGTATGTTAGAATTCAAAAGTACAAGTCTGAAAGTTGTAGTTCAGTTTTGTACCATTACCAAATCCATTGATACCATTGCCAGTTACGTAACTGTAACACCTGCAATTTCATTGTCTACCAAATTGAGTTTAAGTTAGCTGAAGACACTGAAAAAGACACGTTTTTGTAGTTTCCAGGTCGAGACTTGTTTCACTCTGATTAAAATTATTTCCCCCTTTTACGTGTCACCGGGCAAAATAATGGAGAAATACTTGAGATAATACTGCTTATTAAAGTAGTCTCTCATAATGTTTGAGGTAACTTTTTGGAAAACAACGTGCATAAAAATATTGGCATAAAACTTCACTTCCCATGTTTCCAATGATACAGATAAGAAAGAAAGAAGGCAAAGAGATTTGTAAGTACTGAGTGGTATTGGTGAAACTTTATCTCAGCTGCCCTATTAAAACTGTCAGGTGTATGTGTCTGTCTTGAGAGATATTGCCAGAAATCATGCTGCAAAGGCCAGAGAAAAAGGAAAATAAGGTAGTACCAGTAGGAATATTTAAATAAAAAAAACTCCAGAAATTGTGGGAGATGAAATCAGATATTACCCTCTTGTATCTTCTTGCTTTCAACAGGAATTGAAGTAAATTTTGCAGTATAGTAAATTATTGATCTCTTTTTCAAGGAAGCTTCATCACAGTCTTGAAGCTTTGTAGATTTCTCAAGAAATGCTAAGCATGTGAATTGGGATAACCACCTCAAGTACGAGGGGGCTCTTACCTTCCCACTGCATCTCAGTAGCAACACAGTTGAATGATGCCACTCCAGGAGACTGCACTGGAGGAAGCTGATAGATTGTTACAGGAAGGGCATTGGTGTTAAACTGAAATCTGCCACCTGTGTGCGAGTCAATTAATGACTGGAATTGCTTCTCTTTGTGAGTTACAGCAGTGTGCCACGGGGCAGACTTTTACCTTCTGAGTGAAACTGTACAGCGACCAAACACCATCCCTGACCCCCTGAAAATTGCCCCCTGGACCATTTGGAAATTGTGCTTCTGTCAATACTGTTGCATAAAATGTCCTAAAACAGTCAAGCAAATTGCAACACTCAAATGGGGGATTCTGTACTTGGCAGCATAGAAAACGAGTCTGTTTTTGTTGAAGTGACATTGATGTATCAGAGGGGAATTGGGAGCTCCTTCTCTTTGGGCATTCCAGTGGATACCAGGGCACAGCCAGATGCCAGAATTGGTTTCATTTGATCATTCTTTTGTTTTGCTTGAATATTGAGCTTTTGCTGTTCCAGAGCCTATATACTTGCTATTAGAGTTCTGTGTACCACTGTGATATCTCTCAATATTAAGACATACATAGAAAGAAAAGAAACAGTAAAATGCAGTATCAGATGTATTAGCATAGACTGCATAGAAAGTTGAGGGGAAATAGGGATCATCCCATGTTTGGGTCCAGACCTATTGGTTCTTCTCTCACAGGAGTAAGCATAGAAATGGAATAGGAACAAAATCTTGCTTCTTTTCCTCAATGCTAAGAAATACAAACTGGCTGGAGTATCTTCATTCTCCCTAAGAAGCTCTGGGGAAGTAAGGAAGGAAGGCCATTATGACACAGTGGCTGACACTGCTGCTGATGCATGGTTCTTACTGGGTCAATGCCTTGATTGCTAAAGACTGATCATAATTTATTGTTAAATTCATGTATGAAATGTGTAATGGAGGGGGTGGTAGGGTATTGTGTGTTTTCTTCAATTTGCAAAGCTCTAAGTGACTTAGTACCTGCCTGCTTCAAGAAACTGCCTTTCCTCCTCTCCCTGGCTTTCAGTTTGGATCACTTGGTTTGACTTGCTGTGGTGGTGAGGAAAGGTTCAAATGATAAAGTGATCTCTTCAAGAGGCTCTTTATTTTGGAATATTTTTGCCTTCTGTCAGGGCTCTTACTGACTTGGATGGTGACTCATTAAGTGGCAAAAGAGAGAGTTGTCAGGATCCACTTATGGTGTATCTCCTTGCCATGAATATGATTCAAAAGCTCTCCTTTGGGTTTGATGAATTTCTTTTTGGAGCTTTATAAGGCCAAAACACTCCCAAGCAAATCATATCCCATCCTAGATAATGAAATATAAATGAACACATTGAACATCAGAAACTTGATAGCTATTTGTGAAACAGTTGAGGGGTCTTTGTTAAGTACTACACTCTCCACTACATTACAAGATCTATTTGTTTTGTGTGCATGTAATGATGCAGTAAAGATAATGCCTGAAACGCTGAAGTGCAATGAGGAATTCAGTCTTCTGCAGGCAAGGTAAAGGCACTATGTATGATTGCCCCAGAGTATATGCAAGATATGGAAAATGAAATGAATTAAATAAAAAATGGCAGATGACTAGGTTCTGGATATTGCTAGGTGAATTTATTAATTGCTAATAGAGCACCAAGCCACGAATTACTCAGTCATTAGCATTTTTTCAGTTTTATGACTTTCCCCTTAAATACAGGTTTTTTAGGAAGGAATCAAATGTCACTGGGCAGTGAATTATACAGAAACAAATTTATGCTTGTGAATGCTGATTTTCCATAATAAGTTATGACTTTAAAAGGACACTGTCAAGGTATTTTTCATTGTTTCAGCATGACTTTTTTTTCCTGTTTTCTCTGATAACTCCTTGTACTCTGGATAAGGAAAGCTGTCATAGTAATTTCTTCTTTTTGCTTGATCATGTGTGAAAGAAAATTGTTATTGTTTGTTTTCATACCATAAAGTTCCTATATTTCAGTAAAACAATAGAATATTTTGTTTGCTTTAACATATTTATGTCATTTAAGTTAGAACTACCTACGTATGTAACCAGATACTATTACCTTCTGGTCACTTTAAGCATGTATTGTTTTTGAGAAAGACCTGCCTTAGAAACCTTAGTTGTATCTATTGGTCTTAAACACAGTCCTTGTCCTGCTGTAATCATGGAGCTGGATAGATCATGGCTGACCTGTCAAAATCAGTTTCATGCTCTGATGGTCTTTGGAAAAGTGGTTCTTGTGCTTGTGGATTCTTACCTTATATTCCATATTTGATCAGTAAAGCTTACTTTATAATGGTTCAAAACATAAACTAATAAAGAAAACCAAGAAACAGCTTGTAGAGCTTGTAGCTCCAAGAACTCAAGTGTATGTAAAAGTACTTCCAGTGCCTTTGGTTGCATGTGAAAAATCATTTTTACTTTACTATCTTGAGAGTAAGATGAAGCTGAGTCTAAAATAAATTTTCTGTATTAGTCTTGGCAGCTTTTTCAAACAATAAATGGATAAGTGTGTCTCCTTGGGGCTAAGCATGGTAAAACTGGGAACTAGGTAACCTTCAAATTTTTATATTAATATTTATTTTTTAGAACTGTGTGCAGAAAACTGTGTTGTAGGTCTTGGTGCGCTGCTGTGTTTGTTTCTAATAGAGTTTTCATTTAAGCATGATATTGTGTTGATTGCCCAATATGCAGTGTCATAAAATGCAAGATTTTCCTTTTGATTTAGTTTTTCGTTCTGTGATCAGGAGGTTAAAATGCAAAGCAGTTTTAAATATAAAGAAAGTGATTTCTACTTTTTGTTTCTGTATCTGTTTCGTTTCGGGCATGATCACATGTTTAAAATATTGCTATTTATGCTACCCAGATATTTGTTGACATCCTAACACCATTAATAGTGCCTGCTTTAGGTCTCGTCTGGCTGAACTATATGCAACCAACCCTTGATTTTTTTCCTTTGTAGGTCTTATTATTATGCCAAAATAAGAGTATAATGTGGTCTTTCCTGCACCATCCAGTTGGTGCCTGCCCTGCCATCAGTCTGTTCTCTTCCTGTAGCAAAAGGTGTGTTGCTGATCCTGGCCTCCTTTGTCCAGGCTGTACTTGGGCAGCCACAGGGAGCCCCACCAAAGTGAGGAGCTGTGAGTTGTTGCCAAGAAGCCAAGCCAGTCTCTGGAAACAGACAAATACTAAAGGCCAAGTTTGTAAAAGTGTGAGTAAGGCATCTATAAACACTTCTGGGCACCTCACCGGAGTTGAGAGAAAGGATCCTGAGATACCTAAATAGTGCCTGTCTGTAAGATTCTGTCTCCAGATCTTTCATGTCCCAAATCAGGTCTAGATATGTGACAGAGCCAGAGGGAACCTCTCCCCAGTTTCTGCATGAAACTGAAAAGTTGTTGGATTCACTAATGTGTTGTTATAAATTTGTGTATTTCAATGGATGAATCATGTAGCCTGAATTGGGGATTCCATTTGTGTGGGAAAAGTGAACTGCTTCAAGGTGAGCAGGACTGAACTTCAGGAAGTATGGTTAGTAGCCTAATGTGAGGGGACACACGAAACATCAGATGGGGTCTGTTCCATTCGGGACATTGCAAATGCTTAACAAGGCTGTCTCTTTACCTTATCTCACTGTTTCCTTTCCTTGAATCTTTCTGAATGGACTGAATTGCAGTATTGCTTGGATTGCCAATGTGAGAAAGCCAAGCTGTTTTCCAACAGCTGTATGTGGCATTTCTCCAAGCTAATTTTGGGATGGAGAAATTCCTTTTTCAGCAGTCAGTTTTTTTTCTTGATCAGCTGAAAAGCTGATGAGAAAAGGAGAGCTAGTGGGTGTGGAGGGCTGGCACTAGCACCACACAGAAAAGCACAGGGGAAACCTGCAGCTCTCAGAGAAGATGTGAACAAACATTTACTGGAATGATGTAGAAACGTGCCTTTCAAATCTAGTTAAGTGCTTATAACGTCTTTCATGTAGCACTTTGCATCTAAGTGTAATTTTTCGTAAGTAAATTGCATCTGAAATGACATGAGAACAGGATATTGCAGTGCAGTAATTCATGGCAGAAAGGTGATGTGATCCCTTTCAGGAATGCCTTCACAGGTTATGTTGTCTGTGTTAGAAATAACCTGGTAGTCTCTCTGTTGGACACCACCTGAGTGTATATGGACAGTTGATCTGTCCTTGCACTTTGGAAAACTGCTGTAGAAATCTACTGGATGTTTATTCTTGAGGGTTTTTTTGGTTTAAAGAAGGTGGATGTGTTCTGAAGACTTTGCTCTGTGAAGATATGTCTTATAAAAAAATGTTTAGCCAAGTCATTTTTTTTTTAAAATCACTGTGTTAGTCATCCCAGTGATTATATGGGGAACACTTCAGGAGTATTTCACATAGCATCAGCCTTGGCTTGGAATGACAATGAGGGTGAAGTATTAAAAACTGTGTGCTCATGAAGACAGACATGGCTGCATTGTTACATAGAGAGATCATCTCAGTATTTGCTGTTGAATATATCTTTGCATTAATTCAGCTCGTTTCTGAGACAACACACTGGAAGAAAACATAATTTGAATTAATTATTTGCGCATATGGCATATGCCTGATGTCAGCTAATGCTGCATTAAGGATAGGCATGCTGGGCACACATTAAATAATAGAGTAAATATTTGTATTGTTTATGATAAACTAGTTTCTTATGCAGATCTTCTTTCTTTGTGTCTAAGTGAACATTCCCATTGGGCTTATTTACTGTGATTCATATAGTGCAATATGTTAAATGTTATAAAAAGCATGTGTTTAAATCTAAATGCTGCTAAAAGACCTCACTGTGTTTTTAGAGCAATTGATGGTTTAGTAACATTTTAAAACAACATTGAGACCATTATGGCACCTTATTATTATATGAAATGTCTTGTTAACATTAATCACAAAGGTTCGTTTTGTGTCAGAAATACTTCCATAGGAGTTCCATTGTGATCTAACTGTAATGAAACGTACATTTATCTCAATATGTTTTGAAATATTCATGTCAAGTGATTATTTTAGGAAAGAGAATTAGATGCCCTAAAGTTGCACAGCAGTTGAAGAAAGAAGGATTAAAAAAAAAAAAAAGAACCAAAACCTAGAACTCGCAAACCAACAACCTGCACTAAAAAATGAAAAATGCTAAAATCTAGGACCCTCTGTAAGAAATTTAGGCACAAACTCTTGCCTTAATGAACATAAAAATATATAAAAATCTCTGGTTGTAGAGGATGGGAGAAGGCAAGAGTAGAGGTCCAGAAAGTCCATTAAGTTTGGAGAGAAAACTTGGTTTGAGCTTGGTTTGCTACCATTGATGAGGTCTAATAACTTTTAGATCTTAAGGAAGCCTGGTACCAGAATGGAGAGGCTGAAATCTTATGGGATGGCATGTACTTTTCACATTTTGTCTGCCCCAACTGCAAATGGTTATTCCAAGGTGAGATTTTGGTGGGCCTTCCAGTGTGGACAAGCCTGATGCAATTGTCAGATGCATCCTTTAGCAGTTATCCTGTTGTGTCTGATTTGCAGATGCTTGTGCAGGCTGATGTGCTGGGCTTAGAGAAAATGGTCAGGCTGATGAGCTGTCCTGTCTGAGAATGGGCTGATTTGTTGTGATGTAGGGTTCTACACAGTGACAGCACCCTTTGTCAAGGATTTCTGAAGCTACTGGACATGCAGAAATCTGGTGAATGACCCAAACTGAAAGAAGGCAAGTTACTGCTAAAGGCAAGTGTCTTTCCCTCACATTGGCACCCAGGTATGCTGGATGGGGTTGATTGGTAGGGATGGGACATGCTCTCTGAGCTGCCTGTCCAAGTGTTCTTCCTCAGCTGGGTGGGTGCCTATGGCAGGGGTCAGTCTACCAGCATCTGTTATCTTTGCTGGCAGTGGCTCTCAGGAAAATACGCCCAAGAATCCAGGAGAGGCCATTCTTTTGGGGAAAGATGGTATGGGAACTTCAGCTACAAAATAAATTGGCAGATGTGTTCGTACTACTTGCTTTCCTGAAGATCACAGTACTGTGTGTGAATATTGATGTGAGCTCAGGTATAATCATGCCTTCACTACTCCCTCTTATTTTTCTGTGGATATTTTCAAATGTGTAGTATTTTAAAATACGTTTATCAGAGACAGAACGTGTCTAGATATGGAGACAAAAGACCAAAAATGACAATTCCCAAACAGAGCAGAAATAAATCCAGCAGTATCATTTATTTATTAAGAAAAGAATAAGCATTAAAATAGGAGCAGTGCTATGATAAACTTGACTGCAGACTCTGCAGTCCAGCCTTGTAAATAAGATTTAGAAACAGTATAACTGTTTGGGGAATACATGATTGAACTGAGGTACTAATGTCTAGAAGAATGTAGCCTTCCCCTTCTCCATCATTGGGTCCCCCTTTATCCTGGGCTGATACCCTTTAGTATATTGACATCAGTATATTGACATCAGTATCTCCCACATTGTCAAAGAGCAGTATGGCCATTTGACTTCCAATTGATACAAACAAGAAAAGGCTCCTGATACCAAGTTTGCTTTTCACTTTACAAGCAGAATGAGGAGAGGTGTAAGGAGAGGTTTGTGATGTTTACTGCTAATTCAGATATGCTGCAGTGAGAAGGAATTCTGCATTTGAGAGACAATTATTCTAAAATGGCCAAGGTGTTAACTGTTAATCATTCCACGTTCCCAAGAGCTTTTGAGCTGTTCAAGATCCACAGCACACATTTGTCAAGGCAGATGGAGTTCTAAATCACTTCTGCAATCTCTGAATTTTGGAAGAAGAGATCACTTTTACAGTATGAAGCCATCTTCAGAGGGCTGCGTGTGATGGCTTTTCTGAATTTGATACTTCTGAACGAGGAGGAATAGGAAAAAAAATTCCCTCATATCTGATCATGACAGTAGGGAGTTCTAGGTATGGGACATAAGGGGTGTCCCTGGATGCCAGAGGGTGATCCAGTTTGAGGATAAGCAAAAAAAACCTGACATACATGCTGTGTAAACAATCTCTGTTTCTGTACTTGGTCTGTGGTGAAATTAATTGTTTTCTGGTTTTTTCATGTTTAGCTATGGCTGGTACAAGGTTGACAATTATACTGGCTTCCATAATTTATCCTTTATCATCAAAGTGTTTTTTTCTGTAGCTTTTGTTAAGAACCTTATTAGAAATCATCCATCAAGGAAGTTGGGAAATGTGTCCTTACGTCTAAGAACGCATAAAACAATTGTGTTGGATATCCAAGTAAAATGCTGATAGGCAGTTTTGCACAGGGAGATGTTAAACACAGAGCAGTCTGTGTGACTGACCTGGCAAGGCACTGATGTGGACAGCCTTTGGTTTCTGTTTTGCTTCATAGCCAGCCAGGTACTTCAGCTTCTCATCCACATTTCCTTATTTTGCTCACCAGCCAGCCTACAGCGCGTGCCCTGCCGAATAGGCAGCTCATCAGTTTGTAAAAGAATCAGAGTTTGTTATTTAGGGGAAAATGGGGATTAAAATAAAAAAGATTGATTTTTTTTTTCAGTGTCATTTGGGACTGACTTATAATAAGATCCTGCTGCATTAGACAGTATTTGCTTCAATTCTTGGCAGCACTAGTTGGATTAGGAATGTCTAGCATGCAACTCAAATCCAGAGATTGTGTGCCAGGTATTAAATAGTGGCATAAAACTAGTAAAAAATAGGAAAGCTCTGTTTAATAACTGACTTGCCACTTTCGTCAAAATGCAGGAATACATTTTGTTGATTGAGGTCTGGATGTGTTAATGCATTTTCAATTGAGATGAAATGATTTTTTAAAATAATTATCCTAACACATCTGAAATACAGGCAATCAATTTGTATTAAAATATCACAAGTTAAGGCTCTTTTTAGTGTTACAAATTACCTATCCTTGGAATATTGTTAGCTAGCTCTTGAATTACAAGAAATTCCTTCTGTGTTATTCTTGATTGGCTAGCTTTGGTTGGGATGCACAACTCCAAATGTATATTTATATCTACCAGAGCCCTTGTTACTCCTTTTTCATCTAGATTTTCATTTTGGATTGGTAAGATTTAGTGTTATGCACTTCTGAGCTCTCTTCATGTGCACATCCTGAATGTTGCACCCTGGCTCATGCAATGGCTGGCAGCTAAGGGCAGCCACAGGAGTGGTGATGCACAGCAAAGATGTTGATGTGCCAGTTTTGTGACGCATCTGGTGACTGGTGTGGCCCCTAGGATAAATTTGAGAGATTGCAGGTTGTCTTCAATTCATTGCTGCTCTATGGCCTCATATGGCTGCTTTCTGCCAACCCACATGCACGGGAGAGTGATACACTACGGCTGTTCCTGCTTTTCACCTGAGAAGCGGGTCAAGGGCTGCACCAGTCCTGTATCTTCAGGGGCATGTTCTGGATGCACTACAGGCATCAGAACCAAGGCAGTGGGCTGGGAAATGTAACAACAAGCTTTCCAGGGACTGTGATGGTTCTTAAGACAACCAGACGTGTCTGTATCAAAGCCAACCCTTATGGGAAAAGCATTTGTAGCTATTTTTAAGAACTGAGAGCGAGTCAGGGAACATAACACAGTAAAAGAGCATAGAAGTAGGAGGTTGCACGCTTCATTGCTGCAGAACAAATATATGTTTGATGACCACAAAGCTGTTTGTGGGAAGCAGTCACAGGCAGGAGCACTTGTGGATGATTTCCGAATTTTGAAAGAAAGAGAAATGTAATTTTGTTGAAGTTTAGCAATTACTTACCGTAGTTAATTAATCATATAATTAAGTAAAATGAGACCATATTTCTTGAAATGTGTCAGATAATTATGATACATTTTGGTAATTATGTGTAATAAAATTAATTAAACACATAATTCAAAGAATCAGGAAAATTATTACTTGAAATGATTTATCCCATACATAGGTCAGATAAATCTGTTTTATTTTTCTTGTGCTCAATCCAAACCTTATAATATGATCTTTTCTGGTTTTGAAATCATTGCAGATTTCCAGTATTAATTCTTTGCCTTAATATTAGCTCTTGGTCAGGATTTTTCTTGGGATTCTTTAAACCTTATAGTAGTATTGGTCATCCAGTATAAAAAACCTTGGATCTCCCTTTTTAGATCATTACTCAGAAAATAGATGTGACCGTTACATTGTGCTGATTGTTGCGCATACAGAGTGTTTGTGAAAGATGAGAAAGGAAAAGAAAATGAGGAAAACAAATATTACCAAAGTGTAAGCCAGTGTGCTTGGAGCTCAGAGATGTTTTAATATGTTTTTTTTGGCATCCGCCTGAAGCATCAAGCGCACAAATACTCTCCCTTGGTATGGAGGTCTAAACTGACCTCCCTTTCAAGTTGCAACATTTTTTATAGTTAGTTCTCATTTCCATTACTGCTGGGAGGAAATTCTGCTGCCACTGCAGATGAGATCCTCTAAGAAGGGGAAGTGATATAAAAAAACCCTATAAAATCATGCTTGTGATATTAATTTTCTCACCTCAGGCTTAATAATAATTTTACGGTCATTTTTGAGAAGTTTTTTAGCCATAATGTTTTATCTATCTTTATGGTCCCTTACGCTGTATTTAATCAGTGTAATTATAGAAGGATAATTAAATATAATGCTATGTAGTTCTTGAAATTTGAACACTATTACTATTAATGTAACTAAAAAAAAGCCCCTTGTAAATCTTGATGTCTACACAAAGCAAAATATTTGATATGCCATTAAAAGGAAATGGTGGTGCATTTTTCTTGGTATGGCAGCACACATCCTAATGCATTAGTTCATTGGTGGTTGAAGGTAATTTTTAGCAGCATGAAATCAACTGAAGTGAAAGGTACTAATTTGCTTTAGGATCCTAGGATGTCTCAGATTTTTAAGAAACAGCATAGGCCTCAATTTAGAAAACTACTTAGGCTTATGATTAAACTAACCTTTAAGGAGTGGAACTCTTGAGTGCTTGTGTTTATGCTACTCGTTTACATGCCCAAATGGACTGGCTTGGCTGATTTTTGTATATCTTGTAGTATCTTTGGAAAGCAAGCCATGGATCTGGTGCCACTGTGATCCGTGTTCATCTTGTTTAAATTGAGGTGAAAGGATCATATATAGGAGAAGAGGCTGGGGTAAATGGGTGTAAGGAGGCATATTTCAGTGCTTATGGTGCTGCTGTGAACAGGATGCAAGGATGAATATGTAAATTTTGCTCTAAACCTGTTCCTTTGTCCATTAATTTTACATTCTTGACTTGCCATGGGAAAAACTTCTATGCTGAAATGTCCCAAAACTATACTGTGCTTCCATGATAAACTCCATAGTTCCTTTACTTGTTTTCAAAGAGATGAAAGTGTTATGATATTTTAAAGTGTCCTGTAAGTAACAGGAATATAGTCAGTTTGATATCAGTCTAAAAACATGCCATTGTATGCATCCTAATGGACACTAATTGTCAAGCTTGTCAGAAGAGAGCCAAGACAGAATATGCTTGTCCATTTTAGCTCAGAGCTGAGGCAAGGAATTGTAAAGACAATTCCTTGATTTTGTCATGCTGCACCACTTGTCTCTACTGCTCCCCAGTATCTGTCAATTAGACACCTTTGCAGTCAGCATCTTCGGCATTTCTCTGGGGAACTCTGGGACCAGCTTCTTCATGGAATGGTGCTAGCTCCAGTCATGTCAAAAACTACATGTATGCTTTTGGGTATGGGTGGTCCTATGTCTTGCACATGCAGGTGTCAAACGTGCAGGTTTGGGCCTTAGATTGGCACTGGACTGTCTGCTTTGGGACAATGATCTTGACTCATGCTGTCTCGTTAACCCTAAGCTGTATTTACCTTCCAGTAGACAATATAAGTGATTCAGAATTTAAGCTGTATTTACCTTCCAGTAGACAATATAAGTGATTCAGAATTGATCTGCCCCGCAAATACAACATTAAAAAAGTAAAATTGTGTTGCATATTCATAGCCTGGCAGTGATATCACATGATTTCATGCCTTTGAGAAAAATAGAGGAAGTACATGCTAGAAAAACATCTGTAAACTAGATAGTTCCTCTTCACTGTGAATGTCAGATATAAGTAGTTGTCACCAGAAAGGTATGGTGCCGTATTAGGGCTGTCTTTAGCAAACTTCCAGAAGCAGTCTCCCAAAAAAGGGAGCACTACTTGGCAGAAATTCATCTTGCTTACCAATTCTTTTATTTATAATTTTTTAAGCCCAGATTTGACTTTCAGCACAACCCTATAGTCCTTTTCATTTTTACTTGTGTGGTTTGTTTTAATAATGTGCTTTGTTTTTCAGTGACTGGATGGAAGAAGCATTAAGAAGAGAGTTCATTAATATGGATTTGCATTTTTGAAACTATTGGGTAGCAAAATCCATTGAAACAAGATCCAATGAAATGCCCAAGGGGACTACTGTTACAAGTTAGTGGTGGTGTCCTTCTAATGGCACCAGAATCCTTGTGACTACAACCAGATTTTTTCTCTTCAGGTACCTGACTGTCACACATTGAGGTAGCTTCTTACCTGTGCTTAAATACATTTCAGAATGCATAGGTTTGTATTCTGTCTCTTCTCTGAAAACCAATTATGAGAAATCAATGAATCACAATTCATGACACTGGATTCAAGATGGGAAAGCTACCTACAGCCCTTGTAGAACAGGGAGGTTTCTCTGGACAATTCTGTAATCTGTGTGGGATTAAAAACCTTGTATCTAGAACAGTTTCATCCCCAGTGTTTAAGGCAAATCTCTTTTAAAGTTCATATACTCCTAGGCTATTGCCATTCTCTTCTTCAGCTTCAGGCTCAGGCCTTGGAATTACAGAGTCATTCAGGTTGGGAAAGACCTCTAAGATCATGGAGTCCAACCATTAACTTGGCATTGCCATGTTCCCCGCTAAGCCATGTCCCCAACTGCTTCTGATCAGCACTAGAGAAGATGCAATGGATATTCCTATGGGATTCTTCCACCTAGCCTGTGTCTTACACCTTTTAAATCAGTAGTGTTTATCTCCATCGGTCTTTGTGGGGGGAAAGTTAACTCTTCATTTTTTGTCCTAGAATTTGACCCCTTTTCTTGCCTGTTCTATGGATTATCTTGCTGCTTCTCAGAAGCAGCTCATCTGCTTTTCCAGGAGGAGCTAAGTCACAGCTCAGAATATGATGGTACAATGATCCAGATATTCCCTGTAAGGATTAATTAAATTATTTGAGTGCTGCTCAGTGGCATTTATTTTCCCCATCAAGCCTTTTTTTCTTACATGCTCCTGCCTTGCTCTTTGCTCATCCTGCAAGCCATTCTTACAACAGGCCTGTTACCCCATAATGGCTGTTAAAATATGACTGCTGTTCTAGGGATTCTCACCCTTGTGCTTTACCTCCTCACTAAATCTCCTGTTCCCCTGCTTGACTGTTAGCCTCTCCAAAATTTGCTGCATTTGGCTGAAATGCTGTCTTACATGCAAAGGATGATTCCTTGACTGATGTGGCCTTCATAATGGTTCTTGGAAGGTAAAAGGTTGTGATAGATGGACATAGTAAAAGAAGATTTTTTTTCAGGAACCAGGAGCATGTTTTTACTCTGATGTCTCTACTGGTCCATTTACCGCTGAGAGAAGAAAGAAGTGGAGATTAGGAGCTGTTCTGCTAAATTAACCCTAGCTGGTCTCAGGTGATTAGTCACTAATGCATTTTTGCATGAACACCTTCAGTTGACAAATTCTGACTCCTAGCACCAGGTGGCTAAGAGTTTTGCTACGGAAATACACGAACATCAAGTAATATCTGCTGTTGAATTCTTTCTGTAGTAATGGGAACTGGCATCTTCTGCCATCAACTGTAATTCAACTAAATGATACTCTTTGTGACAAAAGAAATTAAACTGTGTTGTACAGCACATGGCCCAACACAAATTCATGGTTTTCAACATTCCAAATTATATAACTAATGTCCTTACAGTCAAGTTTTTTAAGGCAGATAAATTGTTTGTGTCATTGCTTATTTTTTAAGATCTTACCCAATTTTTCTTACTTCACCAGCATTACTTAGGGCAGCTTTTCATAGAAGGGACTGGAAAGAAGTTCTGAATTTCTTATTTGGTGTTTAATTTGGACAACCTCTGCATACCTTTCGCAGTTTGGAAAGTCCAGTGTCTCAGCAGGGAATTGGAAGACTATTTTTACATAACCATGTTTTGGAAATCTTGCTTGTAATTTTCTTCCATAATAAAATGTGGTCCATTTAATCTGTTCTGGATAATTTCCAATCATGATATGACTGCTTGTGCAGAAATAATTAACTTGAATGTCTGAGGTCATTTGTATCTTTTGCTCTACAGAACAAATGACATAATGACCACTGCTCAGGATCAGGGATGAGATGGCCTTAAAGTTTTAATATTGTTTTATTCTGTTAGCTGACCTAAACCAAGATGCCAATAATGCTTTGCTAACCTGGAGAGACAACCTAGATGTTGAAAAAAATGCTAGATGGAATTGTGTAGCTGTCTAAAACCTCTGTCTGGAAGGTACTATGTTAACTGGTCACTGCAACAGCTCATTTAATGAAACTCTTTGGCAGTTCAAGTCTTTATTTCTTTTGTTTCTCCTTGTCTGCCTGAGAATGGGGCAACCAGTATTTATCTGCTTGACAGGAATGCTGTGGAGGGTAAGGAAAGCCTGTGAAATGCTTTGAAGTTGCAATGCACAGCCGAATAACACTTCTATGAATAATATTTTCTGCTCCATTTTTCATGATAGCCAATTAATGTATCAAAAAGAGTAAAACTTTCAGAATCATAGTAGTTGATAGAAATGCACAGAATATTTATCTTTAAGGTGTAATAAAGAAAAGTAACTGACGAATATGGCAAAAATCACTTGGAAAAGATGTGAGTGTTCATCTTCCCAAATTATTTGGCAGCTTCCTTAAGATGGGAGATTTGACTATTTCAGGTCTACTTGTCATAACTATGATGTTAACCAGGTTTCAGTATCTTGAAGTGTTTTTTAATTAATTTTCTCCCTCTCTTTAACTGGAGGAAAATATATTACTTTTCTGGCATTAGTACTATGCAAAACCACTCCTATATGTTCTAGTTGCAGGACTTGACCAAATGCAGTGTGTGGGTGCTTAAATGGATCATGTTTCCTCTTTTACTCTTTCTGCCTGGGTATGTAGAACTGAAATGAGTCCAGGTCTCAAGATAGAGAACTGTACAAACCTAAGCAAGCCTTAACAACTCAGCAGTAGAAAACCCCCTGTAAATGCTATTATCAGCTGTGTCCTCTAGTTTTTGTGTTGAAACAAAACATCTTAACTAAGCCAAATGTACAGAGGTAATTGTGGTTTGAATTTCTGTTTTTCTCAGCTGTATCTGGAGAAAAGTCAGTATCTTTTTATATGAGTAAATCCTACTAGATTGTTGATTAACCCTTGCTGACACTTTTTTAATGCAACTTTTCTTCTAATCAAGAGGTTGACTAGGTGGCACAGAAAGGCTAAGCCACACACTAGGGTTTTATTATCCATCTAGAGTTCCAGAAGAGTTAGGGACATGTTTAGCTTAGAAGATTTCAAAATAAAGTATCTAAAAATTTTCAGTCCTGGAGTGTTTTCTTGGTTTTGATCACTTACAGGCTTTTTGACAATTGCTTAAAATAGAAGTATAGTATTTGAGGCCAAACAGACTGTATCATCCTCTGGTTTGAAGTATTTTCTGACTTTTTCATTCTGAGAATTTTTCAAATAATATTTCATATTTAACCTAGAAAAATTTATGGTTGAAGAAGACACATTTTTACTAATCTATTTTGTTAATAAAAGTATGTTATTTGCCTACCTCCATTGTTTAAATTTGGCATACTTAAAAATTTGTAGAAACTTATCTATTCTTGAATAAAGATATAAGTAGATCTGAATTTGATCTTTCATTAACTCTAGATTTAATAATTTCAAATCAGTTTTGGTGTGTCATTCTCACAATCAGTATGCATAAAGGTGTATGTATGTGTATATCTAGCATATTTGTATGCTTGTGCATTTAATTGATTTATTCAGCAGCACTTCAAGTTGTACTAGGATTGTTAAGAACTTCAAATTTGGTATTCTATGGGTTCAGTAATCTTAACATAAATTATTCCTTGTTTTAAATTAGTTGTAGATTTCCACTGGGAAAAGAATAGTATCACCCATATAGAAAATTAGCCTGGGGTTATACATATCAGAACAGTCAAATCCTTGAGGAATCACTGTGCTCATCATTGCAGAGTGGTGCTGTGTATTGGGGAGCAGATTCAAAAGGAGCAGCAGATTGACAAATCAAGTAAAGTTCAAGTGACTTTTAATGCTGTCAGATTAAAAAGTCTTGCTCCTCAGAGTCTTTGATGATACCTGTTTGATTACATTGGCTCCCATCTTTGTGCTGCTTTTGGTCTTGCTCTCTTATTGTCTGTAGGGTTATCATTTTACTGACTGTCAGCTGAAAATGTCTCTCCCCCAATATGTCCTCTTACGTTTAGAAATTTTACATAATTTTTGATTTTGGTTCCCAAAGTAGATTGATCTGCAGAATGAACTCTCTGGCCCTTGCAATATTTTTCAATATCTAATTTGTTTTTAAAAAACCCAACCCTGAAAGCAAATATAAAGTTTTTAGATCTCATGCCAGTTGAGGAAACCTTCATTAAGTAAGCTAACTGTAATGTAGTGGAATTTTACCTGCCGGAATACCTGGCACATTAATTCCAGAAAAAGAGTGATATTTCTTCGTGTGTCACTGGTGATTACATTACTTGTTGCCTCTGTTTTTAGGAAAGAGAAGCTGGAAAAGTATTTTAAATGAGAATTGTAAATAAAAAATCAAATTGAAGAAAGAGTGAGCAATGAAACATAGATAATGAACAAAATTAATAAAAAAGAGAAGAAAGTAAGTAATTATTTCAGCCTTTCAAAATGGAGGACATTTTCTTAGGAAGTGGTGCAGCAGAAATGGAGGTGAGGACAGGACAGGTTGTGCAGGACATCCCTTGTATTCAAGCAGATCCTCAAGCACTCTTGAGTCAAGCACAGGCAACAGAAATGTTCAAGAATAAAAACTGGAAAGTTCTGAATATTTTTGAAAATAAGGGTTGTTCCTAAAGGGATTTGGGACCCCATCTCAAACTGGTCATGAATAGGTGTGTAAGCCAAATGTTTTCATTCATTTATGAATTGCTCTGACAGGGGAGGAAAGGCAGAGAAGAAAGTGGGTGAACAAAGCCAGTTTTGTGCCAATAGAGTGTTGTTTTCTAGGAAACACCACTTGCACAGCTTCATTGTTGCTGAGTCACTACTTCTTCAGGTCAAAGCAAATCCACATTTTTATAGTGTATAATAAATTTTAATTGTGTTTGATATGGGTGGGAAGTTCAGAGTTTTGAATGTAGATGAATTATAGGAATGAAGGTAAAATAGGGGCAGAATGTTTCCTTATGAGGTATTCCTTTGAACACTATTTTATTTCTAGTAATACTAGGATTTTAAAAAAAGAGAATGTGTTAAGAAAACTATTCTTTTTCAATGTCACGTTGTATATGATGAAACCTGAAAACCATTAAAGTGCTAAAGAAATCAAAAATTAAACATGACATTTCATCTTTAAGCTATCACTAATACAAAGTAGTGCATTAGAGTAAAATAAAATGAGAAAAATGTGTTAAAGAAATTTTGAGTTTTCTGGATTCCATGGTTTTTCTACTCTGTGTCTTGTGATTTAGAGTGTTATTTGACTACGTATCAAAATTTCCAATTTATGAACAAGCCTGTGTTGTGAACATAGACAAGGTACAAGCTTTTGACAATGGAAAACTTAATGATCCACAGCAAGAACAGGGAGGAAAAGCAAGCAATAACACATGGAAGTGAATTTGCTAATTTCTTTATTGTAAAGATAATCATGGTTCCAAAATGCAGTGAAAAAAGATGATGTTGATGCTGTGGTTTATAGGGGCCATATAAAACTGAAGTAGATGAAAACTTGAGGAAAAATAGCCTGTCCAGAGATCTGCTTGCTGCTGTAGTTTGAAATTCATAAGGTTTTGGTGCTGTGAAGAAATGGTTTCCAGGTACTTGGATACTATAAATGAGCTCCTTCACCATGTTGTAATTATGACAGAAAAAAGAACTAAGAATCCTTAAATACTTAAGATTGGAAAAGACTTCTAAGATCATTGGGTCCAACCATTAACCCAGCACTGCCATATTCACCACTAAACCAAGACCCCAAATGCCACATCTACGTGCTGTCTGAACACCTCCAGAGGTGGTGATACTTAGGGAATCATAGGATAAATTAATCTGAAACAGTCTTCAGGAGATCTCTTGTCCGACCTCATACAGTGTAGCCAGGACAGCCAGGTTGCTCAGATACTGATCCAGTTGAATCTTCCAAGTCTCTGAACAAATTAAAAAACCTTTAAGGCCAGCTCATTCCACTGGTGGACTGTCCTTACAAGGAAAGGTTTTACTCTTATATCCTGTCTGAACCTCTCTTATTTTACCTTAGGCCTATTGTTGTCTGTGCCGTCATGCTGTGCCATAAAGACCCCAACTTCATCTCTTCAGTGACCTTCCTCACAGGTGCTAGGGGACTGTTGGTAGGTGTCCTCAAAGCCATTTCTTGTCCAGGCAAAACATGCCTTGTTCCTTCCGTTTCTCCCCACAGGTCTGGTGCTCCAGACCCCAACCAGTCTTGAAACCCTCTGCTGAAATTTGCCTTGGTTCATTGCTGTGTTTTTTGTATTTGTGGGTGGGGTTTGTGGTACACTGGATGTGGTCTGATGAGTACTGCGCGGGGCAGTCGTCTGTTCTCTCTGCTGGCCGTAGTCCTGCTCACACAGCCGAGGAAACTGCTGGCCCTTGCTGCCAGTGTACACTGCTGGCTCCTGTTCAGCTCCATACACACCAAGGCTTCCCACTGGCTGCTTCCCAGTGAAGCCCAGCCTGTAATGTGTGTTTTTTCCCGAGTGCAGGACAGGCCTTTTGTTCTTGTTGAATTTCAGGAGGTTCCTACTTCTGTCTGAAGACAGGTGCCAGATTTGCCTTCTGCCAGTTCTTGGGGCCCTGTCCTTTTCCTTTCAGAGGTGCCCCTTGCAAGTGAGCAGCCTTGGATGCAGCCTGCCAGGCCCCATGGATGCCTATGGGCTGAGTTATCTTGAGATACCTGAGTCAGTCCTCTGCCACTGCTGGGCCTCCCCTTCTCCAACTCTGCCTCAGTGCTGGGGCCTGGAGGACCTTTTTGGTGAAGACTGGATCGAAGGCATGGAGTACCTCAGCCTTACCTTTGTGCATGGTCACTAAGTCACCTGCCTCTGTTGCTGTATTCTCTGAAAAACAGGTAACTATTTTTAAAGGCTCTAATTAAAAGCATGGGCACTGTGAACAAAGGTCAAGGTCTTCCTGGCCTGGTATCTTGTTTCTGTTGTTAGGTATTCTGCACTTCTTCAAAGGATCCAGGCTGACATGAATGACAGTGGAATAATTGGCCTGCAAGGAAACTCTTTTTCAGGTGTTTTAGAAACCCTCTTTTCCTCTGATACAGGATGGTGTTTATCCTTGATGTCCTTTGACTATTTTTTAATGTCCTTCTTGACAGAGCTAATGTATTCAAGGGGAGTATATGTCATTAATTTGCAGTGATGGCAATATAAATGGCAGTATATTAATATTTTTCATATTCTGTATTCCCTTCTCAATACATCATGGCATCCTGTTCACTTTTTTTGACCCCTCATGTGTATTGAGCAAATGTCTTCATTGAAGTACCTGTGATGAATCTTGCATCTTTTTTCCTGAGAGGTTATAACTAATTCAGAAGCCATCAGTATGTACAAGTGGCTTTAAATTTGTTCCTTCTAGTGTACCCTACTCTGCACTTTTTTCACTGTGAATTTCATCTGCTGTCAGGTTGTCCAATTACCTAGTTTTTTAAAGGTCCTTCTGGAGTTCCTCACAATCCTTTGTAGTCTTGACTACCCTAAATAGTTCTCTGTAGTCAGCAGATTTCACATTCTTATTACTTATAGCATGTCAGCTTTCAGTTATTAGTAAATATGAATAACTGTGCCTCTCATAGTATTGATCGTTTGGACATGCTTTCTTCATGCTCTGGTTATTTTTTCCTCCTTGTTCCTATTTCCAATCATTTAGTTAGTCTTTCAGAGCATGGCCCGAATGTACCTGTAAATGACTGGGTCACACTGAATACTTTTAGACACACATAGTAGCTACCAGGGCTGGTCTCCAAGGTGTCCTCAGTGAAGGAAGTTGCCTTTGAGACCAGACCATAACCTTAGGTCCTGGAGACCTTCCCCACCCCTCCAGAATATTTGACTTTCAAGACTGCATGTCCAAGTTTTCTAAGTAAATTAATATGAAGAAGGTTCTAGAGAGTCTGTTTAATGTTTCTTTGATCACACTTTTCTTCACTCAGACTGTTATGGATGGATTCTCAGTGCACTCCTGGTGGGATAAGGAATTCTGTTACACTCTGTGTGTTTTATGACTCATAACTTCTGTTGTAGATAATAACCAATACTCTTTCTGGTTAAAGAGTAAAAATTGTGTACCTCTAATTATGTGGATTGAGTCCAAAGTTATCCTTGAGGCTGGAAATATAATAAGGCAGCTGTGTTAGCTCTACTCTCTTGATCCTTGCTTCTTTCAGAACTTGTGCAGTGTTTCATAGCCCACCTTTGGGGATGGAAACTGCTAAGCTTAAGACACTGTTTAGGGAACATGTATTGTGAAAACCTGACGAGTTTGTGGGCAGAAAAGATTTATGATGGTTCAAGGTTATACGGAGCAAGTAATTGGAAGAGAGATCTGTTGAGAGTAACAAAATAAGCAAACAGCATCAAGAACAGAATATTCCATCAACTAGAAATAGCCAAGGTGAGGCAAGGACTTCAAAAGGAGGTGGTATCATATATTCATGCCCATATCTGGCTTCTTTAGAGACTGGACACTGAGGACACAGTTGAAAACAGGTGAGAGCTCAGCCTGGTTCTGAACCAGCCCAGCTGCTCTTAAATTCTTAGAAATGATAAAAATATTAATCCAAACTTCATGCAGTCTGTGGAGCATATGATATTGGAACATTCAAAATAGGATCTCTTTCTTCTGCTTAACCTTCAAATACTGTCTCTCTTTCTGCTGTGAGAGTCATATGATGATAGATGGGCTATAAGTGGGGTCAAATTTGCAAACGGGTTTGAAACTGAGGAAGGTTCTTGGTCCTGAATGGAGTAGACAGTAGAATTTGTCAAATCTCATTCTCTTTAATCATCCTGTCTCTGACAACAGCAATATGATGGAGAGTTGTCCATTCCAGGTATTACTAATTGTGATGGATAGTGATTTCAAGAAAAATTTTAGCTTCCTGGCCCATTGCTTTGTTTAACCCAGCTGTTGATTCCCACATGGTTTAATAGGAACGGTGGTCCTGCGGGAAGCTCTCCTTCCAGAACCTTACTTATATTATATAATTGACTGTTTTGGAGACTGTGTTCACCCTTGCAATCTGTTTTTACACTCAATATGGTGATGTTTGGGTTCGTCTATTGCTTTTCTTCTCATTAGTTTGTTGTGGGTTTTTTTGTTTTCTTTTTTTTTTTGAGGGGGGTGGTTTGTGTGTGTTTTTTGTCGTTTGTTTGTTTTTTGTTGTTTGGTTTTTTGGTTTGGTTTGATTTGGTTTTATTTGGATGCTTTATTATTTAGCCATACTGTTTTGTCCTTGACTTTTTACTTTTTATATATACATATGTATAAATATATATATTTAAAATATATAATGTATAAAAGTGTCCTGTGACTCTTGTAAGATACTTTTTAGTAGATTTCTATGGATTTTAGTCTCGTAACTCATTTAGGAAAAAAAGCCTCTCTCATACTTCAAGTTTAATGCACTGTTGATATGATGACTCCAAGAGGGATCCAATTTAATTACATTTTGACCACTGCTGCTTAGTGCCTAAAACTTACTTCCCAAACTAGTTCCACTGTGTTGCAAGAAACATGTATTTTGTGACTTCTGTGAGCTCCACAAGGGGTTTTCATAAAAAGAAATAAGTTCATGGCATTGAGAGTATTTCTGTTCTCTCTTTAGCCTAATGTGACACTTAGCCAGTTGGCAGTCGTGTAGCTGAGGATGTTCATTGTCTCTGTTGCAACTGATACTGTTTGTGGGCACCCACGGCTGCCAAACACATTTGAATTGCAATTCTGGCTTCCCTTCCCAATCAAAGAGGGGTGCAGGGCCAGTATTTTCCCACATCAAGCAATGAGGGCTTCATTCTTCCTGTCTACATGGGGAGGACAGGATGTGATTTTGAAGTCACAGTGCTCCTGCTCTTTATATCAAGCCAGTTTTTTTTAGCCTCTTGTGTTTAGAGAAGAGAGAAGGTCTGGTGCTCAAGACTCCGATGATGAATCTGCCTCCTGCTGTGCTTCAGGGCAGAATTCTGTCAAGCTGGGGCTCTCATGCAAAAAAAAAAAAAAAAGGGATATTTCCAAGATCTAGTATAAGCATTTACAAAGGAATTTCAAGTATAGGTGTTAATTTCAGATTTCTTCATTTTCCTGTCCCCACCCTGGTGGTGTCTCAGGTGAGAAAGTACTCTTGAATCCACAAAAGGCTTGTATTTCTGAAGAAATTCATCCCACCTACATATATTTTTGTTCATATCTGAGAGGAGAGTGGGGCCCTTTCTTTCCACAAAGCTTTTTTACTACTTGCCTCAATTTCTTGAAGTGTAATCATGCTGATAAAACGCATTGCTTTTTATGGTGGCTCACATATTGTTATAAACTCTTGGTTGTTGCAGTAGTTAGTGGTGCTTAGTTGGGTTTCTGAACTTCTGATGCAGTCAGAAGGCTGGGAAAGCTGGTGGTCTGTAGGTCAGTTGGGCAACATGAGCCTTCAGTGCCAAAGCAGCACAAGGTATCAGCAGATGAATTTAATATTTCTTCATAACACCTTTTCTCTCCCCTTTTTCCTAAACCTCAGTGCTATACAGTGGTATTTATTAGGTCAGATGATGTACTTTGCTTCAAAACATTAATATGGGAAAAAATGAACAATTGTGATTAAAATTGATCTTTTCCCTTTGGGAAGTTAGAATAAAAAATGGTTACCTGCTCATTTATGAAACAGATTTATTCTGTTGACATGGAGGCTTGTTTGAAATGTAATTGAATTTCTGTTACCTAATGGAAAGTGACAGTTAACAGTATTTATTTTCCATTTGTGTCTCAGTAGATAACATAACACAATTTTGATTTGTAGTTAGCTTTGGAATCTGAGATTGTTCTATCTCTGTAATTGAAAAGATGGGAGCACGATGGCCTATTACAATTCTGGTTTTGTTTTTTTACACCAGTAAAGGCAACATTAATACAGTAAACAGCATCTATTCCAGCTTAATAGTTGTACTGAGATGTTATTTTTGCATCCTGCCTTTCTCATTAGAAACTGCCACATCATGATCTGGATTGATAATTCTTCCATTTAGACACTCTGTGGCAGCTAATTTCTATGAGCTATGCCTCCCTTTTCTTGCCCACCTCAAAATAACTTTTTTACCTTTCAGCCAGAATGCTCTTCCTAGCCATAACATTACAATTATATTCTTCATATGTTTCTTCTGCAATTTACTTTCATGATATATATCTTGCTCACTTTGTATGGTAAGTGTTACTCAACACCTGGAGGACAGCCCCAGGATCAGGCCTGGCTAGCATGAGTTCATGAAAGGCAAGTTCTGCTTGACCAGCCTGATACCCCTCTGTTACAGGGTGACCCACTTAATGGGTAAGGGAAAGGCTGTGGACACCATCTAGCTGGACTTCAGTAAAGTCTTGACATAATTTTGCACTGCATTCTCCTGGGGAAATTAGCTGCTTATGGGCACACTATTTGCTGGTAAAAAACTGGCTGGATGGCTGGGCCAAGAGAGTGGTGGCAAGTTCATCTGAGTTTGTTCTGTCTGATGGAAACGGTGGGAGCATGATGGCTTAACACAGTTCTGGTTTTGTCTGGTGGTTGTCCCTGCGTACTCAGCACTGGTGAAGCCATACCCCAAATCCTGTGCTCAGTTCTGGGCCCCTCACAGCAAGAAACACATTGAGGTGTTGGAGTGAGTCCAGAGGAGGGCAACAAAGCTGGTGAAGGGTCTGGAGTGCAAGTCTTATAAGGAACAGCTGTGGGAACTGGCACTGTTTAGCCTGGAGAAAAGGAGGTTCAGGAGGGACCTTACTGCTCTCGATGATGACCTGAAAGGAGGTGGTAGTGAGGAGAGGGTCAGTCTTTTCTCCCAGGTAACAAGAATTGGCACAAGAAGAAAATCCCTGAATTGCAACAGAGGGGGCCAAGATTAGATATTAGGAAAAATTTCTTCATTGAAAGGGTGGGCAAGCATTGGAAAAGGACATCCAGGGAAGTGATGGCTTCACTATCTCCCAAAGTGTTCTAAAGGTATGTGGTTGTGGCACTTGGGGATATTGTAAAGTGATGAACTCAGTGATTGTGGGCTACCAGGCTCAATGATCTTTTCCAACCTTAACCTTTCCTTATGGTCTTTTCCAACCTTAACAATACCATGAAAGCCATTGCTTCATCATTAATGTTAAAAGTAGTGGGTAGCAACTTGGTTCTTATATTATTACGTGCCTTACGCTGCAATTTCCCTGCTGCTTTATATTTGGAGTTCTGCTTACCCCATAAATGATTAGGCAGCTTCTTCACACAAAGGAAGTTATAACCCTTTGAAGCCAATGTCTATCCATTCCTACTAGTTCTTCTAAATGTGGTGACACTGAAGGAGAAACATTGTTTGGAGAGGCAGTTGTCTTTCCTTTGTCATGATGAAACCTTTGCTGTCAAGGCCTGGTCACCATTTACTTGCCTTGTAACTTGCACAGTTGTTCCTGCATTTATGAAGAAATCTAAGGTGAGTGTTACATAGCAGGACAAATGTGGTGGAGGAGCTTGTTTTCTCGTAAATGCAGAAGAACAGTCAAAGTGCAGTGTTTGGTCCCAGATGGTACGAGGTGGTGCTTCTTCAAGAGAAGAAGGTGGCTGTCACAGCACAGCCTCCATTCACCCAACCTACTTTCCAGATGGGCCAGAAACAGGACACTAACTACTCACATTGGGTTATGAGCTTCTCCTGCCGGCTTTGGTACACTATTTTAAACTTACGAGTTTTAAAACAGTAGTTGTGCATTGTCCTGTTACAGCATTTGGGAAGGGGTATGATTCAGATCATATTTTTGGTATGTTCCAGTCTTATGTGCTCATGAATTCAAGCTTTTTATAGTGGATTAGATATAACAACTATTAATTATTTTATTGCCACCAGCTTTTTTTCTTTGAGCTGATGAATAAATTAAGAAGTCAGGTTTTCATGAGTCTTGAGTCTTAAGTTGATTCAGGAAGAGAAAATAGAAACGTGGTACTGTGGTTTCTAAAATGGAAACTGAGTAGACCAGTTGTGTGTAGCAGTAACGTGTTATCAAGAAGGATTGTTTCACTTGGATTATTTTAAGGGATTGTGTGCATGAAAACCACAGAAAATGGATACGGATGTTTGAAAATCCAGAAATGGTTCCTGAAAATAGAGAAGCAGTATGTTCTGTAGCTCCTGCCTTTAGGTTTTTAAATTTTGTTTCAAACAAAAGAGTGTATGTTTTCAAAGTGTACTTCATTAAAACCTCAGTGATTTCTGATATGAGCTTCATAGAACTTGAGTTTNTGGCTGGATGGCTGGGCCAAGAGAGTGGTGGCAAGTTCATCTGAGTTTGTTCTGTCTGATGGAAACGGTGGGAGCATGATGGCTTAACACAGTTCTGGTTTTGTCTGGTGGTTGTCCCTGCGTACTCAGCACTGGTGAAGCCATACCCCAAATCCTGTGCTCAGTTCTGGGCCCCTCACAGCAAGAAACACATTGAGGTGTTGGAGTGAGTCCAGAGGAGGGCAACAAAGCTGGTGAAGGGTCTGGAGTGCAAGTCTTATAAGGAACAGCTGTGGGAACTGGCACTGTTTAGCCTGGAGAAAAGGAGGTTCAGGAGGGACCTTACTGCTCTCGATGATGACCTGAAAGGAGGTGGTAGTGAGGAGAGGGTCAGTCTTTTCTCCCAGGTAACAAGAATTGGCACAAGAAGAAAATCCCTGAATTGCAACAGAGGGGGCCAAGATTAGATATTAGGAAAAATTTCTTCATTGAAAGGGTGGGCAAGCATTGGAAAAGGACATCCAGGGAAGTGATGGCTTCACTATCTCCCAAAGTGTTCTAAAGGTATGTGGTTGTGGCACTTGGGGATATTGTAAAGTGATGAACTCAGTGATTGTGGGCTACCAGGCTCAATGATCTTTTCCAACCTTAACCTTTCCTTATGGTCTTTTCCAACCTTAACAATACCATGAAAGCCATTGCTTCATCATTAATGTTAAAAGTAGTGGGTAGCAACTTGGTTCTTATATTATTACGTGCCTTACGCTGCAATTTCCCTGCTGCTTTATATTTGGAGTTCTGCTTACCCCATAAATGATTAGGCAGCTTCTTCACACAAAGGAAGTTATAACCCTTTGAAGCCAATGTCTATCCATTCCTACTAGTTCTTCTAAATGTGGTGACACTGAAGGAGAAACATTGTTTGGAGAGGCAGTTGTCTTTCCTTTGTCATGATGAAACCTTTGCTGTCAAGGCCTGGTCACCATTTACTTGCCTTGTAACTTGCACAGTTGTTCCTGCATTTATGAAGAAATCTAAGGTGAGTGTTACATAGCAGGACAAATGTGGTGGAGGAGCTTGTTTTCTCGTAAATGCAGAAGAACAGTCAAAGTGCAGTGTTTGGTCCCAGATGGTACGAGGTGGTGCTTCTTCAAGAGAAGAAGGTGGCTGTCACAGCACAGCCTCCATTCACCCAACCTACTTTCCAGATGGGCCAGAAACAGGACACTAACTACTCACATTGGGTTATGAGCTTCTCCTGCCGGCTTTGGTACACTATTTTAAACTTACGAGTTTTAAAACAGTAGTTGTGCATTGTCCTGTTACAGCATTTGGGAAGGGGTATGATTCAGATCATATTTTTGGTATGTTCCAGTCTTATGTGCTCATGAATTCAAGCTTTTTATAGTGGATTAGATATAACAACTATTAATTATTTTATTGCCACCAGCTTTTTTTCTTTGAGCTGATGAATAAATTAAGAAGTCAGGTTTTCATGAGTCTTGAGTCTTAAGTTGATTCAGGAAGAGAAAATAGAAACGTGGTACTGTGGTTTCTAAAATGGAAACTGAGTAGACCAGTTGTGTGTAGCAGTAACGTGTTATCAAGAAGGATTGTTTCACTTGGATTATTTTAAGGGATTGTGTGCATGAAAACCACAGAAAATGGATACGGATGTTTGAAAATCCAGAAATGGTTCCTGAAAATAGAGAAGCAGTATGTTCTGTAGCTCCTGCCTTTAGGTTTTTAAATTTTGTTTCAAACAAAAGAGTGTATGTTTTCAAAGTGTACTTCATTAAAACCTCAGTGATTTCTGATATGAGCTTCATAGAACTTGAGTTTATTTATTCAATAAATAGATGAAATCATAAATAACAACAGTGCATAAGATAGCCTAAATTGACAAAAAACAAATTAATCTGAGCATAGGACTTGCTGTATTGAATATGAACAAAAAGTATTTCAATAAGAAGCGTGAAATGTGTCATATTTTCAGAGCAGCCTTGAGCTGCTCTGCAGTACTCATAAACCACAGATTTACACACATCCTTGTCCATTGGTTGACTTAAAATAGTTATAATTTCAGACATCTCCTGGTTAAAGGTTTACTAATGAACAATTCTTAATAAACCATTTGTAACTGTACTATTTAATGTGTAAATATGCAGTTTGATGAGATAGATATCCAAGCCTTTAGTGGCTGAATATTTCAAGACATTTTAATGAGACCTAGAATGGAGATTTCAGTGGGTATTTCCATGCATATTTCTTTACATATGCAACAATATATGTATGCATACAGGGGTACACATATGTATGTGTGTATATAGATGTGTGTGTGCATGCATATATCAGGGACTCTATTATATCATTAGTTATCAAGTAGAGTTGATAAATAACTGAGGAGCCCAAATATTTTCAGTGGTATAGTGTGGCTGCCATATGGGTGAGAGCTTTTTAACAGACACAAAAGCTTAATGTTCAGTACTGTTTTGTACTGAAAAATTAAATTTAATGCAAGATGGAATTTTTAAACTTTGAAGGTTTAGAGGACTATCACTTTTTTCCAGATCCACAGATACTCAGCAGTCCATGGCAACAAAGTTTTTCCATATTTGTTCTTTTTTAACCCTAAATTATGACTGTGTGCTGACTTTTATTGACCTCTCCTACATGCCATATTCTGATCATCCAGTCTGGAAGAGAATTTCTGCTGATTTTGTTAATAGCTGAAACATAAAGTAATTTACAGAGCATTTTGTGAAATAAACGACCTTTTTCTAGAAGGGTGGCATTTGAGTAGGCTTTATGTGGAAAATTTTGTGTGTGAAATACACAGTGATCCTCTATATGAGAAGGAAAAAGAGGGTGGACAAATGCTGTTTTTTCTGTTGTTTAATTGGTATACTCCTGCAGGAACTGCGCTGTCTCTGTTGACAATTGTGTAAGCCAGAAGTTTTAGGCATAAATGTGCTTCAAAATAGCTGTGTGGCAGAATGAAAACATGTCTTAGAAATAACTAGATCTGTGGAAAAAATTCCAATAGAGAGAAATAAAAAGCTGGAATCCCTTAGTTTTGAGCAGAGATTAATGATAGAAGCCGTAGGAAGTATGGTACAAGAAAAGCCTGGGGAGATTCCTTATTTACCTCTTTCTTCATCATCTCAGAATGATGAGAGGAGGGAAGCATCCTACTGGAATTAACATATTTATCTAGATATTTATTCATAACTGTACAATTTGACTTGTCATTGTGCTAATAATTTTATTTTTATATTGAAGTTGTCAAGGAGGGACAATTAATTGTAATTGTTGTTTTAAAGGGCAATATCTTTTGCAGGACATCAGAAACAGAAGCCTGTTCCTGAATTCACATTCTCTCTGCTGGTATGGTTTTATTCTGAGATGTATCCATTTCAATTAAATTTTAATATATATAAAATAGGTAAAGTTAACACATACACTGTGTGTATTTTGCACCTCAAGCAATGAAGGCATAGGCCTTCATTTCCCTGACTGTGATAATTGCTGCTTAGCTGGAGAGACTGGTATGTGGTGTACACATCTTTGAGGAGTTCTTGCAGTAGGATGGATAGCACTGGAAACCTGTTGGGCTCAGAATCTTCCTGGAGAATGCTGAGCTCCTTTTGTTGCACACGTTCCTGGCTCCCTGCTGGGAGTTCTTGTGTGTGCTGGGTTTTCAGGGAAGTAATCATGATGAAAGTGGCTCGATCACTGACACGGGTTGAACGACATTAATAAAGTTTCAAATTATATCTGGTTTGTATATTAAACTGAGACAGGTATCTGTAGTGTATCCACCATAGTGGGAAAAAACCCTACATATGGATGAACTTAATCTGCTCATTGGTCTGTGGACATGTTGTCCCTAGAGATGGTGCATTTCCACAGGATGTCCCTTAGCAGGATTTTTGTGCTTAGTCATGTGAGTAGGCTGTAAAATCAGAGGTGGAAGGACTCCTTTTGACTATGCAGTTGGTGTGGCTTGTGTGTATTATTCCTTTTAGCAGGTGTGTGGAATCTGCTGCATTTTAGACATGTACTCCTGATGCAGAGGCAAATGGGGCCCACGAGTTAAAATATCCATTCTTTTCACTTTTGTCCTGTTTAGCATAAACAGCTGTCAGTGACAGTGTTGTTAGGAGTTAGATGGACTGGTCTGCACATTAACTCATGTGAGACAATGCCAGGGATATATCCCAGTTTGGCTGGGGGGAGGCTCAGCTGTTGTGGTCCTCTTGTTTGTCTGTCTCCTACGTTATTTCTCCCTCCTGACCCATCCCACAAATCACATAGGATAAACTGAAACTAAAGCAGAGGAGAATAAACTCAGAGGTTGGAATGGATTTGCTCTGTCCTTCCTGTTTTATTCCTCTCTACCACAGAGAAGACTGTTGTCCTCCCAGCTTCCCTCATCTTCCCTGCAAAAGGGCAAGGGGTAATGATTTTAGATTCAAAGAGGGTAGATTAAATGTAAGGAAGGTATTTTTTACAATGAGGGTGGCAAAACACTGGAACAGTTTGCTGAGAGGGATGATCCTGGCTCTGGAAGTATTTCAGGTCAGGTTGGATGGGGCTCTGAACAACCTAATCTAGCTGAAGATGTCTCTGCTCATTGCAGGGGAGTTGAGTCACCGTTTCTGTATAAACACGCAGTCATCCAAAAGTTGTGTTTTATGTTTTACTAGAAGTGCCTTAGCTTACACACTGGAAAAAATTGGTGATAGGGATTCCTGTCTGAGTTCTTACCTATTAAAACTGCTGCCCCTCCATTTGTAGGGTACATAGGGATGTGCATGAAATGAAGGAAAATTTATGAAAAGGTTTACTGTACACGTTGTTAGTATTAAGTGCTTGTACATATAAATGCATTTCATTGCAGAGGCTTCAGTGAGTACTGTGTGCAGCTTTGCTTTGGAACAAAGTAGTAAGCCATCTTCTGACAGGGCCTGAAGTTTCTACATGCATTACTTATGTTCTCTGAAATTTTTATTATAAGCTCAGCAGCATAAAAGTAGTGGTGGATTCCGGCTCCAGTTTTGATGTGCTGTGCTGAGCTACAAAGAGGTTTCTAGAGGGAGACTTCACTTAACTGTGCTCAGACTGGAAAGCAAAACTGCTGCTCCGCAAGTGTTGGATCCAGATCAGCAAGAGTTTCAGAGCAGAAATGAGGAACAAGGAATGGAAAACTCTTCAAAAAAACCTACAACACAAACCACAAACAAACAGAAAGCCTGTTGAGAGCATCACTGTGAGTAGCCCAGCTAGACAGTTTTGAAAACTAGAGAATTTGTTTGGAGAAATGGAAATAAATTTGGGGAAGTGTTAGGGGTAATAATGTAATTGCATGGATTTCTAAGCTGCTGCTTTCAAACTCTTTTTTCAGTACCTCAGTGAACTTTCTGATGGTTTAAAAACCAAATTAAATGGATTTGATCCCAACAGCCCTATTTTACAGCTTTTGAAGTACTTTATTTACCAATTCCCATATCAAATATATGTACTAAAATGTCCTTAATTTTCTACTGGAATCCCAAATATTGTATTTGGAGGGTGTTTCTGCAATAACTTCAAACTACTGAAAACTGCATCTAGGATTGGTATGTATTTCAGGTTCTTTGTTTGAGAGTTTACTTTCTGTAAGCTTAACACTATACAAGCCACAATATGGAGTTTATTGGCTCAGCACTGCGTTTGGTAGAGCAGGGACAGTGTCTGAGTCTAGTAATTTTTATGTTTAAAAGATGATATTTTTTAAATTACATGCCTGCATGTGCTGTGATGCCAGAAGGGACTCTGATAATTAAAGTACAGGGAAGTTAGTTTAGGTATGTAAAACGTCTCATTATAACAGGATGCGATATTGTTTCCCAAACCTCACCTATAGTTACAGTGACATGTCTTGGTAGGACAACAGCTGTAAGTATTGCCAGCAGTCACTTTGCTTTCAGTTGAGAAAGCAAAGATTTGGTTGAAGACATATATTTTTGTTTGAGACCACTGGTGCCTGAAACCGTGGAAATGACAAAATGTTTTTGATAGTTTTTTTTACTATAAAAGTTAATATGGTTGTTTTTCAGTACAGGAATACAAACAAGAAAAGAATACTGGGAAAAAGAAAAAGCATACTAGAGTAATGTGATTTAAACTTCGACAGTGTGTCATCATTTGCAGCTGATAATGCCAATGAAAATTTTGGAGACACTATTCTGCTTACAGAATAATGGAAGATGAGAATGAATATATGTTTCTGGCTAATTGCGATGCTCATAATTTTGTGATTCCATACAGCAGGAGAGAGTACACTGCATGTCATTCACCAGCTGCTTTGAAAAGAGTGTAAAAGGAACAATTTTCAATTGCTCTTCTGCAAGTGACAGCAGAGTTTTAAAATTGCTGGAGATATGTCAGTTTGCCAACCTTTATGTGAGGGGTAGCTTGTATCAAAGAGCTGAGGACAAGTATTTGGCTACAAATGCATCTGTTGGTTGAAAACACCTAACAGCAAAACAAAATGGTGAAAGGGATTTCATTTGTTAGCGTACATGAGGCAGCTCTCAAATAAATACCTGTGTCACAGTTTGATGCTGGCAAACAGAACTACCGTAACTTAATTAGGTAGGTTTCTCTGAAAATATGGGAATTATTCCTAAACATTATTAATGGTGAATTTTGACAGAAATTTGCATTTGTTTGAATGAAAAAAAGCTTTGTACTGACATTCAGAAGTTGTGTCTGTACTTCAAGACTTGATATTAAGAAATGGTTAAGTATTCAGTCTCCAGAGAGAATGTCTCTCAAATTTTTACAAACTTTGGAGATTATTGTGCTGGCAAATACGGCATTGAATAATATACATCCTGTGTGTTGGTATATTAGAACAGAGGGTAAAAGAATGGTAAATGCTCTTTCCAGTAAAAAATTACCTTAAAGTTAAAATGCTTGTCTATAAAGGAATCTAGGAATTGACCAAAAAATTTGTAAAAATTCCCATTTGAGAGAATAAATAAAAGGTTATTAGAACGGAGTTTTTCTTTTGAAAGTAGTAGAGTGGCCAGTAATCTTAAAGTGACCATATTGGTCACTGTGGTTGGAGTGGAGCCTGGGAATGCAGGATGAGTGGTGGTGGCCACCAGGAAAATCTGCACCTGCCTTTACATCCACGTGTCACTGTTGCAAGTGTCACCTATCCAGTATTCCTGGCTGAAACAACAATTCTAGCTGTGGTTGTTTGAGATTAATGAAAAATGGACGCTCAGTCATGTTGCTACCAGGTGGTTGTAAAATCATCTGTAGCAACCCTGTAGCATTTTGTCACTGAGTAAAATTGAATTTGTATGACTATTAGAAATTAGTCTGGTAAGGGTCACTATTTAGGAGCTTCAGATTCACCCGTTTGTTTTCTCTGGCTCCTGTGTGCTGATGAATGGGATGTGGCCCTTCCATTTTAAGATTAACTGTGGTAGCAGAGTGTTATTTGTGATCCGATAACTGCTCTTTCTATCTAGGGAGACAGGCAGAGGAAAAAAAAAGCCTGTTGACAGGCAGCTGGACTACATTTCTGTCAGCAATGTAATGTCTCTGCTCCCAGTCTGCCTTGGTCCTCCATAGGTAGCACCTGACCATCAGTTTCCATTGGCTCTCTCAAACCCAGAAACATATTCTGCTTTCAGAACCCATATTAGGAAAAAAATAAGCAAAGATACATTGAGGTTTGATTGCACAGAACAACTTTAGGGATTGCCTTTCAATTTTGACTTTACTGTGTATGAGTACATGTTTCTGTACATGTAGCAGTGTACAGTATTACACAGTTAAATGCATAGCTATGAAGCACAGTGTTCCAGATTATAGTATAATGCTGTTAACTTTTTTTTGATGAAGTATTTGCGGCATTTTAAATAAGCGGTATGTTTATAATAAAATTTTAATTGAAGCCCAATACCAGAAGGTGGAGTTAAGGCAGAAACAGCAGTATTTTCTGTAGCAAATCAGTGGTATGAAATGAATGAAGTTTTATAGAACCAGGGCAATTCAGTAACACTCTGATGTCAGCTTAATATAAAAGGCTGATTCCATAGTGGTCAGATGGTGTCAGGCCATTTAAGCATTCAAAGCTGACTTGCACTTTGGTATAACAATATATTGTTAGTGCTTTGACAATGGATTTCTCCTCCTTGAGAACAACAACTGTTGGTTAATATGAATATACCAGCATGTTTGTTTAAAATGATATAAATATACAGATTCAAAAAAAGAGTAAAAGTGGACTTGGATCCTTATAGAAAATATTTGTCATTCTGAGAGGAGCCCACATTTGTTCTCCTTTAGGGAAAAAATATTTTCTTTTTTTAAATCAAATTGGATTTGCTCATTCATTTATCTGTTCCAAAACTCTTGACCTGAGCTGTGCAGTCTTGACATTCAGAACAGCCTACAGTATTAATGAAGGAAAATCTTGAAAAATGTTTAAACAATAAAAGTACATGAATTAAATTTACTGTGGAGAGTTTAAGAGATGCATTTTATGTGTGTAACTGTATTGATTACTCATATATTAAGTGTCATTAAAGCTTCAGAAGTCAGTACCATTGATTGAGCAGAACTTGTAATTTTGGTTTTGTTTTGAACCTACATTTGAGAAACAAAGGGTATATCATCTAGCAATTGGTTTATTTCCTAGCCAGGTAAGCTTGATCTTGTGAGATACTTAGCACCTACCCATCCCATTGATCTTGTAGGTGACAAACATGTTTCATGGCATTACTAGCAATTGAAAGGATATGCTGTGCTCTTGCACTTACTTATACTGAAGGCAATGGGATCTTCTGAGTGCTCAGTACTTTTTGAAATCAGGTCACATCTTTAGATTTCTATATTAGGATTTTCAAAAGGACATTGGGTCCATGACTTTGTCAGGTCAGAGCCTGAATCTGTTACTCCTTTCTCAGCAGCTTTGAGGATACTTTCATTTTTTTTTTTTTCATTATTTGCCTCAGTTTCTGGTGAGATCAGCCAATGGCAACTGAACCATCACAGGACAAAAGATGTAAGATCCATCCACCCCTTGTACAACTGTGCTTCTCAGTTATTTTATTTCCTGGCTCTTTCATTTCACTTTTCATATTTGCCCATGTACGGCAATCTTACTTGTCACTACATGTTTATAAAACACTCAATGCACCACTTAAATTGCCCTCTATCGTGATCTAATTCTCAATTACTAAAAATAATAATTCTTGAGCCTGTTTTTAGGTACAATATTATATAAACAGCAGTGCTGCTAATATAGTGGGTAGAGATTGATTTAAGTCTTTTCCTTACCATACATTGCTCCTACTTCTTCTGAAACATTGGGTCATTTTTGCTCTAGGTGACTGCTTTGAATGCCATTTGAATACCTGAATAATAGCTGAATAACATACATGAATGTATTTTCCTTGCTATCAGGATGCAAAATTCCACAAGTGAGAGTCAACTTCTGAAGATAAACCTGTGCCCCAGTACTGTCAGAGCTGTGAAATACGAATTATCTGTGTATGTGTGTGCAGGTCAGATATCTGTGCATGCACATCTGCTATTTGCATGCCTAAGTTAGGCTAGCCCAATTGCACATGCCTGACTTGAAAAATCTGCCCTGTAGTTATTAGAAGATGTCATACATTTTTCTGGCATGTTATGCAACGCAGGGGGATGAACTCTTCTCCCCCAGCCAAGATACAAGCACAGACACAGCTCTCCAGAGGTTTGTGTCCACTGAGGAGAAGTGCTTTATTTTCTTTGTAGGTGTTTTCCATTTGGAGCAGGTGTGAGAAATCAGGTATGTTTTGGCTCCCTTTACCACAGACACAAGAAGCAGATGGCTTGGGTTGGTGCATTCACTTCACATATGGAGTGAACACACTGCTCACCAAGCTAAACCTCAGCTGCAGTAGCCAGTGCTTTCTGCTTGCCATTTAGCTGTGAATGCTTATTATGAATTGAGAATATTGCATCCTTTCCCCATGCTGTGGTGCTCAATGCCCTTTTCCTTTGGCTCTTTCCTCCTCTGTCTTACACTCTTTTCTTTGCTGCAGTCTCCTTTATTTTGTTCCTCAACTAAATCGTTGCTTCTTTTTTGACTGTAGGAATTGCGTGGTGCCATGTTGCTAACAAAAAGGAGCATGACTCAAGTTTTCATTCATGTCTGTTTCTAAGGCTAAAGGATGAAAAAAACCCCCAAGATATAAAAAGGATAACAAGCATACCTGCTAATGTTTGGAACTTGGACGCAGGTATACCAGAGTACAGTGGACAGCATCAAAATCTTCCTCTTTTAAACTTATCAGCCTTTGGGGGAAACATAAAAGGAGTGAAAACATTCGTAAAGCCAGTAAAATAGAAGTATGTGATTTAAGCTGTGAACTCAAACTCATTGACTAAATTCTTTTGTAAGCCCACATCTAAAAATCTAAAGATGTGGTAGGATTTTGAGGCAATCCGTTCGCTTCGGTGGGAGTTCCTTGGCCCTCAGCACCACTTAGTATAAATCAGTCTGATTGATTGGAGTCTGAACCATGAGTTTTAGTGCTTGAGGCACCCACAGATGAAAAACCTGGATTCTGTTATTACCAGATATTTCTCCGCTGAAATAATGCTGTGATTGGTATGTTGGGCAAGATGTTCTCCTGAGGTTCCTGCCTTTCTGCAATCCTTAAATATTTGAAAGAGTTGAGAGAGAATAGTGGAGAGTAGCCTCAGGCTGTAGTGTAGAACTTCATAGGATGCATTTGGTCCTTGGGCCATATTTGCCTGTTTGTTTTTACTTAAAAGAAACCCCCCCATAAATCTGGCTGTTAATGAATGTCTTAAAATCAAATGAGAAAAGGTTGGCAAGGAAATGGTAAGGCAGTGGAGGTTTTGAGCCCTGCTGTCCTCCAGCAGCAATAAATATGGGAGCATTTCCTGTGGGAAAGGTTGATGAAGGTGCAGGAGCTGAACTCATTGAGGGCTGGCTTTGTGGGTTCAGAGCTGCACCCCTTCAACTCACATGCCAGTGTCTGCTCCCGGGAGGGCTGGCTTGCCTGTACAAGGAGCCTTTGTCTCCCTGTTAGAGTGGCCCCATGTACTGTGCACGTATGCTGGAGACCTGATTTATAATTAAGAGCACCTGGCCATGCTGCTGTCCAAAATAATTTCCCCTAGTGAAGGACCAGTGAAGAAAAATGCAGACAGGTTTTCGCCTTTTGTTTAAAGAAAGAAGAGGAGCCTTCATGCTGTGCATGGCCAGGGGAAGTTTATTGCTTGCCCGAAGGACCAAGAGCTGAGGCTCTTCCATTTTATGAGTCCCTCCTGTGCTGTACCCCGGTGAAAAAAATAAGTTACAGTTGCCTAGAGACTGCTTATGGGGATTCCCCATATGATCATTTAATGTGTTCTGGGGACTGCTGCTGCCCTGGTAGACTTCAGAAATGCAAAGAGAAGAAATAGGGTAAAGAAACATGAAAAAAAAAAAGGCTCCCCCCACCCTCCACTTTTACCCCATTTTCCAAGATGCGTTTGGCACTTCTTTAGGATGTCAAGTAACTTATAAACCTCAGCATTCTTTTTATAAAGCTGATGGAAGAAGACTTTATGTCATCTGGACTCAAATGGAGTCCATGCATGTTTATTTTTAATAAGTATAAGGGAAGTAAATCTCATATTACAGGGTCTTTTTCCCCTCAAATAAATCTTTTTAAACTGAGTAAAGCACATAAAATACCGAGATACCTAGAAATATTTTTGGGTAGTCCACTTATGGCTCTGGCTGCAACCTCACTTCACTGAGAGATGGGGGAGCAAAGCCTGTCCTTGTCAGTGCTCTGCCACCTTCCTGGCTGTATTTAGACAAACTTTTCTTTCTTGCCTTGCTGTCTCTGAAGCAGTACAGAAGGTGTGGGAAGAGGATGGGGCTGTCCGAGTCCAGCTCTTCTCAGGGAACAGTCCTCTGGGGTAATGAATTAGAGAAGAGCAGTGCTGGTGGCTGTTGCACTTCTTTGTTGCATCCTTGCGCACGCCTGCATTGCGTGATTGCTGTGATCCTTTTCTCAGTGAAAACAGAACGTGCTGCAGGCTATGTGAGCACAGGAACAGCAGAGGGGACCTCCTACTGCCATTGGGGCTGGCTACTGTGTGGCTTCAGGGAGGCTGCAGCACAGGCCTGCCAATCCTGTGGCCTTTAGGGGCTGGTGGAGGATGTGAGGGAACATCATAGGAGGGCAAGTACTTGACAAGCCTTTGACCTCCTGAAGGAAGATAACAATAAGCTTGTTTTTAAGAGAAACCTTAGGAACATATTCATGGGGAGTAGGATGTAGCATCTCTAATCAGTGGTTCTGTGGAGTGTGTGTTTCTGATAAGGAACTGCAGGTTTTTGGAGAAAAGTGAAGAGAGATTATCTAATTGTCACTCTGTGACTTGTCTTGGACAGCAGCCTTTGATCTTCTTTTGAGAGTTTTTACTCAGACTAAATACTGTTGCAAGAGAGGTGTGATTGTTACACTCAGCCAGGCATATCCTGTGCCCTCCAACACAGTGACACCCCCAAGGGTGGCAGAGTTGACCAGTTTCTGTCTTTGTGTCCTGGATTTCCAAATAGGTGAATTTCACCTACTGTATGACTGGGTGCACCTAAGCACACAGAAACAAATTGTGTGAATAAGGTAATGAGATTTTCATAGTGGCCTCAGTACAACTTTTCACCTAGAGTGAATTCTGTATCTAAATGAAGGAATTTAAGTACTCAAGAGGGTTAAATGAACATATATATAGTTTCTTCTACATATATATATTTTTTTTGTGGTTTTTTTTTTTTTTTTGTTTTGTTTTTTTTTTTTGTTCTTGTGGTGTGTGCTACTGATGCCCCCTGGCAATCACCAGACCAGAATGGTCAATGGCTGTCTCTGATCTGCTAAATGCCAGGTGGAGACTGAAAGCCTGGACTGCAGCACAGCTCAAGTTAAGCAACAAGGTTATGCATTTGCTGAAATATGATTTATGCAGGCCTGCACAGTGGGTAGTAAGTTGACTAAGAATGGATGCTGTCCTTTTTCTGGGCATTCAGCTCTGCCATATAAATATGCTATTCAGGTCTACTAAGTTTTTTTAACTGCTGTTTCTGCCAGAATAGCTAACAGGGCTTATCCAGCAATGACACTTCAATAGCAAAATGTTTTGTGAATGATTTTAGCCTATTTGTTTTCTCTCCTGCTGTGTTCCTAAATATTTTTACAAAACTGTATTTGAGAGAGGTATTTACTTGGACAGTCTTAGAAAAGGCAAATTAAGAGGTAAATTTTATATTCACTGACACAGTCTATTTTCATTAAGTTGAAAGTTACGATGCATATATGATTGTGTTTATAATAAATTGGCATGCTTAGAAATACTGGCATAAAGCTCAATTCTTCAGTTTAAGAAAAGGAGCTGTTAAAAGTGGCTGATGAGGAGGCAGCAGTTTGTCCACCAGTTACATGCTGCTGTACTGTGGAACTAATAGCATTAATACAAGAAGCATTTTCAGCTTGCACATCTAATGTAAAATACTAGATTTGGTAATAATTGAATTCTGAAACAAACAGTCCAATTACTAAGGCACTGTAGTTTTTGTTCATGTGATGGGCAGGCAACAGTTCTTGCTTGTACCTGTCCCTACTGATTATTATTATGCGTACTTAAAGTTCCTCTTTATTTTTTCCATTTTCATAAAAACTGCATTATGATGTGACATATCTTTTCCAGATATTTTGCTTGAATAAATAAGTAGGATATTAAATTCAGCTAGGGTATTAGATTATAAATTAGTTCTGTAACAGCCGTCATAATGTTATTTAGATTTTCAGTTTACACAGACCTTGTAGCAACTCCCAAGAGCTATGCTACAGAATTAGGGGAAGATGTGAGTTGATGTAAGAAAATTGGTTTTGGTAATATGCTGATGTCAGTAGAGTTTTTCTGTGTGGAAAGATATTTAAATTAATGTTTTTACTTACTCCATTGTACAAACTACAGGTTGGTAATGATTTCAAATTACTGATGAGTTGGTGTTTGGGCTATGCAAACATGCCCATAAATGTATTTTTCCCTAGTAAGGCAATATTTATATTTTGAGTTTGTGTATGGGGTTTATTTTTTACAAACAGAGTAACGTATTTTAATCTTCCCTGTAATATAACCATTTCACTTATGTCAGGAGAATGAAAAAATTTAAGAGCATTTTTAGATAAAAAACCCCATACTGGCTAACAGGTAAAGAACTCTCCGTATCAAGGAAGAAAGCACAGACTTACATGGCTGGTCTTGAGTAATTGTATAATGATTAGCAAGCACAGTGACACCATGTTGGTGAGAGAGGTGTGAAAACATGCACATTTATAAATGCATTTATTAGCCAGATGGATTGTAATGGTAACCTGAAGGGAGAGCTTCTAAGTAAGAAGATTTATAGCTGCTTACATTGGTATTCTTTAAATATGGGAATCTGTACCCACTGTGATGTTTTATACATTCAGCAAAAGAGTAAAGGTGAAAAATAACTGTGAAAGGAAGTAGATGTCCTCCTGAACCATTTTCTGAGATGATGGACAGCATCATTGGTAGGGGTCTTAATTAAAATCAAACCAAACAAAACCCAACCTGTTTGCTTCTAATAATGAGGAGTACTGGAATAAGGGAACAGACTACCTCCTTCTCCAGAGAAAATTGACAGATGGAGAAAATATATGTGCAGGTATCAGCAAGATTGCCTTGAAACCTCCTCTGCTGCCTGTCACTGAGGTGCTGTTTCATCAGGGTTTTGGTAATATGCTGATGGCAAATCAGTACTCAGGGCTGAAGGTTGTGTTTGTGCTGATTCTGTCTTCTCTTTTGCCTCCTCCCAACCCCTGTTAAACAGCCCAGAAAGAAGTCCATGCCAAGTAGGATGTTATTCAGAAAGCCTCTTTCCTACATATGTTTGAACAGCAGATTATATTAGCCAGATCATTGTTTCCTGCAAAATATTGTAGTCTTCCCCAGGAAAAGGAGATGGTTATGGAGCTGCATGTCTTTTGTCCCCAGCTGTAGCTGTGTGTGTAGGTCCCATAGCCTTGGGAGCTGTCAGCCCCAGCTCACTGCATTCCCAAACTGACTTTGTGGTGCCAAACAAGAAAACCAGTCTAAATTGGAAGTAATTCTGATGTGAAAGGCCTTAAGGATTTTTGAAGAAGAAATGAGTGCATGCTCAGGCTTGACATTTTACTAAACAAGTCTTTCACATTTCATCTGCCCACTGCCCAGAAATGTGGATGTCTTCTTGTTGGCTCCTACAGGTATCCCAGTCTGTGAATGCCTTTTCCTGCAGCTCTCATCTTCCCTTCTGGGGTCAGTCTTCCTTCCCCAGGAAACAATTCCCATCCCATTGGCTGACCACCATGATTTTACAGATAGTTGAAAAAGCTTAGCTCCTGCTCGCATATGGTACATGTGGTCTGTCTTTGCTTTGGTACCCGCTGAAATTCACTTTATACATATAAACAAATAATGTGGTTAATGGGTGCTGACAGCTACATGACCCTTAATGACTGGGCTGCTTATTTAAGTGTCTTAAATCTGGATTCAGAAGCAACAAATATGTGTTTTGGGATTGTTTTGTTGTTATTGTTTTGGGTTTTTTGTTTGTTTGATATTTTTAATGTCAGAAGCATGTTTTAATGCCGCCCATCAGTTGATAGTGTCTAGTGTTTCTGTGCAAGTTCATGAGTCTGGGCGTGCTTTTATATGCAAAACATGTCTGGAGCCCATATGCCTTGCTGCATGATGGACATGTGATGTACATCCACTATTGGAATGTGATTTGTCATCTAAATGTAGCTGGTGTTAGAGTCGGAATGTCTCGTTACTGTGAAACATTTTGCTGCTTTTAAAACAACTTGAACAAAGAGAGCCCTTCATACTGCACTGTGATGTGTGTCTTTATTGAAAAAGCTCCCCTCCATTGCCGAGGCACTGAAGCATTTGCATTAAGTGATACAGGAGATGCCATAGCAATTTCATGAGAATTACCCTTTGCAATGAATGTTAGATTAAACATCTAAGTAAAATCCCTTGCAAGTGACCAGAAGATAAATTAGAGTAGAGCTGTACCTGGGTACAATTAAATTATGTACTTTCTTTTAAAGATTGTTTTTAATTGATTTGGTGCATACTCTTTACTTAGTTAATGAACGTTGTACCTGTGGCTATATGATCACTCATGTGAGTTAGATTTACAGCACTGAGAAACTCCCTTTATCAAAGAAAACAATTTCATAAAGGGGCTGTCTCCTCTTACTGCTTGGTTGCTGATAATGCATCTGGACTGTTTTCTGATTAGTTCTCCAGTCTTACACTAATATTGAAGATGTTCTTTAGCAGATAAATGTAGAGTTATCACATAATTTTGTTCCTTGCCTGCACACTACAGCAACTTTCATGTCTCAAAACCCTCTCCATTAGGGCTTCTACAGCACTGCAAAAATGAAGCTAGGAGGAAGATTGAGCATTAAGGAGAAGAGGACAAAGATACAGGATACAAAAATATGAAGGAAGGAGTTGAAAGTAGCTGGGAATTTTTGTCAGGACAGAAGTTCCTCCTATTTTCCTTCTGTCAAACTTGAATCTAAACAGTCCTTAAAACTCCCAGTGTGGGTGATAGGTATTGCAGACCTTCAGTACCTATCAGTACTGGACATTACCATTATCATTTGAGGGTTGTGCTAGGTATTAATTTAACTTTGGCCCAACTTCTATATGTTCCTTTCCAGTTTGCAGTGGCAACTATTTCACCAAACATACTCCTAAAGTGAAATATAAGGTAAGAGTTTTCAAAGCCCTGTCTCTGAAGTTAACCCTGTATTTGTAAATGTTAAGATCAACAGAGAGAAAGAGGCCTTTCCTTAGCAAGGGACACATATACCATGGAACAGGAGAAAAATAGGTACAGAACCGCTTAAGTAAAGAGAAGGTCTGAGGCAGATATACATCAGAGCTCACCTAAGTGCTTCCTACAGGAAAGGATAAGACAGGTCCACAAGAAGCCAGCTGCAGCTGGAGGTGGATATTCCACAGCTGCTTTTAAGTAGTTTTTTCCACAAAAGTCCTAAGAAGTCACAGTGGCAAGAAGATGTCTTGGAGGATGCTGTCGCTACTAATTGCGATGACTGATTCTGGTTACAAGTTTCTGAGCTGTAAGGTTTATGACACTTTCTGAAGATTGGACAAGAAAAGAATTCCTCTTTGTTTGGGAAGATATTCTTGAAGGTTTTCTCTTCATAGCCCTGCATGGATAGCTGTATGCACAAGTATTGCCTCAAATTCCTATTTAGGCTCAATCAGGACATGTTTCATTTCTTCATTCCCCCTTGGATTTTAAGAAAAGCCTTTGAGTTACACATGTAAAAAAAAATTGGATAATGGTATCAACCTCTAAAAGGAGAATCTAAATAAAAAAAAATCGACCTAACAATTAGATAGCTAATGTTTGCATAATTTTAATTATCACATATTGCAATTATTTCTAATTCATTTCAATATACAAATCACTATTTTATATATGGCATGTTGTTAATGTTTGCTACTATAATTACTAATTTGCAATATAAGGCAGCAATTTTATAGTTATTCAGTTATGTATAATTATTATGTCAAATAGGAGATGGCAATTAACACTGAAATATATCAGAAATGAATGTACTAAAATCAGTCTAAGAATATTTGACATGTACTTGTCATGTAGTGCATGGACTGTATTTTCCTCCTCTTTTCCCCCTAACCATGCTTTTAGGCAATGTGTTTGAGATCCCACAGGACTTAATCCTGTAGAAATTCCTATTTCACCATCCCATTGACCAATAGGTTAGAGCTAGAACTAACGAGCAGAAAATCCAGTCTTCTGTAGCTAGCCCTTGCGTGAGGTTTCGGAGTTTAGGTGCCTTGTTCTGCTTTAGCATTTCACAAAGTCCCTTCTTTAGTGACTGCTTAAAAATGAGATGTTTAAGTTCTTCTGCTGCCCATAGGTCAAATTCTTTTAAAAGAGATGTTCAGAGAGTGTTCATAGCTGTAAGGCTGGCAGTGCCGTAGCAGAAAGGTGCTGAAGGAGCCATGGCCTGCACTGGCATCACCCACTGCTGTGCAGAGCTGAGCTGCCAGGGAGTTGCCCCTGTGTGATGGCAGAAAGAGTCAGGGTGAAGAGGGTACCAAAGCTGTGTACACCAATCCACGACATGACTCTTACATTCCTCTGAGACCACCCAAAGCACAAAGTATTCTGAATTGCATCATTAAAACTACATTGGTACTGTTGTGTGAAAACTTGACTAGAAGTTGGAGTGGGGGTCCTCATCTGGAAGGAGGGAATCAGAATGGTATCTCCTGTCCCCTGGGAATGAACCCATGTGCAAGGTCTAGTTACAAGTTACTTAACTTCTTGCTTCGTGAAACTGGGCTGCCCTGTGAGAGTGTGAGAGTTGGGAGCCAGGAGAAAGAAGGCATCTGAGGGGTTGTGGCACTTCTGGGATGGGACAGACTTGACCTGGGGTGCATTTGGGAGGCCCTCACTCCACTGATAGACCCAGTGCAATGCGAAAGGGGAACAAAAAAACATATTAACAGATAAAATATTATATCCCTCAGTTATCTGTGGAATCCTTAAAGAGGGCGGACACTCCTTATTCATAGAGAATTTAAATTTGCACTGTCACTTAAACAAACTTCTTTTGTGGCAAAATAGTTCTCCGTGACAATTCCTTTTTTTTTGCCAGGGATTTAAAATCTGGGCAGCTCTAAGCCCTGCTAAACAAAATTCATGGCTGTACATCTTAATAAAGCAAAGAAGAGTGCACAGCGTGTCAAACAAATTCACCTCCTTGGTGTAAGTGTAAGGCTGCTGTAATGGCACATGGCAGCAGGAGATCCAGATAGGACCCTTGATGTGTTAGCAGAGCATATTGACTTATATCAGTCCTTTTGCCTGGTTTAAAATTGATCCCCTTAGAAAAGTTAAATATCACCTATGTTTGTAGATTGCTAGACAGCTATTAAGATAATGCTTTTATAAATACAGATGGTGCCCTTATCAAAATTACATGGCAGTAAATAGATGCCAGTAGAAATAATATGACACTTTGATTAGCTAATAAAATGAAGCACAAATAGAATGGGGATGCTAAGTTGCTCTGACAGTTTTCATACTGTCTTATTTATTGCTCATTTAGCTTTGATAAGTTCCTATTACAGTTTTGGCTTTTAAGCAATTCCTTTGAACTTTTAATTTTTAAACAGTAATCTGTATTTTATTGACTTGGGTAAAAAATCCTCATTGTCAATAAGCTCTTCATCATGATAGTAAATGTTACCATTCTTTTTTAAGTAAATTGATAGGCCAAATTGCATAATGTAAGTCATGGAGATAAAAGTAGCAAAGAGAGTGCCAGTTAATGTTACATGAAAATTATTGATTAGAGCAAATTATTGCTGCAAGTTTGGCAAGCAATATTGGTTCAGTGATTGGTGGCTTTTTATGGCATAGTGAAAGACTTGTACCAGGATATTGGATGACAACAGGAAAACTCTACAGGAGGACTTTTATGCTTTGGAAACAGGCTCACACTGTAGTCTGAGTACTTAAAGCAAGATACTCCGTTGTTCAAAACTGGTGTAACTCCATCAGCTTCAGTGGGATTCAGACATGGCCTGTTCACTTTTAAATCTGCTGATCTTAGATATGAGGAAAATCCTGCCTGTCACTTGACTCATATTGGAAAAACGTGTTCATTGATGCAGTTCTTGGGATGGTTGATAGCAGTGATAATGAAGAAGCAGACAGCTGTTGAGAAGAGTAATGGTATGTGGGTCATTAACATGATCTTACCAGCATAATGCTGATCAATATTTCTGCCTTTTTGGTACTTAACAAAACTTAGTGACTCAAAAGCAGAAAGTTATTATAACCTGCCACAGTTTTAAAATCTTTCTAGAAACTTTTGGCTGGCCTCACTTTCTCAAAGAGTACAAAGCTCAGTTTTGTTCTTTTCTTGCAACCCGTTGCTAATATTAACCGTGTGGTGTAACAGTGCTCCCAATAAATGTGTTCATCTAGATATCCTCTTCCAGTTCTGCAGAGAAAAAAAGGTCCCCGTGCCCGTGTTCCCATGCACAGTGTGTTCCTCTGCACCTTGTGAAGCAGCAGTGCTGTAGTGGAACATGACACCCCATTCTCCTCAGTCTTACTCTTGTGATGGTGCCACTCTGCCAGTAGCCAGCAGTTTGACATAACATTCAGGGAACCAACTGTCAGCCAGATGGAAAGTGGGAATGAGCTTCCCAGCTGTCACAATCTTCTGGAGCCACACTGAGCATCCTAGTTCAGATTTCTATAGCCCAGCTATAGTTCCACTTGGCCATAGGCACAACAGCATTGTCTTCCTGTCTTTGTAGGCCCTGCCTACCACCAGGGCTAGGCTTGAGGGACATAAATTTATGTTCTCAAATTTAGATGGTGTGAGGAAGATGCACAGCTTGTGTAATGACTGTTGACTCCATGGGAAGTTTCCAGCTGTTGCACCGAGACTGGAAAGTGTTGGTGGAAAAGGCAAAGGCATCTTAGATTATTTCTCTCAGGCTCCATTCAGTCAAGATTCCTTGTGAAGGAGTTGGTTTGGGATGATGAAGGCATTTTAACCCTTGATTAACCCTACAGATGTAGCCCAAATGCGGCAAATATTGTTAGAGAGCAGGTGGGACACAGTTGCCAGATGGAAAAAATCCTTTTAGGTGTTCAAGTCCCAGCTATGTGGACTTAATGGAATCATCTTGTTGTTTCTTTCATCTTTCACTTTTTTTCACTATCATCTTTCACTTTTTGTTGTAAAAATTTAAAAACCTATTTTCCAAATAAATAAATTTAATAAATCCCAAACCATAACAAAACCCCCCTTCAGATTTCACATCTTTATGGCTGTATTGTCAACTTGATGCATGAGGTTTTAGCTGTGCAAATCCCTTTAATGCAAGTGGGAGTTGTACAGCTAAATATTTATACATTGACTTTAGAATAATATTGCTTCAACTCTCTTTTACTCTTTTTTGCCTTTTTTTTCTTGCCCCCTACCGATTCCCTCCCCAGATTCCCCCCCTCCGCTCTTTAATGAAAACAACAGGCTAATTCTGTGCCTCTCTTTCTGTAGTGAGAAGCAGGCATGATGATCCCTTCCTACTCACTGAACAGGCATAAGTCCAAGGGAGTGATACATGAAGGTAGTGATAATATGTGAGTATTAAAGTTGTAGTGAAAATCCTTTATCTCATTGGTGATTTCCACCAAAAAGCCCCAAACAAACAAAAACAGAAAGATGTGAAGCAGTCAATACTGCAGAAGCCCATCCTAATGAAAAAAAACCTTTTTATTTTTAAACAGGCTTTTTTTTTTTTTTTTTTAGGAGGACTGTGTCAGCCTTTCTGGCTAAGATTTCCTCTACTTGCTTTTAAGTAATGTGGTTGACACAAACAGATGTACATAAATCTAACATTTCAAGGAAGATCATGCCATATCCTATCTATATGACAGGGCAGAATTTGAACAGTCTTGTGCTAGCCTGTGGGCATAATGCAAATTCCCTGGGCTAGAGAGACTTGGTTTTGCTCCAGAATTTCAATTGGTTGTCACCTCATTTTTAAAAAATGGGCTCACTCAACACAGCTGTGTTATAGTGGTTTCCTTCCTTATATCAGGAGGGGACAATTGGCCTAAGCATTGACTCCTTGGGGACCGTGAACAATAAAACCCTGTTTGTCCCCAGTTTATATTAGAAAGTCCATTCTCTCAATCTTACTTTGTCCAGAGAATTTTCACTGCTTCCTAGTATACAACTTAGGAACTGTTTATTGTCCATGTAGGAGGATATGCAGCTGGGTGTCTTCTTTTTTAATCCAAGGGAAAAGGCAGGAATTGTTGCCCTTCTGGGTAGGGGTGATAATCCTACAGAGCTCAATCCCTGTCAAAGTGAGAGTGCAACCCAGGTGGAATTCAGAATACTGTAAGGAAGGCATTTTGCCAAAATGTTTGTCTACAGAATGGCAGAGATTAAAGGCCTTCTAGCTCTGATTGGATTACCATGGACCAGAAGCACTTTAATCTCTACCACTGTGGCTTTGGGAGAAGCCAGTGATTGAGACGTGTGGCAGGACCATGCTGAAGAATCGGATGACTGCACTTAGCTCTTTAATCTTCTAGTCCTGTGGCTGTTACAGAAAAATATTTAACTGTTGCAGTATAGAAATAGGTAGTGAGTAGTTATTTTACCTTTTACTATGTGAAGAAAATAAAAATTGCATATTCTCCCCTCCAGAGTTGTGGAAGCAGCCTGTGTGCAATACCCTGACTCAGAGCAGCCTGAGCCCCTGCTCAAAACATAGTATTGGATAAGCTGGTGGTTGAAATTAATGAAACCACATAATGGCCAATACTGCAAATCAAAGGTCTCTGAAACCCAGTACCATGTCTCAGACCAGCAGCAGATGTCAGTGGAGGGATATTAAGACACAGTATATTTAAAATGACTTTTTTCCCCAAGGCTGACAATAGTCAGTATTTTCTGGACACTTCTTGAATAATTTATGTTTAAATGCTCTGTTTTGTGCATAAGAGAGGCTGCAGATAGAGCTATTCAAAACCAGTTCCAAGTATAGAAATGCCCTTTCAGAGAAAGGAGGAACACAGAAGCATGAAATACTAACCGCCAGTTTTGGATTATATGCAGGTCAGTAAAGAGAAAGGAATTAACAGCGAATAATAAACGGGAATCTGAGCAATTTCTCTTGCTCAAGTCTCAATCAAGAAAGGATACATTTAGTAAAGAATATAAGATATGGTTGAGGTGGTGAAAATATTCGTAAGAGGTGTGACCAGTGGTATACAGGATGCTGTGGGACCTGCAGGGTGTCCTCAAGTATGTAAGAGTCCCCAGCACAATTTCAGCTTTGTGTGCCTAAATAATTCTGGTATTTTTACACCAGGCTACCCCCAGTTTCCCAAGAAAGAAGCTGGGGGTTGCTGAGAGACTGAGGAAATCTCTAAAACTTGCCTCTAAGGTTGGGTATTAAGAGCAAATAGTGCGACATAAAGAACCCTTCTTGCTAGCAGTTTCGTGGGCTTCAGCAAGAGCAAAAGCCTTACCTCTTGTCCAGCTTGAGCTGGGGTGGCTGGGCTGGAGAAGCAGCAGTGGCATTCACCCATTTTGGGAATGGGAATGATATCTCTCTAAAGCTTGAACAGGCAGCAAAGTCATGTGGCTGTTGTCTTTGGTGGAGCTTAGGCCACCATAGAAGCACAACTCCTAAAACCAGAAGTTGTCTTAATTCCCATTATCATTCAGCATTAGAAGTGTGGTCCTTCAGTGAAGTGCTGCACATTCAGCCTTTGAAAAAATATGGACAGCTTCAACTGGAAGCTAATGTGGACATCTTCAACTATGTCTAATGCCATGTAGACATCTTTAATTTTTAAATGATTCTTCAGACCAGGAGAATAAAGCTGTGTAATCCATATGTTTTATATGTTATTGTGCCAGCCTTTCATGGTGAGAAGCTAAATATTTTTGTCAGTTTAGTTAGTTTATATATGCTGCTCTTGGTTTGCTGGCTGAGTGAAATGTCTGATGTGTCCCACCCCGATGTCCGCATTTGGATGGAGGATGAAGTGAAATGAACCCTATAAGCCAAACGCTGAGTTCCTTTCCATTCTTTTATTAGCTTTTACTTGGCAAATTCTAATTGCTTTTGTATGGAGAACATAACATTGCAAAAACAGTGGATGTTTATGGAAGGCAAAGCATAACATAATAAATACAGCATAGATGTTACGAGAATGGATGCTCTTTCGCTAAGTACAGAACCTACATATGGTGCTGATAGCAAATGCCATATGTTTGTAGAAGAGGCTACATTTGCACATCTTTTTCTCAGACCTGCTAATCTGTGAAAAATAACAATTCTGTTTAATACTTCTGGTTTTGGCCTCTTGGTTTTGTCCTTTACCTTCTGTGAAATATATGCAGTCAGAATGAATCTGGGCATGTAGGTCTGCACTCACTCCTCTTCAAGGCTACTTGATCCTAACAGTACCCATCTGAAATGCCCCTCACTCTAATCATGGTGCTACAAAATTAGACTGTCCTTTATATTGTGGTTCCTGACACTCCAAATCCTGGGTGCCTAGCTACCCGGTGACACAGCTGCCAAAGGAAAGTATTCATCCATCAGCAGTGTCACCTGTGGCCTGCTGGCAGTGATGCTGTCACAGCACACATATGCTGGAATCTGGGCTCTCAGTCTGGGAAAAGACTGGGATCCAGGTGTCCCACCTTTGTGTTGCCATTACCATCAGTGTATGGCATAACGCAGCCACTGACAACATCTCCTCTGCTCCTGGGTGGAGCTGCTGCTGTTGTTGCATTCAGAGGATGAGAGTAGGTGCCTGTGCTCAGGAGAAGGTTCTGGGCTGTGGATGGAGGTAGCCACCTGGTGCCTTGTTTCAGGGAATTTTTGGAAGGGGATAAGGCTTTGAGTACACTCAGCAGTAAGTTTTCCTCTTTGGCTACATGGCCACGTGCTTGATATGAGTCTTCTGAGGTTTCTCACACTCCAGTGCTCTTTTGAGATTGGCTCCTGTATGCATTTGGGGTCGATGTATCTACCCCTGTATTTCAGGTTCCCTATTGGGACCATCTTTCTAGAAATGTGTGCCTTGCAAAGCCTAGTTGTAGGTACCCAAGCCTTTTATGGGACCCAACCTACACCTTAAACCTACTTAGTTGGAGAGCTGATTAGGTAGCAGCCATACCTTGAATGAATGGTTCTTCCAGGAATATCCCTGGCTTTTTAACCTAAAGATGCTTTGATTAACTAGACCTCTCTCAGAATGTACCAGTCATAAATGAACCATGCACAGCCCCTGGTAGTTCCTGGCGTTTTTAAAATTATTATTTTTATTTGTTCATTGAAGAAAATTGTCTGGAATCCATTGTGTAAGTAATTTAGTTGAGCAAGCTTTTTCACAGTAGGCAATAGAGAGTTAATTCTCGGTGTTGTCAACTGCTTTCAGTTTTAAACACGTTTCAGATTCAGAAGACAGCCATATAGAAAAGAATGTTACGTTAATGTGACAGCAATCACAGACACTGCTATCGAAAACTCACTGTTGCTCTCCCCTCCAAAATTAACATCATAACCTTATGTCAGTGACTCACTATTATCCTAATACCTGTTTTTGGATTCTGTCCAGTCCCATTAGATATCCCTGTGTTGATTGCTCTGTTACTGGTGAATGTTAATTGCCTCCAAATCTCAGTGGAGTTCAAAAGCTTAGGGAAAAAAGTACCGACTGGTAGAGCTGCTAGTTTTATTAACAGGCAAGTAAATAATAAATCTGTTCAGAGGTATGAGCGAAGTGCCTGAGATATGAGATAAAACCTGCTGATCTTACATCTTTCTTGCATGTCTGTCATATGTTATTAATTACATAACAGAGTAAGCCATTCCAACTTTGAACATTGCAATGGTATCAGTAGTGCCTGTCCACAGCCCGTGTTCCTTAAGAGGCAGTCAGGCTCCATGTCGTTCCCGTCAGGATTCTCATCTCCTTGACATTCAATAACACCCCTTATTACATTTTAAGATGCTTTTTAGAGTTATTTGGACTATTTAATTGAAATTGTGATATCAAAACAGGATTATAAAAAGGCTTGTCACATGTCATTTAGTATTTTTTCCTCTTCCTGGTAATGTGTATTAATTTTGAATTTTTGCCTTTCTGCTTTGTTTTGAAGGAGAACTGAGATCTTGATTACTTCTCCTTTTTTTTTTTTTCTGTTTCTTTTAATCACAGAGGTTTAAATAAGATCCTTGCATGCTCCCCCTTTTCAACACTAGAAACCTCTAGATGGAAAATCCCCAGTGTAATCCCATTGTGAGTTTGCTTCTTTTAGCATATCTTCTAGTTTAGGTACTTCTTCTGCTAGTTTTTAGTTTGGAAAAAGGTTGGTAGCACTTACAGAGTGGAAATAAGTGATGTGAAGAATATACTGTAATCACATACTGCAGTAAAATTGCATATTTTATATCAATGGTTTTCAGTTGGTTGATAATATTTAATCTCCTAGCAGAGATCTGTAATGACTCATTTTAGACACTGACCCTCTAACTTAATTTCAGGAATGAAATATTTCCTAATCCAGTAATTTCTGTCTATGCCATCATGTCATGTAGATAAAGAAAAGCAACTCCAAGCACCCACTGCTAGATTGCTTAACAAAAAAAAAAGTCAGCAGGTGAATTGCTTGCTGAATGCTAGGCTGAAGTCAAATGCTAGCCATAGGTGTTATGGCTATATGAAATCTGTGTTTAGGGTAGGAAAGGTGAAGTTGCTATTTGTGTCATTTTAAGTGATTGTTAGGCTGTTAGAATGAAAAGCATATCCATCTGATAGGCAGAGTGTGTCCAAATTAACTTGAGTTTTTTAAGCAGTATAATGTGATTCAGCCAGTGGTCAAAAGGTGAGTAGAAGTCAAGAATTTCATTGTAAGGCTCACTCCAGAATAAAGGAGGTGAGAGAGAGAAGCAACATAATTATTAGTATTACATTTTTTGTGGGAATTAACTTGACAGGCAAGCAGTGTTTATTTTTACAATACAGAGCATTTGAATCTTACCCACTTTTTCACCAGGCATACTAAAAAATACATGTAGCAAATGAGCACAGGGCCAAACATGGTGTGTTTGGAAGGTGTCTAAGGTAAAGATGGTGGGTGACTGAAGTAAGCTGATGTAGCACACTGAAGCACATAGCTGGGATTTACTGCCAGGATTTCACAGCTTCTGAGCATTACAAGCATCCCATTCATTTCCATGGTGAAAATGTTGGTCGCAATCTTCTCTAGCTGGTCAGTATTTCCCATTCTGAAGATGCACTTTTCCTATGAAACCCTATTTCACTGTATCCCTCTAATTCTGTTCACATTCATGGAGAATTTCAGGAAAAGGAAGGACCCTACATGTTATATCTTGTAGACAATTATGAATTTAATTTTTTGTTTTTAGAGTTCATGATAACACAGACTATGCTATGGCATGAAAAAAGAGATTGAGTAAAAGATAATTTACTGTTTGTTTCACCAAGTCAGTATTTTGTTTTGTATGTATATAAATGTATTCATGTTTATTATAAGATCATATTTCTGTAGCTGTCCTGTGGCCCTGCAGCGCATGCATGTCCCTGATGTCAGGGGAAGCTTTTCTGTAAGTGGAGTAAAGGGGGGCTGCATATATTTACTGTAGGTTGTGCGTCACAGATCTAGTTCCCATTTGTCTTCCTGGATTCAAGCAGCCCTAACATCTCTCTCTTTCCATGCACCCTGCTACTAAAATGTTCCTGGCTGAAGTGAATTTCCCATTTCTGCCATGTCAGTGCTGGCCAGAGGAGAAAGCAGCAGGTAGGGTAATGAGGAGATACTTCTCATCTCTGCCTGCATTCCTTTTCTGTCTCACTGCTAGGTGTGACCTCAAGTCAGGGACTATCAGGAAAAGCCTGTCCCAGGCTAAAAGGGATGATGGTGGCGTGTGCTACTTGCCAGCCATTAGGGGATGGAGAAGTAATACCATTTTGTTCAGCAGGAGTTTGTGTTTAATTTTAGAAATTGTATACCTTCTTCTGAGTGCAGGTGCTGAATTCAAGCACTCTGCAGTGCAATGGACACTTGACTTGGTGCAAAAAATGAAACAAAACCCTAGGTGTGGTAGTTTGGTGGGGGTCAAACTGAACTTAGATGTAAACACCACCACCCTGCATTTGCATAAATTATTAGAATGCATGCTATGGTTTAATTTGGCCTGGTGACTCTGCTAAGATGAAATTCTTTGTGTGACTATGAATTTTGGTGTCAAGAGTGGGGATCACTGTTGCTGGAGAGTGTTTAAGAGAAATAAGCCAAAAATAGAATAATTTCCATAGCTTAGGAAAAAACCCTATAGAATCATAAAAAATAATCAGCTGTTGGAAAGAATGAATTCTGTGCTCCTAATTTGCAGAAATCCCAGCAGTTGCTATTGTGCCCAACCACTCACTAATACAATAAAATATAATTACATAATTAAATACAGTATAGGATTTCCATAATAGGGAACTTTATTTCCTTGTCACAATACGAGAGTTGCTGTGGTTGAAGTTCACAGTTTGGCACTGTAACTATTATTGGATGGAAACGGATCACATACTAGGCAGGATTCTCCTACGGGGCACTTCCCAATCCGGGTGAAAATGGTTTGCTGCAGAGAGTGGAAGCTTTGTAAGAGGTTGCCTAAGATGCACCTGTTGGATGAGGAGGTATCTTACAAACATGTTTTGCTTTGCTAAAACAAAGCTCCTTTATCCCACTGCTCTTTATTTGGATTGATACCATCTGTCTTCTGCTAAGCCCAGAACTTGCTAGAAGCTGAAATTCAAGCTAATGAGTAACTTGCAGGGGTGGAAATTTTCTTAGAACCTGGTTTCCCATTGCTGATGACAGCAGAAACTTGAACAGTTAGAACTACAGAGGCAGACACAAACTCAGATACAAGTCTGTTCAGGTGAGTACTGTCTGTGTGAGACAGCAGCAGTAATCCTAGTTTTATTGCCATATTTCCATTTGGACAGTCATTTGTGTGAACTTCTGCATTATACAAGACTGGTTTGTTAGCTGCAAACAGTAGCAGATACAGTAGAAAAACAGCTGGATCCAGTGTTGGGCAATGTTGTCATGAAAGATGATCATGGAGGTGAAGCCCTTGAAGCTTCTAGAACCTGAATCTGTGAAGCATTTTTGAAATTTGTATGTATGAGGACAGAAGGAATTACCTGGCTTTTAAGTTGTTTGGGGTTGTTTTGTATAAGATACATACCTAGTGAAAAAGGGAAAGACTAGGAATTAGATATAGGAGGAATGAAATGAACCATCATGGCTGTAATAGAGTGTCCAAGTAATCAGGTATGTACTATCATGATGAAAATCTGTGTCTTTTTTTGTTTAACCATATGAACGTAAAGGCAAACGTGAAGTGCTGAGATAAAGAACTGTTTTGGTTATCTGCAGGGCAGATTGATGACAAGTAATGGCAGTGGTGACAAGTAGTGTTCTTTCTGATTTTGCTCTCAATTCATCTTTCAATCCTTTTGTTCCACTCAAGCTTCTGCTCTAGTGTCTTTCCACCCTGATGGGCTTGCCTTCATTTATTGCACTTCATCAGTGGCGTAGTCCTCCTCTCATTAAAATCAATGGCAGATCTATTACTGACCTTAGTGGTGCAGGAAATCCCAAGTCCTATCCTAATCTGTCAGATCATCATCATTAATTTAATGATCTGAAAATCCATCAAAACACAGCATACTGTTCGTTTACCTGCTGACATGCAATGTGCACAAGCCCAAGCCTTCAAGCAAAAGTTTATGTTCTGAGTTTCTCTCCAGCCCAGCAGTTGCCTTGCTTGTATTTTAGTTTTCCTGAAAGTCAGGGTTTGAAGAACTGTAGACTTTGATGTTGGCATCTTCTGTTTGTAGGCTACAGAATCCACTGACTTTTGAGTAATCTATGTAGATGTGCATATAGAGTACTTTTACAGTCATAATCTTGAATAGTTCAAATTTAATTATGATGAGAGATCCTGCATTTCATTTATATGTAAAATTAGAAGAAAATATGCAGAAGCTAATCCTATTCAGAGACTGACTCCAAATATTTCTGAGCTAAAATGTTTGTAACATAGAAGTCTTATTAAAATTCCTATTTCTATACATTTTAGTAGTAATTTGGTTTAAAAATTGCAAGACTGTAGTTTCATTTGACTGAGAGAGGAATTATGAGACTATAGACAGACTAACTGCCGTTTTAACAATGCTAAAATCCATTATAAATCAGAAAAGGAGGGGAAAGTACACATGCCATAATAATTTATTTGACAGTGCTATTGAATATATATACAGCTCACAGATTATGTGTTTCTAGTACACTAAAAATAAGAAGTCTAAGCATAGGAACATTATTTTTAATATGAGGATGCAGTGCTAAAGAGGAAAGAAGGTTTTGTAATGATAATCAGGCTGCTGAGCACCATGGTATACTGGCTCCTGTTTATGCAGACTCCTGCACCAGCTGAAGAACATAAAAGGGCAAAAAAATAAAGAAGGCAATGCAGTTTGCATGTCTGTATATTTTCTTTTTTTTTTCTCCCCTCATCTTCTTATTAGGGAGATCCCCCTAACATGTTTTTGGAGCTGTTGCTTTCCAAAGTCCAGTGTCAGAAATAGCAAGCCTTAGGATGGATTAGAAAATGTGTGATGGCTTGGCTGTGTCCTGCTGGTATGGTTTGGCAGGGATGTGCAGTAAGAGCTTGTCTGATTGCCTTCTGTCATATCTGAAGAGTGAAAATGTCGCTATTATATTGTCCTGTGAATTCCTCAAAGGTCACTTAAATCCGAGTGGTCACTACTGGGATGTATTTTGGGAAGCAAATTTTGCGCCGGGGCTGTGATGTACAGCTGTGATAGTCTGTAGAGGTAAAGCTGAATGTATTTCATGTATGGGAACATGAGCTGGGCATTTCTGATGTCTTTATGAAATGGATTTATTTATTTGAGCTTTCCTTTTGGCTGTCAGTGATAGGATGTGTCTACCAATAATATGCTTCTTCTTGTAGTTCTTATGTCTACCAAAAATATGCTTCTTGTCATAGTTCTTTTTCAGGCAAAATGCTGGTTCTGTAATGCTGGTTTTTAATCTTTGCAATATTGCAGTTATGGATAAGGCTGTGATGACTTTTTCTCTGATTGAGTCACAAAGTCTGAACAATGTACAGGTAGAGCTGACTTCTTTATTTGTATTTAAAAATCCTGTTTAATAGGAGCTATAATAAGTATCAAGCAAAAGATAATTGTGCTCATAGTTCAGTTACAATGGTTGTCCTGAAGGACTGCACTTTGTAGTACAGGTCTGTGCTCTAACTGCTCAGAAATGCACTGTTGTGTGTTACTGCCTAATTGGTGAACTGTAATTGCCTATATTGAGAACTGATCTTAAAAGTTAATCTATGCTAGAGTCAGGAAGATTAATTGGGGCAATCACTGTCCCATAGATTTCGAGTAAAGTGACACCTCTTTAAAATGGTCTGCAGCGAGAGCAGTGCAGTCCAAAATTGAAGACAACGCATGCCTTCCACCTGTGCTCTGTCTTGTCCAAAAGCTTGTCTGGAACTCAGCATACCTTCACCACATACCTTCTGGTCACAAGATTTTAGAGGGATTTTGACTGACAAAAGACACACAAGACTTGAATGATACTTTTCTAGGCAAAATCTGTGATCATGTGGGTGGAAGCTAAAGCTCCTGTCCCTTTCAGATGTGCTGTAACAGTGTGTTTTGATTTGAGGGAGGTTCTGTTGGCTGCTTTACAGCATGCAGGACTGAGACCCAGCCAGGCTTCTACCTAGCTGTGTGCCTGGAGTATCCTTGTGATGAGCTGCTGACCACCTGTGGCCTGCTGGCCAGGCAGTGCCTGCTGTAGTTTGAGTTGACAAGAACTGCCCCTAGAACACTTCTTCCTGTGTTTGGTCAAGTACCTTTTGATGCCCTGAAGTTGGCTGTACAGGTTTCTCCAGATGCCTCAGGGCTGGCCTGCATGAGCTGAGTAGTGCAAGTGGTGTGGGCAGCAGTGCACCCTTGTCTCACGCTGTGGCCAGTGCTGTTCACACCACTGGAATAGATGGTCGCAGTTAAAACTTGGGGGTAAAACAGAGTTTCTGAAGGTGCACTGAAAATTTTACATAAGGACCACCTTCCCATAATTTAAAATCCAGCTCTACTGTGTGTTTCCACTGTGGCAGCTGAACCATGGAGATGTAAAGCTAAAGGACGTTGCACAATGACGTTGCACACGTCATTGCATCATGTGGCATTGGGAGGATATGGCTCAATGTACAGCAGAGAAATGTCACATGCCAAAAGGTCCTGATATTAGTAGTCTCCATGTCATGCAACACAACAATCTCTGTTCAGACGATGCAAGTCCTTTTTATGTGATCTATCCTGAAGTAAGAGAGCCACTTCCTTATCTATGAGGATTGCACTGCCATTCCAGCATAGAGGGGCACATCATTTGATCACCTGGGTGTGCATTCGCTACCTGCTCCTGAGTGGAGTAAACCTTTACCTGAGTGAGCTGACCATGGGAAGCTGACTAGAAGCAGCCTCTGGTGTTGGCTTGGGGACTGCTTAACACATGATCCCACTGCTGAACTTTATAAATTTTCTATTTCTAACTTTCAGTTGCTCTTTAGGAGAATCTTGGCCTCATTCCAGAGCTGACAGGATGTAACTAAATATCAGGAAGTGAGGTGAAGTCTGGGCCTGGCTGTGGAAAGCTGGAGATGTGGAGAGGGCTGGCTCAGCGTTACTGGAGCAGTTAGTGTTCCCAGTGCTGGGTTTTAGTGCACAAGACCCATTGTCAGACCTCTTGTCAGGGAGTCATTTCACCTCCACTGCTCATCCACAGGAATTTCTGGTTGTTAAAGGAATTCAGCAAAGGATAAGGGCAAAATCTGTATTGATAAAATGCTACAGGTTTCTGGCACTGTCATCTCTTCACTGAAGGTTTGGTTCTTGCTCTCCTTGAAGTGTGTGAGCACGTGGGAGTTAGGTTCAGAAGTAAATTTGCATGTAGGTCTGTGGTGGTATTGCCTGGAAGGACCTCTGTTGGCCATCTGCTTTGATCCATTACATAAACATACTACATGAGCTCACCAGAATCAATGCATCATTGTGCTAAGTCTCTCTCTCAAGGAAAATATTGGACACTGAAACTGCCCGTGACAGGCAGTGTACCAGAGCCTGGGGTAATCACTCCAGCAGCTAGCTATCCATAAAATTACGCCGGTTGCATCCTCAGGTTCTCAGTCAGCCAGTAGAGCCAAGAGAAGGGGCAGCCCAGAGGGAGGGAGAGGAAACCACTGACTTCTGCAAATAAGCCACTAAGTGAGCAAAAGGAAAGAAGAATTCTGAGTCCTTGCAGCACACTGCAGGCATGAAAAAGTAATGGGAGATTCTCCTGCAGAGTTGTTTTATGGTTTACTAAGCAGCCACCGCCGCTCCAAGTGTTGGTACACTTCATTCATCTCTTTAAAAAAATAAGGACCAGTGAGCAGACTGCAACCTCCCTGCCAGATATCATTCTGATAAATACTTCTGTCCAGAGTAGAAAGGGAAATGAAGTAATTAAGTTATTGTGGAAAAGCTGAGCCATAGGTTACAGTAAAAAAGCATCAGTAAAAAATTTCGTTGTTGGGCTCTACACTGGAGAAAGCTTCTCTGGGTCCAATTCATTTTGCTCACCCAAGAGGAAACAAGGGCATTGTGACTGCTCTCAATTACTATTTGGAATATAGGGTAAAAGACAATCTTGAGAGTGGCTTGCTGCTATGTTATTAAAGATGTTGTATCTAATGAGACCTTGCACTTGCAAGACCTTGAAATGCACTAGTGCCTTGCGTGCTGACTACCAATGCAAGGTGGGGGGGTCTGCATGGTCCAGATTTTAATTTTTTACTTTGATTCTTGTTATAAAGGCACCAAAAAGAGAGCTCTCTGTATCTGTAGCTCATTTTTTAGGCCATGTAAGCTCAATCAGTTCATGGGCTTCCATAAACTCATAAGGTTGTGATACAAGTTGTGTAACCAAGCATGACAAGGTTGTCAATTGTCATGAGGTGTATTTAGATTGACTTTTTAGGTGACTCGGATGTTAAGTATTGAGTTTTTTCTAAATTATATTGTCAGGAGAAAAAATTTATCTTGAACAGCTGGTTAAAATGAAACTGTATCATCTATTAAAATTTAAATGATCATTTCTGAATAAAAGGGACTTTAAGTGACTTGCTCCTGGCACCGTGGTAAGTGCTCAGTTTATTTCTCTCATGAACACCACTTTTGTATTAGGAGACCATGTAATAAAATGTCCATTTAACCCTTTATAGGCCCTTCTAGGTGTATCATAACTCCTATAATTCTGATTTTATGACTGGCATAAAATGTTCTGGTCCAGATATATAAAGGACTACATATGTCTTACTCCTAGTTACTAATGCTGGCAGATTTTTTTTTTTTTTTTTTAGAATGGAAGTGTAGTGCTAAAGGCTTTCTATCAAAGCAAAAGAACTTGCTAGTGTCCTAAAAGATGAACTAGTATCTGTTTGGAATCTTTAACTGATGAGTACAAAATTGTGGATTTTACCAGGTTTTGATGACACTAGCAAATATATGTAAATAGGATATAAAATGAATCAGCTGCTGTTCAATAAAAAAGCATCATGTTTACCTCAGCCTTGTAGCTACTTTGCCCTCCTACAGGGACTATTTTAATTAGCAGCATGAATTTTGGGTAGTTTAATTTATTTTGTGATTGTGTAAAACAGGCTTTGGAAGGGTTTATTTATAAACTGCCCAGGTATTTAGCAATAGCATTTCAGCAGCATCTGTAAAAGCAGAGTGTCATAACATACAATTTTTTATCTTTTTTTTTGCTGCTCTTTAGCCTTGCCGACAGGGTTATTTCTGGGGTGTCTTCTTTTCATGCTGGTCTTCACTGGTGACAGGAGAGTGAATCAAATGAGGATCAGATAATTAAATGAAAAACATTTACTCAGTTGTCTCCTGAGGAATTTTTCTGTGTAAGACACTAATAATCATGCCATATGTTGGTGGTGTCTTCCACTCCAGCAGACCACAGTAGACTTTACAGATTTTAGGATCTGCTCATTGGATTCAGTGATCAGCTGATTGAAATCATAGCAGAGTTTCTGTAGAGTTCAGAATTTGTAGCACCGAGAGATAAGAGCCACGTGGCTGCAGTTCTGCACCATTTTGTGTTATGCTGCTGTTATGGAGCTGATAAAGTGTAATGTCCTGGGGAGGCCAGCCTGGGTACACTCAGTCCTGACATGCTTACATAACCTGCTTATGTCCAAGTGAGGTTTTGGCATAAGAAATGTGAGCAAGGGTTTGACTATTTGAATAGACCCAGACATTATTTTGTCTATAACTGAAGGAAGTCCCTTCCTGTGCTTCAAATACAAGTGCCATTGTATTAGTAACTGGTTTAAAGGGTTTAAACTTTGTATTTAAACTAGAAGATTTATAAAAAGTTCCCTGGGATCTAGTTACACCATGCCAAATACAGGCAACTCATAAAGTTTATTTAGCTTTGTTGGTACAGTGAGTAAAAAGAACATTGTAGATTGATGGTACCATCTTTAAAGGGTTTGCAGAGAGTCATAAATGTGAGAAACTGATTAGGTACTTCAGTTTGTACAGTACATGTAAGGCTGTATCCCAGACATCTTGAATATGCAAAGCTTTTGCTGATCTGTATGAAACTATCTGAAGAAAGGCTAGAGCCACCTACCTACTCAGTTCAGAGCTCTGTATAGGGAGTGCCAGCATTCCCAATGCAGACAGACTTCCAATGAGGAGCATTTGGTAAATGTCCTGAAAGAAGGATTTCGGGGTTGAGAACATTCTCTGCAAGACTCCACATGGAAAGTTTAGCATACAGGTACAACTATTAACCAATTAGACTAATCAAATGTTCCATCACCATAATTTCCTGACAGAACATATCATACATATGATGACCATTTCAAGAGGACAAACCAAAAAGTTGCAAATTATTTTTGTATTTCCTAGGGTTCAAAATCTCACTACATAATGTGTCCTATAGGATGTAATCCCCAAATGAATGTGATGTCAGTACATAAATAAGCTTTTCTGGATGACGTGTGATAATCAATATGCTGTAATAATGAGTTATGTCACTTACCTTCAGTGTCTGCCTACCTTGCTCTTCCCACAAGTTAGGACTATGTTTTATTAATAAATGAGATATTTGGATGTTTTTGTAAGCATTGAAGTCTCTTTTAAAACACTGACTATTTTTCTCATAAAAATGACATAGCATGGACAATACTATGTTTCCTGCTGTTAGAAAAGAGTAATTACTTACAACCACTCTTATAATATGCTTGCTTGCTAAATGCATAAATCTAATAATGCAACAATAAAATGCTACAGTGAGCTTCATGAATTGGAAAAAGATAGAATTTAAATGCTTTTGGCACCTGACATACATTTCTTACAGGAGGTCTGTAATTTTCTGTGTTAGAGTTAGCTGCATCCTTTAATGAATGCAGCTGGAAAGAGTAAAGGATATTTGGAGAGTCATGTATTTAGTTGAGTCTACTAGGTACTATTTTGCTTGTTACTTTTGATTTTAAAGCTATCAACCTTATTTGGACAATTTATTCTTTTTATAGGGAAAAGATGGAAGCAGAAGATGGCAAGTCATGTTTGGAAATCATGGCTCAGTAATGCAAGGTTAAAATGACTGTCCCTGTCTGTTGTTGTTGGAAGTGTGTTTCAAATGGCTCAGTATCACTTATATGCATTTTGAGTCTCTGTTTGTAAGTGGTAATGAGCTTGCCTGACTCCCCATGCATTTATGAAAAAGCAGCAGATTGTATTGTAGCTTGCTGTGGTTTCTTTGACCTAAGCACCAGCCATGAAAGTTTAATGTAATGTTCTCTAGTGTACCCAGTAGTCGTACAGGTGTAAGCACAAGTCATCATTTGCACAAGGGTCAGGTCAGTAGTGATGCTGGACTCCCTTATTTCAGACAGAGGTTTGGTTACAGTACCAGCATCAATGGTAAAATGAGCACTCTCTCCTCAACACCACCACTTAAAAAGTTTTACAGAGCACTAGAAAAATGCAGTATTTTAAAGCCATAGCTGATGCTAAAGCTGCTCTTAGAATTTAAGTCAGAGTATGTAGTTCTAGGGAATGGGTTAAAGATGCATGGAGAACAAACCCAGCCATTTTGTAAATCCATTTTGCTGGATTATCTTTTTTAAGGCTGTGTCAGGGAAGAGAGGAAGCTATCTAGATCTCTGCTAGGCAGCACTGTGATCTGTACAAGTATCTTGCTCCCCACAGGATCTCCAGTATGTGGGCTCCTCCCCTCTGACCTGAGCCAAACCTGCTGCTGTCCGATATGGTATTCTTGCTTATTCAATGCTGCTTGTTGCTAAAGGAGGAAGCTAGTGGAGAGCAAGTAGGGGAAGCTGGCTGCTGATGAAGCTGAGGCTTGACAAGGCAGAAATGTTTAGTGCAGACATAACAAAGCAGTGCACGTCATTTCTTTTTGGAGAAAACCACCGTGTTTCACATACGTATTTCACAGCCTTCTCCAATTTGAATCTTCCCTAAATAATTTTGAACATGCGTTCCTGAAGTGTTGAATACCTGAGTTCTGTGGAAAACTTTTCAAGAACTTTTCAAGAAAATCTTGAAAGTAATAATCTTGAGAGTTAAGCATTCTCCTCTCCTTGCGTCATTCGTTTTCTGTCCTTCAGGATGGAGGTTGTGTAAATCCTCTGGCTCGATCAAGAGAAATTACTTAAATATTTCAGGAGCTGAGTACTCTTTTGTGTTGACCAATTCCATGCAGGCTATCAAATGATTTTGCCTCCCTTTTGTCCTTAGTCTCATTTAATTAGATCCAAGTCTACATAAAATTCTGTCCAACTAGTCTCTCAGTGGAAGTTGTGGTTTCTCTTTTTGGCTTACTCTCTACTTCTTCTGTGATTGAAGCTGTGGAATCTTGTAATTCATTTTGTTCCACCATTATTGATTTGGTGGCAACAGTCCAAATGTTGAAAAATATTTTCTAGGTTGTTGTTGCCCTTGATTTCCAAAGACATTGCATACAATGAAGCATGTGGATCAGGAATTGACGTATCCATAGTGTCACTAGGCTTTGAGGGTGCATTTTCAATTGTAAGAGCAGTTTATTGTTAATTAGAGAGACTCCCAAGGGCATCATGATCTCCTGATAGTCTGTGAAGAGTACCTTCAGTACACTGTACTCTGTGAGGGTTTGCCAAAACCATCGCTTGCGTAAATCCTGAATTGATTCCCTGCTGAAGAAGAGTTGTTAGAGCCTCCAAGTTACAGTTGTGAATAAGATTAATATTAAATTTTAAATTTTACTATTTTATTAGTGGATTTTGGTTCGTGATTCCTGTAAAAGAAAAGACAAACCCAAGTGCTTCACAGAATCTTAACAGATGCATATGCTATGCATATGGCATAAAAGTGCTACCCTTCTAACTTCTGTCTGTGCAATGAAAGTAGCTGAGTGTCAGTGGCAACACACAATTTAAGCATATTTTCTTAACTAATTGGACTCTAGGAGTGTTAATCTTCCTCTGGGAAGATTCTGGATAGCATGCAATATGACTAACAAGTGAAAGATGATGGAATTGGATCCCATTGCGCATTTTCTCCTACTTCAATACCTGTTGTCCTATTAACATGTTAAAAGGTTGAGGATAGTGTCTTACCTTTATAGGAAAATGCTTTACCTCTTACTCTGCTGTTAGACGTCTGCAGATATCCCAGAAAACAACATCATGGGGACTGTCTATTTTGTTGGATGAGGATGTGATGGCATGGAGTCCATTTTCTTCAATGTCTAGACTGTACCTCTAAGCACACACTTTGATGTCCAGTTTGAATTAGTGTAAAATTATATAATTCTCCATTTTAGCTGTCCAATCCTTCTTTAATTTGTAGTACCTCCTTCCTTTATTAAAAAAATGTGTTTGTGTTTGCCTGTCTGTGCTTGTGTCTAAAAAATGATCTTTATGAAGATGAAGTCTTTTTCTTGTGTCTCTGCCAGTGCTGCTTTGTTATAATGGAATGACAAACTGTAAATAGAATTGACTTGGAGCCTGAATCAGTTGTTGGTATTTTGTTAATAATAATAATACGAACTGCCCTCCATCAGGTAGTGCAAATATAAATTCTGAGTTGTTACGAATGCCAAATTAACTTTGTGAAGATTACTGACTCAGTTTATCAAATCTGTTTTGTTATACATCAGTCATTTTGACCTGCTGTATGATGAGATATATTTTTATTAACTAACCTTGCTGTCTGTTGAGTAGATATGAATGTCTTTTTAAAATCAAGGTGAGACCTGGGTAGCTTGTACCTGCAGATTCTTGTCCTGCTTATGTCATAAACTAGTGAACACCCTCTGTAGTTCTCATGTGCTTTATTTTTGATGAATCTCTCAGAGTATGAATAGCTTAGAGGATAATTACACAGCTAAGATGCTAACCTGTACTAGCTTTGTGGAAAACATACTCCTCTGCTGCTTCTGTTGCTACACTGTCTTTTAGTTATATGCCGGATTGAGTTTTAAATCCTGATATTCATTGAATTATACAGATCAGCTCTTTCCTGTCATTCTGATTTACCAAACTATTAAATGCTGAACCTACATCATTCCTAAGTAATGCCAGATTTTGGTCTGTCACGAGCATCTAGGTTGGATCGGTTTGAATTAATCTCCTGAGTGTGTCTCCTCCATTTTGAAGGCTCTCCCTGTTGTGCTGTTTGATTAAAAAAAAGAAAAAAAAAAGTTAAAAAATGGGTTTATGACTCACTTTCTTTTTGGGGGAGTTATGAGTTACTTTACTTTGTTTTGTTTGGCCTGGAGGGAATTAAAAGGATAAGTTTACAGATATGAGTGGGGGCTGAAACATGTTTTCTCTGAGGACATTTTGTCTCTGTCAGAACAAGGCCTTCTCTCCAAAGCTGACAGTGGTGGAATAATGTGTTGTACTGTCTTCTCCACTTGTTGCAGCTGGCCCACTTTGCTCTCCACAGTCCTACATGTGGTCCAGGCAAGCTTGATGGGACATGTGTGGGCGTGGGCATCTCGTAAGTCTTCATGCCAAGAGGCAGATACGAACTGCCTCTCCAGAGATGTGTGCCCCGGCTGCACGAGCTTGATGCCAAATGTCCCAAGCCCCTGCTAGCCCCTGTTCAGGGGAAGAGCAGTGCAAGGATATGGTGGATGCTAGGAGAGGCTGAGTAAGTCACTGGATGATTGTTTAGGCTTTTCATTGTAGCTTGGTGAAGGTGCTTTGAAGTGGTAGTTCCTTAGGGTTCTGTGAAAAACAGGTGCTTTGGGAAAGAGCAAATGAGTAGAGTGATAGCATCAGTAGGAGGGTCTGATCTCCTATACTTCTGTAGTTATACATATATTAATTATTCCTTTTTGTAGTGGTTTAAATGTTAACTGTCAGGTCTTAAAGGGTAACAACTTCTAAGTACACAGGCAGCTGATAGTTAACCTTCTGGACATCTCAGTTTCTCTTTCCAGTTTGCATATCTTGGTAGCTTACAAGACCACATATTACAGCTTAAAAAGGCTGTATTATGTTGTCTACCTTCTGGCTGTAAATGGAAAGCCCAAGCATTTTTTAGGCCCCAGCCCTGCTGTGAGCATTAAGCAATAATGTGCATAAGCTTTGTAACTGTCCACACTGAAATGAATGGCAGGGCTTTAAAGCAAAAGCCAGTCTTGAAACCACCCATGGACTGACTTTGGTTGGCCTTGTTAGCTGTGAAAGCACATTTTTCATTAAAATTAAAATGCTGTCAGACCACCTACTGATCATAAGTGGGGTTTTTGTTTGTTTAAAAGAGATGAGACATACTATTTTTACGCAGCTTGGATCAAGATGTCAATAGGAACTAAGGACATGTGACTGTCATTTTGCATCTTTCTTAAGAAATAATATTTCCTTCTCTTAATTAATGAGAGTGGATTTGCTGAATGCCCTGCTTATTGATTACAGCAGTTACTGAATTTTTGTGTGCCATATCTGCATGTTCTTATTTAGGTTATCAAATATTCAATGACCATGTGATGAAAAAAAAAGTTTTTTTTTTCCAAAAGGCAAAGTATTTCTGCTTCTTCTTTGAATGACTGGCACTGTTTGAAGATAAGTCACTGTGGGCCTCAGGGGAAAGCTGGGTATGTATTTTCAAGAGATTCAAGGGGTTATGAGTGTACTAGGTTACAGGAATAGGAGTAGTCTCTACTTGGTTCATCATGAGCTCTACTGAGAGAACTCTGTGAGGAACACAGGTACTGTAATTCAAACTGGTCAATAAACCTGTGAGCATTTAGGACATTTTATCATAAGCTTTTTCTTTAGCTTTGCAGGGCAATTAAAAGTAGTAACAAGCATGTCAGAACCAGGGGTCCTGGAAAGCTTCAGTCAGTGTTTTGTGACATAAAATTTTGGAATTTTATTTTAAAAGGAGGAATGAGAATGGTGTAGACAGAAAGAGTTGAGGCAAAGGTGGGAACAGGCTTAGCTGACATGTCACAAATTTAGAAAAATCTGTTTTGTTGTACTTTGAGTATTGGATTAGACCTCTGGCCTGTGGCTCAGAGTAAGGATTGTCTTTGCTCCCCTGTGTTGTACATGAAATACCTAATGGAGTGATGGAGTCTGACTGATGCTGTGACACCTTATTGCTATCTTCGCAGAGTCCACAGAATTTCTAGACTATTTTTCCAAGCTGTAAGTTCATGATTTCTTAGTTAATGGCAGAAACAACTATTTTTTGGTTTTAGCAGTGTTTGTTTTACTCTGTCACTGGTAAATACTGGCTGTCACAAGTCTTTGTTGTACTTTACAGATACATCTACACAGAATGTTTTCTTTGCTTTTTTGTATTGCACTCTAGAGCAGAATGTGAAACTTAAAAATAACCACTGCCCTGTTTTCAAGGTTGATTATACTGTTTTATGGCTATAATATCTTAAAGTAACCAATAACAGCATTTACTGAAAGAGAAATCCAAATAACTGAGTGCTGATATATCCAAGAAAAGGAGGGTATTATTTTCAGCTTGTTGATACCATTCTTTTGTGCTTTTCAGTTTGTTTTAATTCTGTCATGCTTCCTTTCTAATGTTATATGCTAATTTAAATAATAGAACTCGTACATAAATACACAGTCATGCAAGAATGACTAAGGATGATAAAATTGGAACAGTGGTGCTAAGTGCAGCATTGCAATCAATAGGACTGCAATGGTAATAACACCAATATGTCTAGTTAAAGAGATGTAAATTGCACTTAATCTGAAAGAAGGTTAAAACCACAGTGGAGCAAGGAAATGAGTAAGATGCAGTGTGAGAGCTAGCAAAGATGTCTGTGCCCACTCAGAGTATGTCTTGTTTCACAAAGAGCAACCTCAGGGAGCCTTCAAGGGATTGCTATAAAGTGAGCAGAAGCTCAAGAGAACAGAAGAGATGTCCTATGCAGCAGAAAAGCCCTGCTACGAGCAAAGAAATATTGGAGAAAACTAGTAGGAGAATTTTTCAGAACTGATTCCAGTTAAGCTTGGAAATGATGTGCCTCTTTCTGCCACCTGAACTCCTGTGAGCTCAGTGTGGCAAATCCCAATTCACCAAGGTGCTTCCCTCAAACAAAAGGTATGGAAATGGGCACAAGGTGGATCGGCCAAGGCAGACCGGACAATCTGCCGTCCTCTCAGCTCCTTCTGTGGGCTGTGCCCGGGATGTTCCCACAGCACACCGTTACATTCCCCTGCAAAATTAACCCTGCACAGGAAAGGGATCATAAAGACAAATGTTCAGTGGACAAAACCCCAAGCACTCGGAGCTCAAGCTGCCCTTGCAACTTTAATTTGCCTTATTACATCCACTCAAGGTATTTCTGTTCCCTTGTTATGCAGACGCACTCATTGTTCAGAGATCTCTGCAGATGACTAGGCACCGTGAAGGTGCATTAAGGTTAGAGCATTTATCTTAGCTCTGAATTGTTCTGCTGGGCTGGTGTCAGATCTCCAGTGTTCTCACATTTCTTCCAATTTCTTCTGCTTGTTTATTTTTATTGATGCTTTGGAAATAACAAGAAAATGGGGACACCCTTTCCTTTCTTTCCAATGCCCATTTAGGTTGAAAATTTTAATTAGAATTTTCGAAGTTGGGTTGCTTGAGAACCACATTTAGATTATTAAATGACCTGTTTCCTATGAATAAATACATCAGAAAAAGAATTGCTAAGTTTGTATGAAATTTTGACTCCCTAGGGAGGTGTTTTCCTAACCGTTGTGCTACTTTGGGTAAGAGAAAGAAGGTCAAGAATTGCTTGCTAGCGTGCAGTGCTGTTTAATGCCTCAGCACGGCACTAAATAGAGGATAAGTGAGGATGTAATAAGTAGTAAAGTTCATTTAGGATGAGAGAAAAGAAGGCTATGATGCACAGTATTTGGGAAGACATATTTAGTCCAAGAAATAGAGATATCACTGAGGTTGCTAATTCACATGTAATGAGCTGAAGATTTCATATGTAAGTGGGACATAAGATGTGATTTAGAATTCTGCACAGAGGTCTTTAACTTACAAATGTTATTCTTCAGCAGTCCGTGCTCAAAACCTAGAACTTGAGCCTCAGCAATATGTGAAAAACAGTTCATGGGCCAGTTATTAATTAATGTCTACTTATGTAGGCCCTTGAAAACAATAAAGCTCTAAGTTTGTTCTGTTTTATTCTATAGAGTGCAGTTAGTTCCCCCCAAAATGTCAAATTTTATATACTCTAATGAACACATAAAATATCTAAATATCCATTTTAGCTAAAGAAAAAAGATCTTTCTTGTGTGCTCTTTGCAAATGGTAACTTTTGAGCCATTTATTCATGGGTCTGGCAAAAATTTTGCTTTAGCTGACATTCAGAGAAACCTGCTATCTACAAGAGAGGCTGCATGATTTGTTAAAAAAAATTAGGTTTTCTCAAGGTGTTTGTCATACTATTAAAGAACATAGCCTTCTATGAATAAAATCAAATGCATATATTTTATAAGTATGTCTGTAAAACAATGTAAAAATTTGAAAGATTTGGATGGAGTTTCACACCAATTTTCCAGACTATTTTACGAAGTTAAATGAAATAGTAAAAGCAGAGGTGATGAATCATACACAAAGTTCCAGTTCATTATGAATGGACTGCCACAGGTAGAATACCATTTTATTACAGTTACTATGAAATGCCTACTGTTGGAGTCAAGTATCTGTAACCCCAAAGAAAAGGTTCATCATGCACAAAAGTAGCAGTGGGTAGTAGCTGTTCAGCCTTGATGATCGGTGACAACTCTCTTGCTCACTTGAACAGCGATGAGAAGGAAGAGAAACCCTTTTAGTTGCAGAGGTTTACCAGCTGAGCTGTTTGTCTGCTGCTTCAATTCTTGAGTGGGTTTCTGTTCAAGGACTTCAATTTTTTAAAGAACATAAACTCCTATTACTTTGAACTGTTATTTAATAAAGTTACATTTGGGTCCTTGAATAGTGTACAGCTGAAGAAACATAAAATAGCTCCATATTTCTAAAGTCAAAAACCAGGATTTTTGCTTGGGGAGCTGATTCTATGCATACTGAAGCAATATACAGAAGTTATCACTCCGAAGAAATTAATTTAATTTTTCTCCCCAAACAATGTACTTTCTTTTTGCTTTTAACCTTGTTCCTTGTGCTAATAGATGATAGAGGCACTGATGGGAACAGCATAAGAAAAGTGCTGAGATGCTGGAATACAGTGATCTGAGGACACTTATATCACAGGGCAGATAACCTGTTTGCTTTTATTTGTGAGCTTTCAACCATGAATGTAGCAATGGCACTCCACAATTATCGATCAGCTTACCCCACTGTCTGCCATTTGACAGTGCTTCACTTAGACCTACTGTCAAACAAAGGACACTGCAAACAGATGCCACAAAAAACATGCCTTACGTATTGCTTGTTCATTGAGCTAGAATATTACATTAACTTCGCAAGGCTTCTAATATTTCAAGAATTATAAGTTAAGTGATTTTAAAAATCTCTCTCTCAACAGCATTATCCATGAAAGGGCTATTTATGGTATCTGCATGAGTAAACTGATAGCAGCATGGTTGCTTATTGTGCTCCTCTAAATTCATTTTCCTAATAGCTTATTGGAAACTGCAGAGGGGACAGTGCTTTTGTGTGGTTCTCATAATTCCTCATACAAACATCTTGCAAATAATTAAGGTTACTTCATTCTATGGGAAGATGCAGCTCAACCTGGTATTTACTGGCATTTGGCAGTCTTCAGTATTGCGACATGGTCAGCATGTAACTGGGGTTTGGAGGAACAAATCCCATGCTTTGTATCACAGATCTGCAGTTGGACATTATCTAGGATGATGGGGTACTCAGAGCTAACATTTCCTTGCTGAAGAAAGCAAGCAATGATATAAAAGCCAGCAGTAAGATGTATGAGCTGTGCAAAAGTGGCAGAAGGGAAGAGATCAAGGGCAAAGAGGCTGGAGTAGCCTGAATCAAGGAAAGTTGCCAAGGCACAGAAAACAAAGTCTTGGAAGAACTTGGATTGTATGGAGCAATGAGAAAGAGACTCAAAAGTGGGGTGCTCCTGACAACCAGTCATCTGTTCATAAACCCACAAATTCATGGTCAATGTAGCTAGAATGAGTGTTTTTAAGCTGAACATAGACCTTTCCTTGCCCTGTTTCCAGCTTTGGCTCTGGCTGGTATTTCCCAACACTCAGGAAAATAATTTGAAATAATGCTGTTGTTTTCAGACAAGCATGTCATTTGTTTTACCGGTCTGTAGTTGATTAATTTGCAAATGATATTCCCAATAAAGTGCTTAGAAGTAGATAATTACAACTATATTAACAGTTACCGGGGAAGCAGATGGTATTCTGAGGAGCTGCCATGTAGAATTAGTGCTGATGCTCTACTGTAATGTACCATATACCCCAGCAACCCACAAACAACAAACTAAAATCCTGCTGATATTCCAGATTGTAAGTAAATTGTGCTATTGCTTCTCATTCGGTTCTTCTCTGAATTTTTATGTGTGTTTTCTAGATAGCTACAGTGCTCAGTGAGCTGCTCCTTTTTATGTTCAGTCACATAGCTCTGCAGGTCTGTATTTTGTATTTTCTTGGTATCAAACCCACTACAAGGAAGTTTCTAGGCTGTATGTCAGTGTTTTCTCCACACTGCTACTTGACACTCTGAAGCATAGACTAACTCTGAAGAAAGACATATTTCTAATTTACTAAATTGCTCAAATGAAAATTTGCTGTGAGGTGCTAAGGAAGCTCTGAAGCAACCAGCACCGTCCAGATGCCCACCTGTGTCTGCGCTCTCCCTCTCCCCTACTTCTCTTTTTAACCTCCCGACTTCATACCAAAGCCTGACAAAATGCGACCCTTTTTGTGCTTCTGGCGAGCAAGAAAAGGCCACGATGTCACAGCAGTTTCTCCTGCACCTCTGATCCTTGGTAGCTTTGGTTTTAAGCAGGCTGGAGTCACGCAAGCCACACAGCAGCTCACACCAGGCTGGAGGTTGCAGCAAAGTTGAGGTTCCTGCCCGGGGCTGGCGGAGTGCTGCTGGCACCCAAAGACAGATCACTGCAGCCAAATGGCTGGGAGTCTGTTCAGAGCGTGGCCTTATTTCTTTGTTTAACATATTTGTCATCCACATGTTTAAATATAACTAAAAGCTTTTCTTCTTTTTATTTTTTTTTTAAGACTTTAAAAACGCTGGAAATAGTTACTAAACAGATTTTTTTTTTTTTTTCTCTGAGCGCATGTCTTTGGTGTTACTGTGTCTAAAAGAAGCACATAGCAGCATATCTGTGGTATAAATGTCTGTAAGTACAACATGGGGCATCTTTGGGGTAGAGGATCAGACGAGAAACTTGGGGGCCGTTTTAGGTAAGTCACATTGCCTGTTGCCTGTTTGGAATTACCTGTGTTCTGTATGGCTACACAGGGCCCAGTCTGATGTTGTTTTATGCCAGGCTTGTGATAAACCCTGGAGGGAGGGAGCTGGTGGATGTAGTTACCCTTTTTTCAGCCAAGGAAAAGAAAGTTTTCAAAAGGTTCTTATCATATTCTGAGTCAGAACCTCATTAAAAATACATAGTGTTTGTAGCCAAGTGCAAATGAAATTTGCTCTGTGTTGTTTTTCTGGACTGGTGTGGCAGAAGTGGCAGATGTGCGTGTGTGTATGTTCACAAGTGCATGAGCTGACATGAACAAAAGCAGCTGAGGCATAACATGGCAGTGGTGACAAGGCAGGGCAGCAGGAGTAGCATTTAGAATGTAATTATGATGGAAAGCTTTAAAAAACTCCAGCCCACAGAAACAAAACACTTGTTAACATGATTGAAGGCCCAAAGGAAGGTGCTGGGCTACAGAAGTAGGAAAACGTTTAATTCTTGTTTGTTGTTACTAAGGAGTATCTTGTACAGTACCCTTGATGAAACAGAATTGCCTTCAAGCCAAACGCAATTCCCTAAGCAATATATTTTTGAATGGAAGCTGCAGCCGAATCCTGAATATTAGTTAATTGCTTTAGTCAAAACAACAAATGCTGAAGCCTTTCATCTTGCATCTGTAGGTAGAATGAGCAGAATTAGCATTGGTGACTTTCAGGTCATCTTCGGGAAAATGGAAGAAAGAGGATTTTGTCCAATAAGGTCTCCTGACCCTATTTGCATCAAAGTATGTCTCTGGCTTCTTTCCCGGGTTTGCTTCTCTTGGTTGAAATGAAAAGTTATTGGATTTATTCTAAGGAGGGCAGGAGTGGGACAGGACAGGTGGCTTTTAAGACTGTGTAGTACGTCCTAAAGGATTCTTTTTTCCACTGTTTAGGGCTTCAACCATTTTACCAAAACACTTTCTGGCAAAATTTCCTTGCAAATACTATATGAAGTGAACAACTTTTTGAAGGGCTGAAAACCATGCTATTCTACGCTTTTTTAAGAAACACTTTGGACTTTCTGAACAGCTTGTGCTTCAGAGCAGTGATTTGATAACAGGCAGGGAGGTAGTCTTCTTTATCAAGGATATTCCTTTAATGCTCATGAAATCAAGTCAATTTTTAATCAGTTTTTGAATCCAAAGGAGAAAAAGACTGGAATACATCCTTTGAAGATTCTGTTAGGGTTTTCTTTATGTTACAGAGGAATCTTTCTGCCTATGCTTGGGCTTGTAAAAGCCATTGTGTCTGCATGAGGTGTTGTGAATGTGGAAGTGGTGGAGGACAAGTGGGTCTCAGGTGCACCTTACTTGTTAGGGCTGCATCAGTCCTGGCTGACCCCCAGGTTTCAAAGCTGAAAAAAGACAAGTTGGCTATGTGAGGTAATGCAGAAAATAAAACTAGAAGAGCACAAGAGGGGAAAGCTAGACCTCAGTGAATGGGTGGAGGAAGAAATGGGAAGGTAGGGGAACTGGCCAGGGAACTGGGCAGAACGGGGCTGGAAGAAAAAGAGAGAAACGTAATATGGAGTTGAAGGAGTGTGCTGGGACTGACTTGATGAAGAGCCTAAAAAGCAACTAGAGACCAGTAGTTGGGGATGTTGGGCAAGAATGGGAAATCCTGCATCTAAAGAAAAAGTTACACCTGAAACTCAAATTGATAGTCCAGTAGGGCTGTGTGGATAAATGGGGAACCACCTTTTCTCTAGAAGGATCGTGCAGGACTGGAACTGGCTGGAAAAGGAAACTAGAATAGGTAAAGATGATTTGGACTAGGGCTTGATGTGAGGAAGGAGGTTCTGTTAATGTGTTAAAAAGCATGGGAGAGGAATGTGTGAGAGGCTGGAACAGGGAGATTCTGTGACTGGGAAAAGTGTTAAAAAAGAGAGGAGAGACAGTTGCTTGGGAGGGCATAACAGGGTCTGGTGAGGTAAAAAGGATGAGTAAGGGGAACTAGATGTGAAAAGATTATGGGTTGCATAGCGAGGACAAAGAGTGTGGTTAGTCCTAGCAAGGAGACCGGGATCCCTTTGAGAATCATAAGCAATGGAAACTGGGAAGGTTATACTCATCTGTCTTTTGCTGTTCCCAAATACCTCTAAATTCTCCTTGTAAGAGTATTTGTCATCCATTTTCAAGTGTTTGTCCACATCAGTGAGGATAATATATTATTGCTGTCAGTTACTCTAGAAGCTGCACAAATCTAAGTGGTAGAACTTAACACTTAAAACCCAAATTGAGTAAGTGGGAGGATAGCCACATGATGCTACAGTTCTGGTGTTTCCTGCTTTTTGGGGGATAAATAAAGAAAAATGCATCTACAATCTGCAACAAAACAATAAGCTTTAGAATGATTAAGAAATATGGCAATCCAAGTTATTACTGCCATACTCATTATCCCCTTACACATTGTAATAGTCTTGTGCCCACAATGACACATTGTTTCCCCATGGTTTAAGCGTCATTAATTGTGCAGGGCAGATAAAGGTAGGTGGACAAGCCAGGATTGCTGTGAACAGGACTGTTGTTCCTTGAAATAGGTACCAGAGGTTGGTGGTGAATGGCAGTGATAGTAGGGAGCTGGTTAGTCTACTGTTTAGCTACTGTGCTTCTGGAACTGGGTTCTGGTGGAACTGGGTTCTGTCTCTCCTTCTGTCACAGCTTTCTCAGACATGCTAAACCCTTTAAATCAGACTTTTTAGGACAATCACTAATTGCATGTTTCACATTATTCTGGAAGCCCAACCTCAGCCCTAGGGCCTGTTTTGCAGAAGAGCATAGCTGTGACTGAAAGCAGTGAGACTCACACTTTGAAGGTACAAAGTACTGCATAAAGTTAAAAGTTAAAGATTCTGAAAAATCATGGCCTGGACATCTTAAGGCAGACTTTCCTAAATTAGTGGGTACGTCTGGTTTTAATTTATCTGCGCCTATGCTCCCAATGTATAAAGCAGAATAATACTTCCCTCAACTCTCAGGGATTTGGTGAAGATTAGTGAAGTGGCTGTGAAACTCTCACTTATTCTAGTGATGAGTACTATAGAAAAGCCCATAAGGAAATTAATAATTTTGTCTTCAGAGCACTATTTGAATAGTTAGCAGGAAACAAGCCATAAGGCCGTACCCTGAACAATGATAAGACAAAATATTGAATACTTGCTTTATTAATTCAACACCATCCATCCTGTGCTGTGAAGGAGAAGTGCACTTAAAAAAATGTTAACAAAATTAGAGTGTATGATAATGTATACGCAAAGGATACCAAATTAAGTTTGCATCAGCAACCATAATTCTTTCATTGCTTAATGTTGGAGCCTTGATTTTATTGCCTGAAGAGCATTCTTTCTAACAGAAAGCAATTTTTTTTGTCTCTGTGTGTGTGTTGCAGTATTTTAATGGGAATGTGACTTCTGGATATTTTTAAGAATTGTGTACTCAATGCACAATTCCATTTTTAAATATTCCTTGGATCTTTAAGATGGGGGAAGTTTCTAGCATTGACATTTAGTATCCTTTTTTTCCTCTGCTAAAGATTCTACCTTGTAGCATTTTATTCGTGGCCAGTAGCATTTACTAATACAGCTGAAAGAACTGGGGATGCTTGACCGAGGAGGGATGGCAGAATCGTGCCCTCCATTTTTCATCTAGTGATAATGAGATATCTTACAACCCATATTGACTTTTCCAAAGATCAGAAAGCTCTTTAAGGGAGAGGGAGGGAAAAGCAGAGGGTGAATTCAGCCACAACAAGGTTAATGTACTTATACAAAATTATACGTGAAGCCATGAGAGTGCCAAGAATAGTAGCGCCCACAAATCCTGCCGAGGAGGTTGATCTTGTGAAGTGATGCCCTTCTTGCAACGTGCTGATCCTTTGGAAGTTGTTAAGTTTAGAGGGCACTTTAGCCCCCAGTAGGATCAGTCACTTGTTTCCTGCTGTTTCTCTCCAAGTCTTGATCTTACTCGATTTTACACTTACAAAGTTGTCTAATTGCCCTTTTAGGAGCCAGCCTCAAACTTTCCTGGGGATTTTGCCTGGCCTGATGAGTCTTTTTTAACACTTAGCAGTTCTGGACAGCAAATATTTGTGGGGGCTCTCTGAGAGGCCAGCAGAAGCCCCTGCACCACAGCTGCTCTGGGTCAATGCCAATCTGAGCCTGAAAGGGAACAGCTCAGTCTGCTCAGTGCCACTTGGGCAGTGTTTTGCAGTGGTTCAGCCAATGCCTCTTCTTACCTGCAAAATACTGCCAGGTAAAAAAAAAAGGGTATTTTTTTAATACTGGAAATGCTTGGAACTTGTAAATGTGGTATTAGCATCTGCATGATCTGTAAAATTTCAAAAGGAGATGTTAACCTGCTTTTCTTTCTATTTCTATCTCAAAATACTCCTTCTTCTGTAGATGAACATGTCTCAACTTGTTGAGGAAATTTCTCTATAAAGACTATAGAAGGTAAAGGACATGGAATAATGTATTTATTTCCTTTTCTTCATGGGTGCAGGAAGCTAAGTTTGCAACTTCTCTGTTCAAAAATATTTTTAAAATACCCAGATCAGAAGGTTTTGATCTAGTCTGCATTGGAAAATCCTGATACAAGCAAGGCTGTAGGCTGTTGCTGAAGTGCTTAGCCTCAAATTGTTCCAGCTGTTCTGTGATGATAGCAGACTTCTGATGGATCATACAATACAGAGATCCTGGCTAATTTTATCTTCATATTGTTTGTCGCAGTTGGATTGCAGGGCTGTATTGAGCAGATGACTGGGCAAGTCTGCATGAGCAAAGGTGTTGGACATACTGTACTTCCACGTGTTGAATGCAGCTTTCTAGATCTATGGAGTTGCTGTTAGTAAAGCTTGCAGTGTAACACATATCTAGAATGCATTTAAACAAAAAGTCGAAATACACAAATGGAAACAGAGGAACAGTCACTTGCCTTCTCTGCAATGGTGGATTTTAACCAGCAATGGTCAAGGCCAGCAGCTTTGTAATTCTCCGGTCTTTGTTCTTTGCAGCTGCAAAACAACTCTGCAGTTTTGATGTGCCCTCTGTGATTCTCCTCAAATCAATCTGTATTGAAAGACATCAACTTTCCATTTTACTTTCTTTTTTTCCCTGCCCGCTGTCCTGCATCACGCAGTTCCACGGATGTATTAAATGTCGTACTGACACTTTCTGCTCTCTCTTTCTGTGTCAGAGAGGGCCTGAAATCCTGATCCATATGTCTGCACAGCCATATGCCTAGTATGACCTGTTTCTGCCAGAAACATCAGAAAGTGACTGGGAAACTGGTTCCTTTGCATTACGAGGTCTGGGACTAGGAGGAGGTGAAGTGGCAAGATGTCTGCCCTGCGTTCTGCCCTTTTCCATGAGGAAAGCAGCCTTGAAGCTCTGTCTCCATTAGGAGCAGGCTGCTGATACAGCTATACCCACACACTGCAACACTAAAGCAGTCCTGGGTGGACTGCTGGAAATAGCTTGTCCTGGCAAAACAGCGCTTTTTGACAAGATAGCTTATTACAGCAGTGCCTGCCTGTCCCTGCAGAAGGAGCAGCAGCAGCACAGCTCTGGCAGCATGAGTGCTCTGTGCTGCTGCCCTTACTTGCATAGCTGTGCTGGTCAGGGATCATTCACCTCATAGAGACCCCGTGTGCCTCAGGGAGCCTTGTTCCCACTTCATCCTCAGCACCGTGGGACCTTCACTCACAGCAAAGGCACAGTCAGGGCACAATTTGAGCCACCCAACTTTATTACAGACTCGTCTCCTTCCATACACATTGCCTCTTAATTTCTTGTTTTTCCCGTTTTTCTTTTCCAGTGTACAGTGTTCTTTGCCTTTTTATTTCCAAAGGAGCGAGCAGTTGCTGTCAGAGTCGCCTTCTTACTGCAGTGGGGGTAGCCTCATGGACCTCGCCACAGAGGTGTCAGTGCAGCAGCAGACAAGGGCTTGGCCTTGGTCCTTGCCTGGATGCCCTCCTCCCTCTTTTCAGCAGTCCTGATGCCTTTACCTAGGTGGAGTTGAACTCCACTTGCTCAGTTGATGTTATATTTTAATACGGCTCTACTTTCTCTTTGGCTGCTGTTTTATCTGAATAATTGCAGTGTAGGAGCTCTCAGGCAAACAATTACACTTTGAAAATCAGGTTGCAGGCTTGAATATGTGACTGCAAGATACTCCTGTGAGCGTAGTGTTTGTGTTAGAAGACCCAGTGGGAATTTCCCTGGGGAGGTTGGTGTACTACATAACAGCACGAGAAATGCTTTACAGGTCAGGTATGTGGGCTGCCTAGCACTGCCTCTGACAGTGGCTGAAGGAGATACTGCAAGGATTTGGATAGGAGCCTGGCCAAATATTCTTCTCCTCTCTATCCACACCAGCTCCTGGGCATCCTTTGGATGAGTATTAGGGAGCTAGGAATGGGCCTGGGAAGCACACAGGCTGTGGGATTCAGTGGCAGGTAAATAGAGTGTGTATTGTGGGAAGAATTTTCCAGCTGCTGTTTAAACTGTAAACTTTCCTGACCTGCCTTGCCTCCTTTGGGATGTGAGAGGCGAGGAATTGCTTCAGATCAGTGGGTGTGCAAACAGCTGTATGATACATTGCTGGGACAGGACATAGAGGAACAGGCCAACCTCAAGGACTTGTTAAAACTGTATTTACAGGATTTTTTTCTCCTTCCCACAGTAACTCCTCATTTTTCCGCAGTAGTGGGAAAGGATTTTTTAATATGTTGTTCTTTTTCCGTGGCATTTTACTTTATATGTTTGCTTGTCACTGAACTGGTATCCAAGTTTCTCCCCTTTTCCCAGACTTTGAGATTCAAAGATAATGTTTTTCAGTCCAGTGGGATAAGAGTAGCATACCTTTATCACTGTCATTGCCACCAGTTACAGGAATCACAAAGGCATCTGTCACCATGGTAGAGAGGTACTACAATATGCCTGTAAAGCATCTGGTCCCTTCAAGAGAAGGAACTAGTTCTAATTCCCTCTGCTTCAGTTATACATCTTTTGCTTATGGGTACTTGAATTTGTGTAGTTTAATTCAGGATTACACTCCTGGGGCCATTCCACTGTTCAGCACTTAGTGATGTAGAAGATCCACTGCCAGCTTTGAATTGCAGTCTTGATAGTTTTAGTATTTGTGCTCAATCTCTTCTCCTCACTGAGGGTGAATTCCAGAGGGGGAGACCATTGGAAATGCAAGGTCTTCGGGCCAGTGAATTCAGCTGTGGTTTCCATCAGGTTTTTATGGCCCCATTGTGTCGAGTGGCTCCTTGTCTGTCACAGAGAAAAAGGTGGAGCTGTGCAGAGATTCAGGAGTTTGTCATGTATCCATTCTTGTCCCTATCTTTTAGATGCACACATGGTGTGTGCTGCTTGCCTCACTGGCTATCATAAATACTGGAAGTTATAATAAAATTAGGAGCACAGATGTTCCTCTTACAACCAGTGCACCCTGTATACAATAATAATAATGAAATATATCCATTGCTGTTCTCTGTGGTGCTAAATTTTCTCCAGTGAGGCATCTTGCTTTAATAATAAAACCACATTTTCTTAAGCAAGGGAATATCAGATTTACATTGGCAGTAAGTCACTATTTTCAAATAGCATGGAGAGAGATATCCAAGATAATTGTGAGATTTTCTAGGATAGCTGACTGTGCATGGAAACTGCAGCCACGTGGAGGGGTCCACCAGGTCCACCATTAGTCTTCATTTCTTTCCTTCATCAAAGCAATTAACGGGAGAAGAGAGCCCAAAGACTGTCACTCAGCTGGCAAAGTGGAACAGCCTTTGCTGGAAGGCAGGTCAGGATTTAAAACAATCTGTTAAAAACTGATGAGGTTTTGTTTTTTTCCAGCCATGGTTGTAGCCAGCACTTCTGGCCAGGGACCTTTTCTCTACTAACCTGTAACGCAAAGTAGATTGCTCTGAAGAGGTTATAGCCCAAGCCCTGATGCTGTGTGTGAGCAAAAATACATGTGGGTTTGGTAGTTTGGCACAACTCAGTGGGCATAACTTTGCATACATTTTGTTTTGGTGTTTTTCCTTGAGGAAAACAGAAATAATATAAATGTGATGCTGTAAAGCTCTAGGTAAGTATCTGCCAGCTTTAGCCTGGATTAGACTCTCCTGAAACATACAAGTAGTCCCTTTGACTCCTTTGGGTGAGGTTGCAGATTTGGCCCCCTGCTGCCCTGCACTCTTAATTATCCAGAAGGAGAAGAATGCTTTCAGTGACCAGAGCATGGCTGCAGTAAATGTTATCCTTCCTGGTGCAAAAGGGGTCAGACTGTAGTGACAGAGGAAGAAAAGTACAGGAAAAGGATGAAAAAAACTGTAAGAGAAAAATGAAATAAAAAGTACAGGGGCAGAAACTTCACCACTAATAATTCTCACTAATTCAACTTTTTCCTAGTAGAGATCCATTCATTTGCACAGTCTGCATTAAATTTATCATCTCCGGGCTAGCTGGAAAATGGAGGTCAAATTTCATTTTGGCCTGCAACTTGATAAAATGACCTGCAAAAGGTAGATGAAAGGCTGTTATTTTATGCACTGGAAAATAGCAAAGATCAGATCCTATCTCCTCTGTGTCCTCTTTTCTGTGCATGTCTGATGCTAGCTTCTATCTGTAATGTATCACTGGAGAGTGCCCTGATCTCTTGAGTAGCTGGTCAAAGTTTAAAAGAAGAAGGATCTGTTTGGAACTGGTAGGCAGTCTCAATCAACATGGGTTCATGAGGCACCTTTTGCCATCTGAAATCTCCATTGAGTCACTAACAAGTCATAAAAATACCAGGTGCATTGATGTGACAGTCAAATAAACTAGTTATAGTTCATTTCATCTCCAGAGACATCTATTAATAGTAATTAACGATTCTTCAGCAGTTGCATTCACTGTGTCTCAACAACTTTCAGAAGGCAGGAAAAATCCTGTTAAAAAGACAGTCTGCCAACAGAGCTTGTAGATAGCAGGAGGGTGTAAAAGTTAAACTCTATACTGGAGGAAAAAAAACACCCAAACAAGCGTTTCTGTAGCACTTGGAGTATTTTAGGATCTACACCAAATAGGGACTGTAAAGGATTAGTCTGGGATTAAGAATCCTTTAAACTTACGAAGTGCTTAACCTTCACTGTGTCTGCTTCTTATGCTGTTTGCAATATTGCGCTGCCACTTTTGCAGGGGAGCTCGGAGCAGAGTGGTAGTGCTGCAATGCAGCCTTCTCCACGTTGGGTCTTTTATGATTCAGTACTACTTTTGGTTTGCTTTGTAAAGATCATTGCAAGGGCTTATCCTGTGTAATTGTTTTATTGCCATCTGCATTACAGTATAATTACCTTTCAAAAATGGTAGATCTCTTTTGCTAATGTTTAAAGGCAAATAATAGGCAACTAAATTGCAAGGTCTTGGGGTGTAGCAGCACATAGGTGGTAATAAAATGTATGCTATATTTACAGCATATATTTCTGTCTCTCGTTCGTTCTGCTTTTTTGTTTTTTGTTTTTTTCTTCCTCTTCCCTTCCCATAGGAATGGGAGTTGGTGATTATGGTTTCCTCTTCCTTGTATTTTTTCCCCTTGCCTGTCCCCTTTTTACATAGTTAATCATAACTCGTGAGGGGTTTTTTTAGAATTTGTTCTGATCCTTATCTGATAGATGTCCTACAGTTCAGGAAGGATGGATATTCTGGTATTTTCCTCAGCTATAATGACAAACAGAAATACGGCAAATAAATCTAACACAGATTGAACTAAATAAAATATTTTTTTTAAAGGAGATACAGCTATTCCCTATAAATAACTACTTACAGTTTTTTTAAGTTTTAAGATGTAGAAATGCAATTGTAAATCTGTCTTATCGGTTTTCTGCTTGCAGCCTATAAATGCCCTTAGGTTCAAATGATAAACTACTTGCCCGATAATATCGTTAAGTTTTCTGTTTCCTGCAATTATGTATCAGGAATTACAGGAGGCGCCTTTCCTTACCTATGAATGCCTGTACCCTGTCTGCTACTGTACATCCTGTGTTACCTGAAAGGTTAAAATATGGAGGTGAGGACATTAAAAATGCATCCAGAAAATGTAGATGATAGAAAAAAAAGAAAATACAGCAACAGAGGGGAAATACCATGGATAAAATGATAAGGCAGAGAAATAAAGCATGACAAGACCATGATAGTTTGCATAAGTAATGAGAATTGAATTTGTGGTCTTTAAATTGCTGTTTAAATTCCTATTTGCATGTTTATCGGAAATCTCCTTTGCTTAAGTAAAACTGTCCTATATACATTTTTAAAATCCATTTATAGCTCTGATTTTGATGAGAGACAGATGTGTGTGATACTATTTTAATAGTGGTGGTGTGCACAGGTCAGTGGCAGCTTTAGGATGGGTTTCTTGCAGGGCTGGTCCCTGTTTTCCTAAAAGTCAATGAGGAAATATGTCACCTTCATTAAGAGCAGGACTGAGTCCTGAGTGACTTGTGGGGAACCCCAGGAATAATCCCACATAGCCTTGAGCCTTCTGGAGCTCTGCAGTCCTCTGATATTTACAAACTGCAGTACTCTGAGCACCTTTTGTCAGGGTTTGGTGGCCTCAGCTCCCAAGCCAGAGGTTGTTAGAGGACCCAGTTCTGTTGTTGGGTCTTTCCTGATCTTGCCTGTTTGTCTCTGATTGCACTGGCCACTGGGTGCCCCTATTCCTCAGATAAATGCAAGACTGTGCTGTGGTATTTAAAACCTCACACTTTTAATGTTGGGACATTGGACTGCTTCATCTTTGCAATTGATGCATGCATGAATTTGGCTGCCTTTGTGTGCCTGTCCTGTATGATTGTGTCTGCAAAGGAACCCATGTACTTGGGTAGCTGCACCTTCCATGTGTCCCAGCCACCTCTGGTGGACTCCCACCCTGCTCTCCTAACACTTGCCATCTGGGGAACAAGCCATGGGAGCTTCACTGGGAGGTGAGCCAGGCATGGTGGACTCCAGCATTGTCCCAAAAGACACTGAATGCCTCAGAGAGTCCTCATCATGTGGTGGTCACCATCAGCACTTTTGGGAGATGGAGAAACTCCGTGGTGAACTAGAGAGAACAAACATCCTTCTCAACAGGCTCTCCAACATGTAGGCAAGGACAGCCCTTTCCTCCTCTGCTGCAGCAGTCCTGGGAATTGTCTCCTGCTGGTCTGTACAGTCCTTTGAAGGATACAGTGGTTAGTGGGAAATGGAGCCACTGCAGATCCAAGTCATGTGCTTGCTCCTTAAATGCATTCCTATGGCATCTCTGAAACAGATGCAAATTGAATTTCAAACAAAAGATATCACCACAGCTGCTACAGTGGTGAATGACCCATTGTTTGAAAACTGACACTGCCATACACATTTGCAGGTGCACACCCTGGACTGATAGGCTTTGGGGATGATGTAGCATTCCTAACAGAAAATAATCGTTGAAGAGCTGCTGTTAGAACATAACAACTTGCTTTTTTTCAATATGAGTATATACATATTTTTTCTCAATATATATTTTTTGTCATGAAATCAAATGAAACATACTTGCCTTTTTCACACATGTGACCTCTTCAATTAATCTATCTCTTTTAAAAGTCTGATTTCTAATATACTGCTACTATGGAAAAGTCGTATGTCTAATTTACATGTCCAAATTAGTTTCAACTTAGTTATATTGAATGATAATAGATTTCTTTTTCATATAATTAATGTTGTCTGCAAACGCAATGTGGATTAAATTTATCATTGTAAAGATCTTAAGATTTTAATATTTTTGCAGAGGCATAAATACACTGTAGCTATAATTATTTCATTATGTATGTATAAAAATAGGATACGGGGGAAAGTGCATGCTTTCCTTCACTGATTACTCTTAATGTCTCCCAAATTTCCTGATTTACAATATTCTCCAAGGATGTAGATTTTTCTAATTGAAGTACAGTAATTTGCATATTTTTAGACCTTGTGACACAGTTAATTGATATGTCATTACTTATACAGCACTGAATATATTTTATACATTCACTGCAGAGCAAGCTTAACTTGAGATGCAGTGGCACTTTGCAAGGAACTCGAAACTATTGCATTCAGTTTAATCTTTTGACTTTTCTTCCTCTCCCTTTCTTTATAAAGGCTAAGCAAAAATGGATGATGTAGTAATTGGTGTAGTTCCTGTTCAAATGTACTCGTTAAAATAATGTTACTGTGTAAATGACAGGATGAGAAAAGTAAGATCAAGTAAACAAAGAAAGGAAGAATAATGGGAGAGACAAGGACAAAGAAGATAAGGTTAAGGCTGGGGGGGAGCTAAATGTCAATAGTATCAGTGCTGGGTGTTTGAAAACCAAATTGTTCTGTTTTCTTTTACGCTATTCACGATAAACTTGTTAAATGGTCACTGTGTCTAGGAATATTTTAAATGGGCCTTTTACATTTAGGAGCACTGTATTTATTATAGATGCTAGCAATGAGCCTAATAGTGCTCCAGTATTCCAAAAGGGTCAGAGTTTCTCTAGTGGCAACATATGTATTTCTCCTGGTGCGTACCCCTGCAAAACTGAATGCTTGTAATCTTTATTTGCTAACCAGGAAGATGGGTCAGTCATGTAAAAAGAACTGAAGGGATTTTATTTTTTGAGGATCTGGTTAGAGGTATGGCTCATTGGTAGTGGCAGTCTCAATTCTGGGGGAGGATTTATTATTATATGACCATTCCTTACGTGGTGGTAAGGGGGAGGGGGGCCCTTACTGCTGGCTAAGAGAATAGGATCCTGCTCCTTGCCCCAGCTCAGATGGGCTGTGTTAATGGCAGGCAAAGGTGAACACCAGTGGAGATGTGGGAAGCATTGGGCTGTAATGGGTCAGGCCACAGGTGGGACTCAGAAGTGCTGCTGACCTTTCTCTTGATCATCTCCTGAGAGCAAGGCTTACGTGGTGTCTCTTCAGACAGTGCCTGGAGGTGCAGCAAGGAGCAGGGTGTGCAAATTCATATCATGGATGTGGTGCATTCCTGTGCACATGACAGTCCCTTAAGTGGCTTGCTTTTCTCCCTGGCCCTGCAATGTATGTGAGGCCCAAAATGGATGACTTATGCCCATGTTTATGCCACCTGGGTTTGCCCTATGGGACTTACACTATGAGTTGCTTATGATCTTTGTTATTTAAGGACTGTATGTCTTGTGTGCTCTTTTTGGTGTTTTGGGAGGATGAGGATGGGCGTGAGAGCAGAGGACATCACTGGAGTGAGAGTTACTAAGGGAAACTATTGCATTTTCTTAAAAAGTGTACTCGCTTGGCAGGAGTTTCTTCTAAGGCAGCAGTAAAAAATACATATACAAAACTACTGAGCACATCTTTTAAAACACTTGTACACTGGAGGCTTCTCGCTTCAAGATACTTCCTCTTGAATCAAGCTCCAGAGACGAATATGAATTCTGAACCCTGGCTACAAAAGTAGAATTCACTCTCATATCAACTTGCTTTTTTCTTTTTTTTTCTTCCCAGTAGAAAGGGTGAGGAAAGGGATAGAATGCCAAAAGTGATTCCTGTCTCTCCCTCTGAATTTGGGGGTCCTACTCTGATCTCAGCCCAGAACACTCAAGCAGCTGCAAAGGATAAAAATGATGATAGAGCAGCAGCTCAGAAGTGAATATGGGGGTTCTGCCCAAATTAGCATTTCATTTGGATCTGATTTTGCTGCAGCCCCAAACCCACCTGAAATCTCTCTCCCCAGATAGTCAATGAACCATTTACTGGTGTAAGGGCACATTTTACTGCTCCAGGAAAAGAAAACACCTTTAGGGAACTGAGCAGACCAAAGTTGCTGAACTTGAGGGAGTTTTCATTTGCAAATTATGTGGTTTGTGTGTTGGTTTGGTTTTCTAAATTTAAAAAAAACTATGGTGGGCTTCCCTAGGTAATCAACATTAAATAGTAAAAAGTATTTATTATTTCCAAATCATAGCATGGGAAGAGAGATTAGTTTTTAGGATAGCATTTGCTTCACATGCCTTTAACCATCTATGAGACAGCTGTTTATGATAAGCCAACTGTTTAGGCACTATGTCATTGGGGAAGGAGAGAGGGGTGTCTTCAGGACATACTTGTCACTAATCTTTGATGCCAAACTGAGCCTGTGACAACTGATGCACATGAAAAAATCAACAGAAGTGTTCAGGAGATTTTGCTGTGCTGCAAGAACAGTTTTCTCTGCAGATGCAGTTTCAGGATGGTCTGAACACAGGATAGATAAAGTGACTTCTTTCTTTTGTTAAAGATAAATTTAACAAATTTAATAAGGAATAAAATAGAAGTATACCCCATTTTTTTAAAATGGTCTCATTTTCTGTTTGAACTTTTTAGTGGTGGTCCAGTAAAAAGTGTAGCATTTATGAATGTTACAATATCATCTGTATTTTTAATAATAATTGAGACATTCCTTGATGATTGCATTAAATGGAGTGATTGATTTTGCACTGAAGAGCATATTTTCTTACAGAATACTTTTAACTACTCTGAGAAAAGATATTTAAAATGAAAATATACAGCTCTTTAAGAAATGTTTTATCAGTTCAAAACAGCAGTAAGCATCAATAAATTTATACTGTACACACTAATTCTGAAAAAGCAATACAAAGCCTTTGGATGTTTTTACATTGCTGCATCTCTCGTTTTGCTCATCATGCTCAGGTTTTACTGCCCTTGAAAAGGAGCTGCACTTAGGCATCAGTGGTGTACATACAGAGCGCTGTAATTTTGTAGACGAGTACATAAGGTGCTGCCATCTTACAGCTGAGCAATGCATGTGTGAGTGGTGCTAATCTCCTGCTCTTGGTGAGGATTTCTGAAGGTTACTGTGCAAATACAACCTGTAGACTTCTGCTTTGTTAATGGGAAGGGAAACGTGCTAACACTTGTCTTTCCAGGGAAAGAACTTAGATTTTGCTTGTCCGTATTTTGTTGTAATGTTCACAAATCTCTTGTTAAGCTTACTGCAGTTTCCTTTTTTAAGAGCATCGCTGCAGTTTCCTCTGTCTCCGAGCTAACATTTCCTCCCTCTGATATCCGAGTGCCTCAAAGGCAGCCCAGGGAGAAGTTGTTAGTGCATCCCTGAGGTGCTGCTGCTTCTGGGATAGGCCCTCATAGTTTCATGTCTTTGCAGGTCCAGGAAAGGACATGGAGGTTTAACTTTGCCAAGTGAAACTTCAAAGGAATTTTAAGAGGGCAGAACATCATTACCTGACCTGAAAATTTGCCAAGACAGTGGCTGAAATACCCGCTCTTGAGAATTTTCTATTAAAACTACTAGCCTGGATAAATCCTGGCCCTGCAGAAGCCAATGGTAGTTGCCCCTAGAGTTTGCTTGCAAATCACCTTAAGTTTCATCTAAGTCACATCTGGACTTGCAGTTCTTGACTGCAAAGCTCCTGGTCTCTTCAGGGTGAGCTGTGTATAACTTGGAGGTGTGTTCATGTAAGTGATCTCCAAGTAAGGATAAGGAGCAACTTGCATACAGCTAGAAAAAGAATGGGGAAGCATGCATTGGAAAGTAATGCTAGCTGGAAATCAGAGGTAGCAACTTCTTGATCTGCCTGCAAAAACACAAAGAAATCCAGGGGCTGAAGTTTGAGATTTGATTAATTCAGTTTTGAATAATACACATTTATTGTGAGGGATGAAGGCAGTTCGCTGTGAGGTGCAGAGCTTTCCATGGCTTGTGTTTTCTGAGACAAACTTGGAATGTCCTTTTGGAAGAAGTTACTTTCTCCTGCAGTAGAGTACCTATGGCCTTTTGGAACCACGGTGAGGTATGAGTGTGTTTTCCTTAAGCTCTGTGCTCAGAGCACTTCTTACTCTTTTTCTTTTGGATGCTGTGGGCAGAACTGGGTCACCTTCACTGCTTTCAGTACATCCATCACCCTTGAAGTCCCACCTCAGGAAAGTGGTTATAATAAAGTCTTGTGCATCAGGACTCCAGCCAGTCACCTGCAGGAAGCTGGACTCTTTTCCTCCCTCTCACAATTAACTGGATTTGTTAATGTTTTAGTAACTGTTTATCTCTAGATCCTGATGTATTCCACACTTGCTGGTGGGGGCTTTGAAACAGGGGGTAGCAATGCTCACTCCTGAGCCTCATTGTTTGTGTTTGACTGACATGGACACAGTCTTGTGTATCATCAAGGGAAGATTGGACGAAGTCTGTCAGATCAGACAGACTGATCTGAACGTCTGGTCACCTTTCTTGAGTTCTTTTTCTGTTGCTATATTCTAACCTGATTTCCTCCTATTTGCAAGGTCTTTGGTATTTGACCGACCTTCAGTTTCTGTTTATTAGATGTTTAATTCTGGCCATCTGAGAGCTGAACTGGTGTAATTCACCTGAAATTTTGGGCTGAATGTGGTAGTCTGTGGGTTAAGAGAAATTGCATAGCATGATCTCGTGGTCTGTTCTGTCTAGAAACACTGAAAATTATTCTCTCACAGATAATTAGAATGAAAGTTAAATCTTCATGTTCTTCATGTTATTATTAACTGGTCTACAAGCATACATCCCTTAAAGTAGTTACAGAGAGGCCATGACCCCAAAAAGCTTAATCCTGTGTATCATACATAGATAGACACACACATGTGAGCACCCTGCCTTGGCATGATCCTTGTTAGCAGAGTAGGAAGAGGAAAGACAAGGAGAGCTTCTCAAGTGAGTGCAGGAGATTATAGGAGAAGAAACTGTGCTATATTTACAAATATGAATGACTGGTGGAAACCCTTAACCTGGGCAGGCCTTTGTTTGAGCCCTCTGACTGTTTTTTTGATATAAATTAGTTATCCTGAAAGTCACCATTCCTGCTGCTTATTTCCATGCTATTAGAATTGCAGAAAGTATGAAAGTAATAAATGTCAGTTAATATAAAATGTACAAACAATTCTTTATTGAAACCCATATTTTTCTAATATCTTGATTGTTTTTAAAAGCATTTATTTTTACTAACTAACAAACTTGCTTTGTTGGGCAGTTCATTAGCTGTAGAAAGATTTTATTATTTGCACCAAAAGTCTGTAATAAAATTCTAGCTGTATCATTTAGAGCTGTTTTTTTCATAAAGCATTATGCATCAGGTAAATAGGCTGAATGTAAATGTCTACTTTAGGCAGGGTTCATTAACAGCTAGAAAAGATGCAATTTTGACTAGGAATGAAAAATAGAACAATGAACTATTTTGTGACATAAAAATAATCTAACACTTCAAAACGGCTGGTACCAAAGCCTTAACACTGTTAAATTTTAGATGTAACCACTATTTTTTTACTCTACAGTGGACCAATGTAAGCCAGAGTATAGTTTACAATATTCAGTATTATACAAACATATAGTGCTGAGCAGTAGATCTTACTCAGCCATAAAACTAAAATGCTTGCTGATTTTAAGATCTGCACTGTGAAATGACAGCAGATCAGGGCTCTTTCTTTAGTGAATATAAGCTGTGACTCAGTTAATTCACAATGTAGATTGGCTCATAACTTTTCATGGTAAAGATCAGGTGCTGACAAGACCAGGATAAGACCATTGATCCATTTCTCCCCAGAGCTCGAATAATTGTTATTAGTAGTAATTATATCTTACATTTACATGCAGCTATATATTAATAAGTTTCTTACACTACATACCAAGCAAAAGAAATAATCCTGTCCTTGCTACTCACCCAGCAGATCCTTTGACTCAGAGGGTATCTCATGTCTGTGACATGGATGCAATAGGCTTTTATAATGGTGGGTTTTTTACAAGGAGCTGATCAGCTTTTATTTTTAACTCAGAAAAATATTTTTTTCAGTATGAAAAGCCTCTGTACCATCTAATATCATGCCAAATGCAGCCAAAGGCTAGAGATGATATTTATATGAGATTTACAGCACATGACTGCTGGAGTAGAATAGCTGGGGTAAGTATAAACTGACTAAAGGATTTCTCTTCCATTTTCTGCTACACAGGAGTAGTTTGATATCCCAGAAGGTAGAATAATTTGTTCTGTGTTCTTAGTTTCCTTTATGTTATTAAAGCTTCATCTCCTGTGTCACATGTGACAGGTGGTTATCCTTGAATTGTTTTGTAAAAGAGGAGTCAGAGGCATCTGAGATGGCTTTCTGAAAGCCATCAAATACTAGCACCACATGAATCCTAGAACAAGCAGAGACAAGAAAGGAATCTAAGTGTTCTGTCCCTTAAGCCTCTGCTCATCTCTGGTCCTTCTTTCTCCGTGAACTAAGGAGGCTGTAGTGAGGTGAGGGTTGCTCTCACCTTATTGCCAGGTAACAAGTCATAGGATGAGAGAAACAGCCTCAAGTTGTGCCAGGAGAGGTTTAGATTAAATATTAGGAAAAAATGTTCAATGAAAGGGTTGTCAAGCATAGGAACAGGCTGTCCAGGGAAGCAGTTCAGTCACCATCCCTGGAGGTAATTTAAAAGATGTATAGATGTAGCATTTAAGGAGATGATTTACTGGTAGACTTGGCAGTGCTGGGTTAATGGTTGGACCTGTTGATCTCAAAGGTCTTCTTCAACTTATGATTCTATGACAACCTAATGATTCTGTGTGTCCCTTTCTCTAAAATATGAAATGCCCCAGTGGAGCATTGGAAGCCTCGCTGATACTCGCACTCCAAACCTGTTGAGACGAACTTCAAAAACTAATTGCAGAATTTGCTGTGTGCTGCAACCTGAGCATATGTTCAGCTTTCCTGTTGAGAAAGAACTTCATCCAGAAGCTCAGAAACTTTGATTACTTATTCTCTGAGTTGAAGAGGTGTCAAAGATAAAGAGAGAGGGTCCAGAATTAGGATCTGTCTTCCATCGTGCAGTTTAAGCCTCCTCCTACACCCAGGGGGGTTTAAATCCCCTTTCTCATCATGACACTGCTTCAGGTGAATTTGGCGTGCTGTCTGTATTATATAACCAAGGGAAACAAGGGAGAAAATAACCTTGCAGCCTCCACTGTACAAATCCAGCAACTTTTATCACTGAGTGTGCTGCTAACCCTTTTGTTAGGGCTGTCTTGCACGGGCCAATGTGTCTCCCAAGGAGATAGTCTGTTTTCTGAGTGAAAGAATACATTTTGCTTCTCCCCTCCTCTTGTAATTGCCTCATAGAGCAAAACAAATCCTTGGGATCTGCTCCAGTCTGTTGGGTAAAGGGTATGTTTCCTAATTCAGTTGCAACTCAGTAGTGCAGTTTGTGAAATAATAATATATATACTGAAGGCTCTGTGGGGGACTGCAGTGAAGCAGTAGTTACTGCTCATAAAGTTTTTTAATGGGATGTGAGTTCCAGGATTCAAGGGAGAGAACATTAATGTCCTTTACAGAACATCATGGAAAATAAATACTGTGCAGCACCAATCTCTTGGCAGTTTCGAAGGATGTCTAAAGAGGATCATTATGAGACCATTTATGATGGAACATGACTTCATTGGAAGTCTTTGGAGTCTCTGTTGGGATGTTGTTCCTACTGCCTGAGATTAGGAGAGGAAAGCAATTTCAATAGAAGTCTGTGGAGACCATGTGGCAATTACATTGCTGACAATATCAGTATGATTTTAGTGTGAATCTCTGGAGACCTTAACTTCTCAGTGAAGTAAAATGCACCATGCCCATACAAATTATATTATTGTTTGAAATAAACCAGGATAAGTTAATGGTAAACAAGTGCAGGCCTTATATTTCTGGCTCTGAGAGAGTTTAGCCTGTGAGCAGCTGCTAACTTTCTCCCAAGGAAAATTTATCAAGAAAGCTTCTTCTCAAAACAATCTTAGCAAACAACCATCCTTTCTCAAAACAATCTTTCTCCAAGTGGTGTTTTGCTTTTCTAGGTCTCACCAATTCTATTCACCAATTGTGTTAAGTCTGTATCAGAACACCTTATAAAAAGGTAGTAAAAATTAGACAATAAAGCCTTTTCTCTATGCTCTTTGCCTTCTGGAATATTTAGAGTCTCTCATCCTTTTTTTGTGTCCTACAACGACAAACAAGTACTGGAATAATGGAAGTATTCAAATCTGTTTGCCTTGTGACAAGAAATGCTGCCCACAGCCTTGCCACAGCCCTCTGCCATAGTCCATCATCCCTTGCATGATTTGTGGGTGATGATTTCTCTGGAAACCCTAGGCTGAACGACTGGCTTATTCAGGTGTCTGTACATTTGGTGGCCAGTTTAGAGAGAGAATTGTACAACTGGGTTGTTTTACTGAGCTCCTGCTCTGCCGGTAGTGATTTGTGGGTCTGACAATTGCAGAAGGTGAAGCTGTCAGAGGCAGCAGTCTGTCAAAAAGAGACTGAGGAGGGAGCTGGGGTTAAGGATGTGGTGATGGATGAGTACAGCTTTGGCCTCATGGCAGTGGTGAAACAATGACTGGTTTAAACCATCTGGCCTGGGCAATGGTTGAAGTCAGCTGAGCTTAGAGAAGCAGTTCCCAGGCTTTGCTTTTCTAAAAGTACAGCAGTGCCCTTGCTCATGCTGATGTTTGGCAAAGCCACTCCATGGGAGGCTATTGCAGTACACAGCTGGTTCCTGAAGCAGTAGAGTACCAGCAAAAAAAACATACTCGGGTTCCCATTGATGCTGGCTGGGAGCTGAGCAAGCCTCGGTGCTTTTCTTGCCCATCGGCTACCTGGGACCTTTCTTTCCTCTTCTCTTACACTGCTTTATGTAGGCTGAAGGGAGAGCCACAGCATTTCCAGGGCTGAAGGAAGGCAGTCTGGAGCAGCCAGGATAAAGTGCAGCATTTGCATTTTATTGATCCTTACCTATTGATTCCAATGGGATGAAGTGTCTGTGAAAGAGAAGTGAGACTGGCAGACAGACGAGAGCTCTGGTGTCACAGGCAGGCTGGCCTCACCTGACAAAAGCAAGATTATATAAACAAACACCCCAGATATTTTCCCAAGTCAAATCTAAGAAGAACTAATGAAAAGGAGTTCTACTCCTAGGAAGGTTAAGACTTACCAGAAAAAGTTGAGTTTGCATTTCATCACTTCTGCAGATAAAAAGGAGCAAGAAAATATCATGAGAATGTCGTGACAGATTGCCTTGTGCCAGCTACATTATGGAGCCATTTTCTGTAAGCTGGAGGATGACAAAACTTAAATGTACATCTCCTCATACAGGAGATGATTCTCATTTGGTGACTCAGATGTGAAAAAGAAGAAATGTGCTGTAGCCTGACCTTTCAGGTATGAGGAGGATATCTGAAGGGGTGCTGAATATCCAAAATAGCATCTTGAGTGCACAGTTTAACTCAATATGTTTTACATGAATCATTTTATTGCAAAGGCTAAGCACATACTCAGGTAAATATGTTCACTAAGAGTACTGATCTTATTAAGGGTTCCTCTGCAGATGTATGTATGTATGTATGTGTGTATGTGTGTGTGTGTATATATGTACACACAAACTCAAAAAGAGCTGCTTTTTGATTGTGACCAGTTTATTACAGGCTCATTAAAAAACATTCCTTCTGTCCTCTATATCTGTACATGGTTTGGAGAGGAAGGTGGCACTGAGTCACCTCTCAGGTCCTCTGGATCCTGGGAGCCAAAACCACCCTGATGTAAGTCACAGTCCTAAGGTACTCGCTGGAATCCTGACAGCCATCCCAATGTTGTGTCTGATGCATCTGCCAGGTTCTGTGGTCAGAGTGATGGGCACCTTCCTCTCTGGTCAGAGGCTGGGGGCACAGCTCTTCCCAAGCCTTCTGGGAAGGGAAGGGAAGGACAGAGCTGGCCTGGCTCGCACGGGGAGCCCGAGTCCAGCAATATCAGCCTGAAGAAAACCATATGAAAGAAGCAATACTGAGAAGTCTGTTGTGTCCAGTGCCTATGCTGCACCTAGCAAACTGAAACCTTGACAAATTATCTTCTTGTTTAATTTTGTTTCTTGTTTGTTTCTTATAATTAATTGTTGAGCTCCCATATAAAATCAGTCAAGCACAAGGGTGGTGACTGTCTGTACAGCCCTGCAGAAAATATGGCCCCAGCCAGTGGGGCTCCCCAGCAATAGCTGTCAGAGGTTCTCCCACCATCAGTATGTACCAGGCACCAGCTCTGTCCGTTTCGTCGTCCCTGGCCCAGCAGTGCCCCCAGTGCCTTTGTGTTCCCTTTTGCTCCTCGTGTCTCAGCAAAGATCTCCCCACAGCTCTTTTTCTGACTGCCAAACACATTCTTTTATGGATATTTTTCAGAAGCTTCAACAGAGCTGTCCCTCCTCCCTGCTTTTCCTATATTCTTAAAAGACACACAGTTCCAGACAGAAAGGATTTTGAACGTGGAAGTGGATCTGATTGTAAATAAAGGGGTAGCTGACTTTGTTGCATGAAAAAAAAGTGCAAAATACTATAAAAAGAGAGAAGAAAAAAGGAAGATGAGATTTTTTTCTTTCAGTTGAAGTGATGTTAATCAAAGAGCCATGAGTATCAGATGAAATGAATTATTTGAATGGTATGTTCCTTTCATCCTGCAAAGTCCTCTATGCTTAAATTTAAGTATATATTAAATTTTATTAGATACTAACACAGACTCTGTGTGGGGAAACATACTTCAAAATTGTTTTTAAATTTCTTATTTTGTTTCTTTAAACTCCTTAATTCTCATAATGGATTTCCTATGCTTACTGGTATATAGGTTAACTGGAGGAGAAAATAACATACAATTTTGCAAACCGTGGCCTTGCTATTCATATCATAGAAGGAAAAAGGGGAAAGAAAAATAATTCTATCCTGCTTCTTTGCATTCTCCTTTCCATGAGCAGATGTTAGAGGAGACAGGGTGGTGAATTGCTGGGCCTGGAGAGGTCTGTGCTGCTGCCAGTTGCTGGGGTTGCTTGTGCATCACCTGCTTAGGACACAGCGTGTGACCAACAGCGGTGGGCACCACTGGGCTTCCACAAATCCCACCCTTGCTGCTGCATGCTCTGGGAGTCCCTAACAGGCAGGGCAGACTCAGGGGTCAGCCTGCCTATTCGATTGTCCAAGGCTGCAGAGGGGTGACAGTGAGGCAGCTCTGCTTCCTGCCTCCTCTGCTCGGGGTGCCCCGTGGGTGTCCGCCTGCATCCCAGAAATGCCGGTTAGCATCCCACCCGTCCTTGCTGTCCAGACTGAGTGGTGGTGGCACTGAGTGATGGTGTCCCTTGTTTCCAGCCATCCCCAAGACACAGGATGAGTTGTGTCTTTCGTGCTGTACTCAAAGAAGTGTGTTTAACATGCCTGGGCTTCCCGCATGGTCACTGATCTGCTCCATTTTCAGCTATAAACCTAAGCTGTCCTGCCCTTTACAAGACCATCAGTGACCCAGCATCTAAGGGTGAGATCCTGCCTGCACGGTAAGAAGAGTTAAGGATATGCAATTTGAATGTGCTTTTACCTCTTAATTTTGTCTTCCTTGTTATCCTGCCTTTACTTTGAATGCTGTTAAGTCATTGTGCCTTTTTTCTTAATCTATTGAAATAAAACAGTAGGTCTATTGTTAAATTTAAATCCAAGAAACAATTAAAAGCTCAGCTCTCTGATGCGGCCCTTTAAAAATCCCTCTGTAGATGGAAGAAGGTTTCTTTTCCATTGGGAACTCTGCATTATTTAGTAGATTTGCTGTGCAGGACAGATAGTTTCAAGGCTTTACGTTTATATGGAGGATCAAACATTTCTGTGGCCTGAATTAAAGCAAAATAATCACCAGGTCCATGAAAGTTTGTGGTTTCCTGAACAGGTTTTTTCTTCTTTTACCTTCTTGTCCCTGAGTAGATTTTTTTCCTCTAAACACTCTTATTTGACACCTTTTATTCTTCCTGGAGTGCATCTTCGATATGGTTTTCTGGTGATGCCGACATAATGAAAGTCTCACTTGACTGTTCTGCTGCCTACTCTTGTGAGCACCCAGGAGTCTGTGCCCCAGACTCTGGCTCCCGGAGACCAGAGAAGCTCCTTCTTTTAGTCAATTAAAAAATCCTGTTAATTTCGCCCTGTGCTGTTTGTAGTCTTCAGCTGCTCATTGATGTCCCTCCTTTAGAGGAAACTGTAAATGTAGAACTTTTTCACTTTTGTAGTTTATTATTCTTTCGTTGGTTTTGTTGCTGGCCTCTGTCTGTCCAACTAAGCAGCATTTCTAAAACTTCTTCAGTTGTCTTGAAACGATACTGTACTTTTCAGTGCTTATATTGGTCTCCAGGGGGAAGAGGTACCGTTCAAACACATTCAAAATATAAGTTATTTCTGGGGGAGCAAAGCATTATGCATTTTACATCTCCTTTAATACACAGGGCATTTTGGCATACACTGATTGATTATGAAAGAGAACCTTCATACAAATGAAAATGATTTATTTCTGCAGTGACTGAGACTTTACAAAAGCAGTTGTTCTTTATAACGTACTTCTCCCCACAGTGTTTTCCAGTAAAATTCTGGCTGCCAGCTGAGGTTTTTGGTGCTGGAATGCTGTCTGAGCCACGACAGGCTTGGTGGCAGCCTCACATCCACAAGTTGTAAATGATGTATGAAATGCAAAATCCTCACTTGCCCCGTGCATGGTGAGGAGGGAAATGATGCTTTGCTGCTGCTGGTTCTCTGTTCTCTTAGCTGAAACTCCTCAGTGAAGAATCATTAAAAAATAAATATAACAATAAAGAAAATGAAAAGACAGCTGGAAGACATTGCAAAACTGCAGAACAAACAACCAGGAGAGCCAGTTAAGGCCACCTACCACTGCTTATGGCTGGCTGTATGAAATGACTGCCAGGCACGCTCCCTTCGTCTCTGACTTGATTCTTTTTATTTTCCTGAGGAACTGTGCTTCATATCAGTCATAGCACCTGGTTGAATCCATCTACTTATCTTTTCTTTTAATTAAGAAATAATGTCAGTAGGATGAAAATAAAACTTGACAAGATGAAGATCTCCTGCTGTATTATAAAAACAATGTGAAGGTGAAACTGAGTTATTTATTTTTGAAAGCAAGAAATCATCTTCTAGTGGCAAGATTGTATTACTGTGAGGGTGTTGTTGTTACATTAATGAATGAGAAATGTGTACAATGAAGTGAACAATGGGAGATTTGACCAGACAACCAGAAACTAAGCTCCTCACGCAGACAATGGTGCAACTCAGGCTAGTGGTTGACTACTATTTTTGGACACCACTCCTGGCTGACACAGTGAGTATTTTGTTCTACATTAACTGTCCTGAAGCATTGCCAGAGACCACTGGTAAAGTGATGAGAGTATCAGGTCCTTGTTACTCTTAGCTCCTGTTGACTACAGTGGTGCTGACGATGGTTAAGAAGGCACAGCAGCCAACTCTAAGGCCCTAAATTTGAACTTAGAGATGTCTATCAGGCATATGGACTTCCTTGGTATTGCCTGTAGAAGGCTGATGTCTTGACAGTGGGAACCAACGTAAGATGTAGAGAAGAATAATTCTTTCCTTAACTTTGCATTCCAGACTATTTACTGAATAATTATACAGGCTATTTACTGAATAATTGCAGGGAAGTGTCTTGATCCACTTGAGAGAGGCCTTTGCACTCTCCTCAAAACCTCTTCAATATCCTTGGACAAATTAGCCAGGACTGGCTTTTTTTAACTTTAGAGGACAGCTGAAAAACCCATCTCCACTTCTACAGTTTAGCTGACTGATCAGAAAATTTGACCATGGAGATGTTTGAGGGTTTGGATTGTCTTTTTTCTTGTGTGGTTTTCTACCAGCATGCCCACCCTCAGGAGTGTGGCTGCAGTGGTGGGCTGAAGGTTGGCTTTGGGGAGCAGGTGGAGAGGGAGCAAGATATCTTCCAGACCTTTCTCACCCCTCTAAGCTGAAGTGCTGCCCAAAACTTTGCCAGAGCTGGGCAGACATCCAGCGGGGTGTAAAGACAGGCAGTGATTAGAGCAGCTGGGTCGGGAACCATGCGTTCTTGCTCCCAGGAATATGTCTGTATTTCTAATTTAGATCATTCTCAGATACAATGAAGAATAAAGCATTTTGATCAGAGTTAGCGATGACCTATTTAACATTTAAACTGGTTGGCACTTATTTGAGCTCGTTTATGAGTCCCTAATGAGTTCTCTTGGCTATGACCATTTACTGCTAGTATAGCTTTATGGTCCTGGGTTCAGGAGAGGTGAGTGGCTGGTTTTGTGACCTTGGGCAATACCCTGAATGTAGTGCTTCCTCAGTTTCCCATAAAGATGGTGATTGCAGGATACCTTTCATGTCTGTTTGCACTGTGAACTATATGGGACAACCATTTTTGTACATTTTGTTTGTGCAATACCCTCTGCCCTGACTTTCTGTAGGGCCTCTAAATTATGCTATTTTAAAAATGAAAGATGATGGTTGAGAAATGCTGCATACCATGACAGGGGCACACATATATATGTAAGAATTTGTCTTAAAGAAGGCAGAAAAACAGCAGTGTCTGTTAGTCAAAGTGATGCAGTCCCAGGACACCACAGCAATTATTTTGTTTGTGTTACTTTCTGACCATGTGAGAACGCATACCCACTTTCCAGATTTTCAAACAGATAAGCAATTTTTTAATTGATGCTTAGCTTGAATATATCTAATGTCAGCCAACTGTTGTTAATAGGAGCTATTACAACATAAAAATGCTGATATTTTAAATGCAGTTGGTCAATCCCAGCAGGACTATACATTCAGGCCTCTTCTATAAGGTTGTATTAGTCATTTGACACTGGTGCTGAATTTATGTTTTCAGATGCATGCCAGCTATTGAAACTTGACAACTAATTCTGGATAAAACTGATTGGAATTGATAAACCCTCTTTTATTTTGGGGTGAAAATTGGAAGTAGCTGCTAGTCCAAATAGAATCTCTTATCTAGTATGGCACGATGGCATTTAATGAAAAACATTCAAGAAAATCTACTCTTGGATTGCCCTGAAGATAGAGAGTTGCAGAGTTGGATGCAATTCAAATCAGTAGTTCTTTATTTTGCGTAACTTTGGGGCATGCCGAGACGTTTCATCAGTGCCTGATGTCATTAACTCTGGCAGCCAACACCTAAATGCATCATTCCTCACGTGTATGAAACATTATATTATTAGAGGAATGCTTCAAAGATAAGAAAATATATTTGTTTGTTTCATATTCTTTGCATATGCTAATAATGACACCTTAAGTTATTAGAAATAAAACGTGTTTTAAATCTGAATGTTGTTTGTCCCTTTATAAAAGACATTGCCTTGGGCTTGCAGTATTACAGAGGCTTTGACACTAGCAATTTGTTTATTTTTAAACACTGACTGTAGCTGAGGTCCTTATTTTTTTCATCTAAGACCCCAAAACAAGCTGAAACCCTGCTTAGGGGTGGTGCGCGTGGCCAAGCAAACTCCTGCTACTGCAGCTCTTCTTGTTGCCCAGAAACTGCATTACCATCAGGTAGTGGGCACGCTAAGAAGCCCACAATTGTGACAATTAGTCAGAGCCTAACACTGTGACAACACATTGGGATGGACACAGCACTGCGTTTGGCCTGTGCCTTGCTGCCCTGTCATACAGGCAGAGCTGCTGGCAGTGCGTCTGTCCCTCCTGTGAGGGTGGCTCCTCGGGAGCATGGGAGGACTGGAGCTCATAAGCCAACTTGAGCTCTGTTGGCACTTATAAAAATAGGATGGATATCAGCAAGGCTTGACAGTGTCACCTTCAGCCCCTTCATGGCTGTGTGGCACTGTGGTATGTGAGATGCTGTGGGGCTGTGTTGCGTTTTCCAAGCAGCCCTTCCATTTCAAGGACAGTCTGCCCAACTTTGCAGGAGGAACAGGCTTTTACAGGATTGGCTTTTCTTTTGTTGTCACTTTCCACTGTAATTCCCATCCTTCTTCAGTGCTGCCACCTATTCTGGTATTTGAGGCATTATTTCTCATTCTTGTAAATACAGATAATTTAAACATTGCCCTGGGTGCTGTTCTGGGGTGAACGCTCAGTGGACTAACTTCCCACTAGTTGTGAATCTGCTCTCCCAGCCATGTCTGTGTTGTTCTGGTAGCAGCAAACTTAAACAAAAGTTATTTTAATTCGCACATAAAAGCTAAGCTATGGAGAGAAACTAAGCTTTTATGAGGTAATAAAGCACAGAGTCAGCCTCATGCCTAGTGCTTCCAAGCAGGGTGTCTCTGAAGGCATCTCAGCAGGGATAGAGAGAACCACAGCGAGGTTTAAATGTGGAGGCAGCAAGTAGGAAACGACAGGAGTAGGAATATAGGTGAGCTTTAGGCAGGCTGAGTTTAAGTTTAGGAGGGTGACTCAGCTTCTGGAGTGGCTTTTTGGATAAGGTAATCACCTGGGGCTGAGCAGCTTGTCGCATATTTCAGCCTGCCTCATCCTTACCAATGTGAGACCTCCTTTACTCACAGTGACATTTTGGCCACTGTCTTGTTTTCCCAAACCTTGGCAGTGAAGGTGCTTCTCTCAGGAACTGCAAGCAAGCTGTCATGTCTCTCCAATGTGGCCCCCACCCTCTTTTGCTTACCAGAGTTCAAGGGAGAAAAGTTTGACAAATTGTTGTCCACCTAAAGGTTCCCAAGTTCTTTTACTCACTTCTATTTTTAGACTGATTCCCTTTGCTTCTTTTTTCCATTGTGCTATGTTTTTCCAGATTTCTGCCCAGAGGAAATTTTTATAGCTCAATTTTAAAGCCCTTGCAAGTGAGGATTTATCCTGGGAATGACACAATCCAACTGGAGTAGTACAAATGGCACAGCTCTGAAATAAAAGGTTATCAAGACTGTAATTTATTTGTTTAGGCCACTCAGAGTACAGAAATGCCACTTATTTCTTCAGCTCCCTCAGTGGTTTCAGACTGTCTTGCTTTCTCCGTCAGTCATTTTCTCTACAGCATCATTTTTCAGGAGGCACAATTAAAAGGCTGTTTCCCAATGTGCACCCCCCCACCCCGCTGCTATCCCTCACCCCTCAAAATCCCAGCTCAGGCACAGGTTGTTTTCTCTCGTCTCATCCAGGTGATTCGGGGGTGACAAAAGGCAATGAACTCTCTTCGTCTCGTTATGTGGCAAAAGAATGGAACAGTGAAGTGGCAGGCTTAATCTCCAGTAGTTAGGGTGCAAAAGAGAGGAAGGATGTATAACCCACTTAAAAAATGTTTCCTTGTTCTAATATGCATTTTAAATTTATAGAGAATTGACTTGTGCTATTTGTTCAAAGCCAGAAAATGCATGTGGTCTGCAGCTGAACTTATCACACTGTGCCAGGCAGTTTTCAGGAGTGATGGATACTGTTTTTTATGAGTCCTTTCTCCTGAGCCGATTCAAGGCCAGCCACAATAGAGCTGGTTCCGGTCATTAGCAGTGCCCCCTGCAAAAGTTGTTCATTTAGGAGCTTGCAGGTTGAGGTAGGCAGTGTTTTTGGGGTCCTTCCTTGCTGGCAGCTTGATGGAGTTAGCCACAGAAGAAGATAGCAGGCCCCTGGGCAGTGAAACACAGCAAGGAGGGATAAGGCTCTCACTGGCATGCAACTGAAGAGCTGTAGGGAGTCACAAAGAGTAGTGATATTTTCTTGCTAAGGAAGTGTAAGGAAGTTGTGGCGTGCTCTAGGTAGAGCCATATAAGGGAGGGAGACAACCCAGCTCCCCAGTGCACATGGCACTTGCTGATGCCTGCCACAAGGGACTTGTGAGGAATACCTCCTTTTCTCCCAGCAGGAAGCAGCACATACATGTTGGCTGGGCTGCCCTTGTTGGGAGGAAGAGGTGCAGGCAGAGTGCAGAGGAGGCTGGATGGGGGCAGATGTGCTGCCTGCTCTGGAGCAGGAAGAGGAACTGTATGTTTAGGATGGCTGGAGTGGTCTGGAGGTAGAGGCAGAGGGGAGGGTGGAATCTGTGGGGGCATGTTTCAGCAGGAAAGTTTTATCTGCCCTTTGCTCTATCTGCAGCAAATGAAAGTTTGGTAGCACCATGTGTGGTTTCCCTGCTTACCAACTTAATCACTGGGAGAGGCTCCGAAAGTGAGGACTGGAAGGGACTTTGGAGGACAAGGAATACAGTGTTTGCCTTGAAAAAGGAGCATGGTAATCAATATGCCACTTTTTGACAAATGGGTATTTTGAAGAACTGGAAACATGTGAATCAGGCCTTTTACCTCTGCCAGTGAGCATTTGCAGCTGGGCAACCACCCCCAAAAAAAAGTCTTCATCTTCTGCTTACAGCTGTCAGCCCATGCTACAGATAGCTGAAGGCAGAAGATCTAGGTCCCCCCAGCATTCCTCTTTTTATGTAAAAAATATTGAAGCAATTTTAGATGATGTGTGTCACTCTGGACTTCTATTTTGATCTTCTTGAATCAGGCTGGAAGAGTTGAGGGGGGCTGTCATGGACCAGGCAGCTCTGGTTGAGGCCTGCAATCTAGGCTCTCATGTTGAGCACCATATGCAGACATATGATGGATATATCTTTCTCCCGAAATACATCTACTTTGTGAGATGTCTAATATTTTTTAAGTCTTTCTACATAGCCTCCTGGCAGTTTGCTTTCCTCTGATGTAAACTTATAACCAAGAGTTTAGTCAACTGCATCAAATACAGAAACAGAAGTCCAGTGCATCAAATACAGAAGCAGATAAACTTTCTTTTCTGTTTGTCTGTTGCTCCGTAAAACACTAAAAAATAGACCAAATCAGAACCTTCCACTGAAAAATGCCTCATTCCACAAGTGGCCCCATGCTCATCCCCTGGCCACTGCATGACTCATTTGCAGGGAGGGTATCAAGATCTGTTTTAGCATTGCTGTAGGCAGCCACCACCATGCCTGCACAGGCTGCTTGTTTGCTGTGTCAGGTGAAGCAATGCTCCTTGCAAGCTGTTGCACCAATGTCAGGCTCTTTCCACACGAACAGGTACTGCCACCATCATCTGGGTAGGTCCCAACCATGCATGGAGCCAGAATGTCAGAGGGAGATGTGCTGTGGGTGTCCCAGCAGGAACTTCCTCTTTCTCAGCAGCTCACAAATGAAGAGTTCACAGCCACTGTGGTTACACAGGCAGACCCAGCACTCAGCTATGCAAGAGGTTTGGAAAATACTGTGCATATCAGTCTAAGAGTTTGGCCCTTACTGCCACCGGTCTTATTCATGTAGCAAGAAGTAGAGTATGAGTGGAGACACAGCAAACATAAATAATAAAAGGGCTCTTCAGCTACCCTGCATTTTAAATAGTAACCATGGCTGAAGTCTGTAAGCATATAATAAGTATCAAACACTTGTTTTTCCAACAGAATGACAAATGTGTCTGGTTAAAACAGGGTAACTGGGTAAATGTGGAGTACAATAATATCTCAGTAGTCTCCCATTTCTTTTTAAAGCAAAGTACAAACCGTAATGCATGCAAGCTAGCATACAGTGGGAAAATGACTTTCTCAAAACATATGCTAGTACCTAAGTAGTGTCTGTAGAAATACTTGAGCAACTAGAAAACAAATGTAAAATCTTGAGCTGGTTGTTTTGATAAGCATGTCAATCATTTTATGTTGCTCCAAATTGTAAAGAGTTTGAGATTTTTCACTACTTTAGGATGCTGTACAGATCATAGAACTGTAGCCTGTAGAACACCATGTTGAAAGGGCCCTCAAAGATCCTCTGGTCCAACCTGTCTTGGCAAAGGCACAGATAATAATGTAATAATGTCTAGACAAGATAATCATGTATTTAAAAATAAGTACTAAAGATAAAAATGCAGTTGTTACTTCTGCCACTGGAATAGCTGATCTGTAGCCATCCCAGTGCTGGAAGATGTCTGCTGGCTGGGCAGGAGGGTTTCGAAGTCTCCAGATGTGTGTATTGCATACTCTAGATGCAGGATTGAAGCACTGAAGTAGAAGGCACCCGAGATTCTCACTTACAGCAAAGCAGCACTGTCTGCTGTCATAGGGGAGGGCTATAAATGATGTCCTGTATCTGCCTGCTGAAGATTCCTATACTGCCCCTTCTGATCTGCAAATTACTCATGCATTTCTGTCTCTTCCCCTCACACTTGCATTTTCATATGGATAGCACACAACAAAAATTTTGAATTTGCTGCTGTGAGTCCAGCTACAAATAGGTTTTCCTTTTGTATATTTTTTCCTGTGGAGTAAGGAAGCAGGGTTTACCCTAATTTTGTGTATCATTTCTTGGATAGAGTAATGGGCACGGGGGCCTGTACAGGTGGCCTGCACATGCTCTGAAACCATTTGCTTGGGACTTCTGACATCTGCATCCATGGCTGTAGAGATTTGTATGTCCAAGGCATCTGGCCAAATTCTTCTTTTGTCACTTGGAAATAAACTTTCAGGTGGAAAAAGAGGTCATGCCTGGGGAAGCTGGGACATATGACAGCTCTTAGATGAAGGTTAAATTGTGGATTTGAAAAAAAATGCCAATACTTTTAGAAGTGCTGCTTAAATCCCTACTGCATAAAACCCTATCCATGTCCTTTTTGTAGGCAGAGGGTTGTATATGTGTGTGTAGGCTTCTTTAGTACACCTTTGCATCTGCTTTCTATCACCTGAATCCAGCCCATTTTTGCCGTTATTTTGGTTTTAAAATATTATCCTAAGGTACTTTAAATGTAAAAGAGTATATTGATTTTTAAAGCATTATATTGTTATTTTTCTGTTTTATTAAAAAACAAAACCAGCACCAGCTTAACATATTTCACAGCTTGTGTCCTGGGCTTGAAAGCTCTGCAGATACAAATATGATCAAAAAGGAGAGAAAAAAAATATATTGAAATGTAAAGGATCTGTATTACTAGATGAGTGGAAAATTAGCACGGTTGCTATTTCACTGCTATCTCACCCAGTGTATATATATCTTACTCTCTGATTGAAGATGAAATAATGTTCTTTCATCTTGTTTGTGTTGCTGATTTGTTGGATATTTATCGATTTACGGATCATAGCGCACAATTTTTTTCCCATCTACAGTAAGAATATTCTGTATCTGTCCTACTTTCTATGAGTAACTGATTTTCTATGATGTGTAAAACTGGTTTGTACCAATAGTCACTAGTCATCAGCATTTCCAAGGGCTTTCTTGAAAGATACTCATTCATTCTGCTGGGAATCAGTGAAATACAATGGAATACTAGTATTGTACCATCAGATTTTCTGTAAAAAATGCAAGAATAGATTCAGATGCAGGTATGTTTCTTTTGAATACATAAAATCTTTTATACCTATTGTATGGCTTTAATATACTTCCTGCAAAAATCAAAATACCAGATCTTATGGGAAAAAAATGAGGTACTCATCATTCTGTTTAGCCCTTGTTCTGTTGAGAGCAGTGATATCACTGGGGTCATTTCCATCCTCTGTTAGGAGCTTGAAAAGTTCTTGATGGCCCTAGTATTTTCAAGAGGACTTAGGATCAAAGTAGTGTCTGGCAACCTAATCTGTCCCGACAACAGAGTTTTGACACAGCAGAGCTTTAGGATGTGACTGCAGCCTCACTACTTGGATTGTCCATCCCTTTGTATGCAAAAAGAAGCAGCAACAAATATGCCCCTGTCTGTATTGTTTCTGATTTTCTTCTGATTGGGGTAGTTTCTCTGCTTGGCCAGAGGCTGAGATCTTCAGAATCTACCCGAATTTTGTTTGAACCCTTACCTTAGGAGCTGTTGGCAGGATAGACACAGAGTAGAGCATCATTCTTTTTTCATATACTTAATATGCTGAGGAACAGAGGTAGTTGCAGTTATTTATTACCTGAGAAATCTTGTTATGCAGGAAATATCCCTGAGGTTGAGGTCTGCTGTCTTTAAGCCTCTTTATGCCACAAGAGCAATAGAAAAGGCCTTAGGGCACCAGAGAAAATTTGATCCACTCTGTTTAGAAGCATTGCTGTATGGCATCTTAGTAGCTATCAATAAAGTCTCTGCCAAAGACTACTAATACTCTTTTATCAATGATGCTGTTGAGAGCTCAATTAAGTATTGCACCGATCTGTTTCAGTTTATCTTCAAACAATGCTAAATCTGTGGAAAAGATGCTGACACTTACTATGGTGTAATTTGTGACTAAAATTTTGATGATTTTTATGACCTGAAAAGACTATGGTTTTTAATTTAGCTGAAGAAGACACCTATGGCTACGAGTGCGGGGTGTTCATCCTAAATGACTTTTCTGTAATAGGTTTTCTAATAGTGAGTGCAGAAATACAGCTCTCTTGTAGATACGTACAAGATGCAGTAAACCAGCAAACTGAAATTAATGCCAGGTTCCAGCCTCTGCATTCATACAACTGCAGTTCCACATGTCTCTGAAACTCTTCTAATAACAGCCAATTTTTTCCTCTAAACAAGGGAGTAAGAAGCATTATTAGCAAATGCCTTCTTGTAACAGCATTCTATTGGAATTTTTCATTTTGTACAATGTAAAGTACTAAATTAAACAATTCACTTCTTCTTTGGAGTGTTTCGTACCTGGCTGGAGGATTTGCTTTTTTGTTGTTTAAAAGACGCTGACAGATTAATAGTGAGACATATGGATTCCTAAGCCCCTCAGAGCTCAAAAATTTCCTTTTTCCCCATCCCTGAGCACATGACAAGTTTCCATTAAGGGACCTCGTCCTGGCAGGTGCTGAACTTGATACCCCACAGCAGGAGGTTGTCCTGTATCTTTACAAGGTGTTAGTTGATTAGACAAAGATTTGGTCTAAAGGTGGTTCAGGTTTTTTCCAGATTTTTGTCTTATTCTGGTGTGTTATGAAAAAGCTTCCTACTGTGTTTTGTTGAATGACTTTGAGGAGTGTGGTACAAAAGAGGGGAGGGTGTGCTGCTCCTGAAGGAGGGAAAGAAGGAGAGACACAAAGGGACATTGATAGAGAACATGGGCTAGCCAAGGCAGCAGGAAGACATACCAGCAATCAGGACATCAACATGCAGGCAGGGTCAAAACTGCACAGCTTCTGAAGTGAAGATGAATTGCTTGAACTTGATGTGGAGAGGAGATCTCAGTAAGAGAGGAGTGTCAAGAATATTAGAAATGGTTTTTGTTTTGTTCCCGTGGATGACTTGAATTCTTATCTCTTTTTAATTATTTCAGGTAATTGGCTATCAAATGATTTCCTCAGTTTTGGGACAGACTAATTTGTTGTGACAGCTGTAAGGTCTGTGTGATTCACCTCCTCCATTTCAAGGCTTCGGAAATGTTCACATACTTCAGTTGTGTATTTGCCTGTAACCAACTTTGTTTCACATCTATTGATCTATCTGCTCCTTTCCTGTACCGTTTTACCCATCAGATCTTTCCCTGGAGGTTCCTGAATAGCATTTATGCAACTTATCCGTCTACACAAGACTGGTATTAATCTTAAATGTTTTGAATGGAAATAGTTCACCTTTTAGAGGCTGCCCTACTGGTGTAATGTTGATGTAGTAGCACACAATAACAAGGGACACATTTTCTGTCAAATTTCTCCGGTCCTTTAATGTCTTTTCTCTCTCGAACTGTCTCACAGTTTCCTGGCTCAGCATTTTCTAGTTCCTGTAATGGCACATCCAAAGAAATACCAAAAGCCTATCTTGCTCTTAATGTTAAATAGCAGCAGCTTGCTGTCCTTCCAGATGAATGCGTTAGTCACCGGGTGATGCTTCCTGGTCACAGTTGTTGCAACAATCAGTGCATCAATGGCTGGGGATGTGCAAATTCCATGGGTCATGTTTTCATTCTCAATAATTTCAGAAAGTAAAAGGGCTAGATATATTATTGATCACCCAGTTCATATAGGCTGTTCTGGCCAATGATGCAGCTTTTTGCTAGAGCCTGGTGCTGACAATTTCTCTCAGAGTTTAAGGTCCTTTTCTGGGACTGTTAAGCTTCTCTATGGATATCTTCTTGATAGATGTCTGGCCCCAGTTCTTTGTCATTAAATATGAAGGCTCAGAAAAGTGAAATTGCAGAGTATGTACAGGTACAAGGCATGGGAAGAGAAGGAATTGAACTGATTATATTACATGGATCCTCTTTGTCTGGATTTCATAATCAAGTTCAGGTTTCTCATGCCTTTTTAACCAAGAGAACTCTGTGTTCTGCTCCTGAATGCTTCAAGCATTCAGGGACTGTTGTTGAGATGACACAAAGAATTGTCTCAGTAGATCTAGAGTAATCCTTTAGATCAGAAGATGGCCTAAATAATTTAATAGCTACTCTTTTGTGTTAATTGACTGAAAGATACTGGTGCCTATGAGGTTAAAATGATGTAGGGGTTACCTTCCAGATTTGCATTTTTTCCTCCAGACTTTTTCCCGCTTTAGTCTGATAATCAGGCTATTGACAAAACAACCTGGAGTATCTACCAGCTGCAGAAACCATTTTGATTTCTTTCATCATACAGATAATTAGGATGCAAGTGTTAGTCTCCTCACTACTACGCATTTGCTAGGTTATATTGTCATTTGTTCTGTGTGTCTTTGAGTATTTTACATAACTAGCTGGCAATAAAACAATATTGGAATATGTAAGTTGTCACAGAATTCATTAGACAGCAAGAGCAATAAAAAGAGCCTTGTAATCTACTGTAAAACGTGTACTGTTAGCCTGCTTTAATATTTTTTACTGTTACCTGTTGCATTTCCAGGACAGAATTCCTGAGGAAAAGCTGTTACTTCCTACCCCTTGACAGTGAAACTTAGGACAAGTGATAGATTTCCCTCAGCAAATTCAAGTGTACATTCAAGAACATAAAGTTAAGAGACACTGATCAGAGGCCATGTAGTACCTTGTAGGTTAAAAGAGCAATATTAAAATCAATACTTTTGTTTAACTGGCAACTAAGGTACTAGTTTTAAACTGGGTGCAATATATGAAGAGCCAACCCTTTTTACAAGGAGTATTTTTAGGTTATCAGCAGTGGAGTGCTCTGTAAGGTTGCGTTGGACATGCATGACACCTGGGAATTGCAAATAAACTCATCTTGATGTGACAAAATCATGCATAATTATTTTGAAACCCGAGGGAGGTTGAAATGGCCCCAACTTAGTGCTGTCCCATCAGTGATAGACAGGCAGCTGCAGAATTTATAATGGCTCATTTTCCTCAAAGATGAGAGGGAAACTTAAAATAAACTCTTCTGCTGCAGCTCTCATATGTTTGCACTTCTAATTGAGAGACTTTGAATCTGATGGAGCAATGGCAATCCCCTCGAAGCAGTGGACAGGCATAAACTCTGGCCTGTGCAGACCTAGGCTTTGCTCTTCTTTGGGTTGTATATACCAGCCTCTTGTATGGTGGAATCACTGGGACCATCTGTGCAAGTGTGGAAGTTATTTGGAGGTAAGAGGAAACCTCCCAAGAGGTTTGCAAGTCTTCATTGTCCTACTGCTACTATTACATTTGTAACAACTGCCATTAAAAAAAAAAAGTTGGCAGCCAGCTCTGAAATACTGGAATTGACTGAGGAGGATTGTTCCCCACTATAGCTGCGCAGTCTTTTGGCAAACTTCTTTTCTTCTCTCAGTACTTATCAGAATTTTTACCATCAGGAAAAGGCATCCAGTTACACCCTGAAAATTATATACAATGCCCCAAAAATTTAATCAATGTATCGATCTCCTTAGAGTATACCAAATTCAAAGTGATCAATTGAAAGCCACAGAAGATAAATCAGCAATCTCGGTTCAAATTAGTTGACTAAATTTAGACAGAACAAGCCTTCCTTTTTATTTCATGAAGCAACAATGAAATAATGAAAAATTTCACATCAATTCTTGCATAAGAAAATGAGAAGGCAAAAATTATGACACATGAGGTCAGGAATCAGAAAAAACCAAAATAAATGCAAAGGAGGATTTCTTGGGTTTGACCATCTATACCAGGAAGTATTAAACATCAGGTAAGAAGAAGAAGAAGAAAAAAATTCCTTAATTATTATCTGATCCTAAGCATAAAACAAGAGGTTGCAGACCTTGTTTGTCTTTCACCAAGGCACTGCTGCTGCCTGGTGTACATAATGAGTTTGGTTATTGACTGCATGAACTGAGTTAGAAAAGGTGACCAAGGTTTTCACAAGCGAGGCTCTGTCTGATCTATTTGGCCACTGAGGCTCAGGTCCCGTTGCCTTTGCCCCTCGTGCCTGGATGCTGTTTGTCTTGGTGTGTAATGCACGTGTTGTCTTGCACAGCTGGAAATCATTTCAGTGTCAAGGGAGTTGGACATTTCATTTTAACAGGCAGGGGAAGAAAAGTGTAGTTTTTCTCTGAAGTGAAAGAAATTATTGAGGAAGGACGGAAGGAAACTGGGTAGGTAGACAGTTCTTGGAAATGGTAAAAATGTTGCTGCTTAAAGAAGATCAGAGAAATAATAGCAAGTGTTTTAAAAGCTGTTCCAGTTGTAGTGCTTGGTAGCATAAGACAAAAAAGGTCAATTTTCTGAAAATTGTCTTGGCTCAACTTCCCAGGTCCCCAAAATCAGAACTCCTCCAACCACGTACTACTTTTGAAAACCTGACCCTTTTTATTTGGTGAATTAAAGGAAGTTAAATAGAAGAATGTAAAAAAGTATGGCAACACGCAGAAAAACATAAGACAGAAAAAAGCTAAACAAAACAATCTCAACGTATCTGCTTGACATACTAAAATAGTTCTGTTTTCTTCAAAATGTTTATTGGAAAATGCATTACAAAACCTTGTAACAGCTGGAATATGGTGATCTAATTGCTGTCTCAATAGTGCTGTGAACATGCAAACATATTTTCTATGCAAAATGTCAAAAAGGCAGCAATCAAAGTGAAGCTTTAAGCTTCAAAACAAAGACACAATGAGCTGATTTGTAAACATTTATTTCTAAGGTTACGTTTAAAACCAAAGTAGAACAGCATAGGCTTGGAGACGGTGCTACAAATCTTCTCACAAAGCACAAGACCTGAAGAGAAAAGGGGTTTGCTAAAAGGTACTTGGGTTGCATCAAGATTTCATTTTCAGTTGTGCTGCAGCTCCCTGAAACCATGTATTTCTTCCTGTTCAAATGAGGAACAAATCTTTGAGTAAGCGAGTGGCATTTTTGCCACTAGAAGGATGCAGAGAGCCTAGGAGCTCCTTTCTGTGCAGAACAGACTTTGTGTTCACCTTCATTTGCACTACTGCACCCTTTCTGTAGACGGTTCGCTTGCCATGGGACTTGGGTCAGTGATGATGTTGACTTTTACTACATGTGCTGAGTGAGGCAGGTTTGGAGTCAGCACTCAAGAAGGTTGTAGGGTTTAGGCTGACCTTGCAGTCCCATACCATTTCTGGCAAAAACTGGTTTAGTGACTGGTTCCTGCTCACTTTGGTTGTCTCCTGTCACGAAAGACGGCAACTTCAAGGTGCAGTGTGTCTTGGTTGTAATTGTAGCAATCAAGTGCACGTGGTATAAGACAAATATAGAACCAGGGATAACAGTATGAAATGGTCCTTTCCAAAAGAGCACTGTCTTACACTGATGTGGTTAATGTAGCCCCATGGACACTGCTTGACTTACAAGAGTGTAAAATCAGAACCCTCCGATGAACGCACCTACTCTGCACCAAAATGTGTTAGCAGCATACAGTGAAAATCCTCTTAAATGTATACTTGATAAAGAAATAAATTAGTTTGAGGAGTACATTTACTTTTCACCAAGGCTATCAATTTGTAAGATTCTTACTGTATTGTGCTTGCAAATAAAATTTATTTCTGTAGTGTAAATATGCAAGAGTTCATTTTAATAAAAAGTAAGCCCTAAAATGAGATAAACCCCATGACTAGACTTGCATTGAAGATTTAAAGTGCATTCATCTGCTGTTTTTCTATATAAATATTCATTGGTTTTAATGCTCTCAGGTGTTGGAACTTTTAATCTACATTCAGATGGAGGTACTTTAATCAGAGAGTTCATAAAAGTCTCTAACTTTTTTTCATAAAAAATAGAGTAGTAGATATAACAGAGGCTTGCAAAAGCTTAAAAAACCCATAAACTGCAGCTCTAGGAGGAAAAAAAAGTAAACACCAAATGGTATTTTGTGCCATAATATCAATATTCTATTAAAAATAAATCTCTCACTGTTAGACCAAAGAGTCTCAAACAACTTGTCACTTTACTGCAGTCTTCAGAGATGACTGATAATGGGTAAAAAGTCCCATAGCATCTGTTTACCATGTACTCACACAAACTGTTAGGAATGTTTTTAAATGTCAGCAGTAATGTATGCATGTATTAGCTGTCACAGAGCAACAGCTCAACAAAGACACCACCACTGCCACGCTGGGGGCTTGCACTCTAAATTAGGGAGGTCAAGTGGTGGAGATAGAAGCCAAGTGTGTCTGAAACTGTATTGTTTGCCTTCTGAAAACTGGAAGAAATTGTGCAGTCAGCTGCAGTAACAGTGCCGACATAGAGTGTTTGTACACTTTGAAAATAGCTAAGTGGGATTAGGGTAAATCTTCCAATTGCAAGAAGGTTAATCATGAAAGGCACCGAATTTAAGGTCAGTAGGGTGTGCGTGGGGAGTAGTGTGGCTTAGGCTGTCTCTTGCATTAGCAAGGTATCAAATTTCATTTGGGAACCTAAGCATTCACCAAGTGTGGAGTGTCACAGAGGTGCAGTTGCTGACTAAACAGCGTCTGTATGACAGCGTTGTTAGCAGCGCTGTATTACTTGACAATTCCGCACCACTTAACTATGGAGATATGCTGCAGGGTATGTTGTCCTGGCAAAGTCATCCTGCTACAAGCCATTTTTCACACTGAAATTCATAAGTCAGTTTCTTCCTCCCCTCCCCCTGCAATTGCTGTATAATTGAAATCTTTTTAATGTGCGCAGGTTTCTTGTTTGCCAGCAGAGCGTACAGTTTTGGACATTGGTTCTGCAGTCAAAATGTGTGAAGAAGGTTTTGCTAAATCATCAAGTAAATACATTTTTGTGCCATAAGCTTGTATCCTCCTGAAATGCAATAAGCCTGGGCCTGCACTGAAAGTTGTGTGGGGTGCTGGGTATTAAGCAAAGTGACAGTCAAAGCAGATTGCAGAGATAAATTAATCCGTACCATTGCCTTTTCCAGTCCTTCCCCAACAAGTAGCTGCCTCAGCAGAGGCTGGTGTTGACACTGCTGAATTCTATAGGATCCGTGGAGACTGTGATGGGTCTGACTGCATGGCCAGACCCCCACATGGGGTGCAGAAAGCACATTAGAGGGTGTAGTGTGGACACAATGATCCATATGCTTAAGGTTAAGCAGGGGAAGCAGGGCAGAGCAATGGGCTATTTGAATGCAGAGTGCACTTGCTGCTTTGCTACCCCCTGTCCCATAGTGGGCATTTTGGAGCTGCCCATAAACGTTTGCCCTATACAGTATATGGCCTTTTGTGAGTAAAGGGAACTCTACTGAGCATTCGTTAGAGAGCCTCCTGTCCTGACATTTCTTTTATGTAGGTATGGCCCGTGATGGCTGATAGGCAGTTTCCATAGAGTCACACTGGCCTTTAAATCCGGCTGTTAATAAAAAAAAAAANAGCAAAGATAGATCAAGGACATAATGTTCTTGATGAAACAGACTTGAAATCCCTGAACAACAAAGAGAGGTTTTTTTTTTCTTTAATTATCTAGATCATTTGGCCAGCTGTGAGCCATGAACCCAGCTGGTCAGCTGTGGGTGTGAAAGGAAGCTCTGCCGGATTGCTTTGTTAGTGTAACTCTTTAGTCCACATTAAAAACTATACATAAATATTTCCTTTCTTGCAAAAATGATTCTTTGGACTGAGAGGCAAGATGCCTGGGATGGGTAGGCAGAAGAGTCCCTTAGGAGGTCGTCTCCCCACATAGATCAGTAAGGTCTGGATTCACCTTAGTGAGGCAATAAGCTCTGGGGGCTGGCCAGCTGCTCGCTCAGGTGGTTTAGTTGGATCTTAGCAGAGCTGTGATCCAATTCTGTTAACTTCCACAGTGGGTAATTGCAGTTGAATTAGAGCCTCGAGAAAGTAATTATGAGAGGCATTGTGGAACACCCTGCTAACCCAGCAGTAAATTAAATCACAGACTGGGAACAACTGGAGATAGTGAGATTAGAGCTTGCTTTTGGATTTTTTTTCGCTTGTGGTAAGTGTATGTCTTTCTTCTTTCCACTTCTAAGGCTGAACGTTGGCCCTTGGAGCACCAGGCTGGAGTTGCTCCTGTGATTGGTTGGGAAGAGACACTCCATGGCTGGAAAAAGATTCTGAGACTAGATGGGGGGAAAAATATGTTGGTTTTAGAGCTGGAGAAAAGTCCTGTAAAGCAGAGAGGAGAGACCAAAGTTGAACACAGAGGAAAAGTTTGAAAAACTCCACAATTTTATATGTATGTAATATCATACAGCTACTTAAAGACTTAGAAGTCCCTACTTTTGCAAGACAGAACCTGATTTTAGAAAAACTGCTTTGAATTACATGTACACAAGAAAACCGTGAAGGAGAATTGTGAAACACTTAGTAGTGGGAGCAATTTTAGAGGGCCAGTTTCGACAGCTTTTGCTTATATAGCCGGTTCACAAAGTATTGACAGGCTTTTTCATTTTTTGCTGTTAAATGTTTAATTCCCAAAAAGCTCAAAGGCAGTCTTTTTAGGCATCGAAGAAGATACGGTTGAGTTATTTCCCCAAGTTATTCATCATTTTTCAATATTGTGCAAAATATGTTCTAAGGAGCAGAGAGCTGTCTTTTGACCTTTTAGAAAACTATAATTTTTGTATGCCTTTCTTTATTAATGCCCTAATAAAATACAGAGTATATTTTTATTTTTTATGAATTTTAACCCATTTCATGCTTGGATCTTACACAGAAGCAGTGACTTTTCCCAGCTGAGAATCGGATCCAGTTCAGACTCAGCATTTTTATGAAATTGCATCAAATTGAATTATCAGCTGTAATTTGGCAGATAAAAATCCCCTGATAAAGCCCAAATAGGAACCTGCTGCATTAGTGAGCAAAGCAGAAAATGGGCCTCTTTGCTTCTTGGGATTAGAATAGCATCCCTGAAACAGCAGAAGTCTGTTGGGATATCAGAGCAATTTACATGTCCTTTCAGCTTTACTGCAGGCTCTTCATGGCTGGCCAGTCCTTCATTGTGAGCCCCTTGAGTTTGGAAAGTCCCTCAGACCAAATCAGAAATAACTGCTGCTAATATAGATGTTCCTATATTTGGGTTTTCAGCACAGCTCTCTTCTCAGGGCATGTCTGCACAGCAGTGATAAATTGTAGACAGCCTCCTTTCCCACATCACACTCTTCTTTTCTTGCTTGCATTAATGTATTTGCAGCTGAACAGAAGTCTGGAATGTGTAAGTAGTGATAACTCTGTGTGTCTTTAAAACATTTTCCGTGGCCTCTCATCTGGATATTTGAGATGGTCATAACTCTAATTCCAGAAAGAGATGAGAGTAGCCAAACGCTCAGAGGCAGAACATATTTTGCAGTAGTTTTCCTAGTGCTTACTTGCTCTGTGAGAATCTCTGTAAGAGGCAGCAGGGGAAGGGTGGTTTGTCCCCTGCAAATTGCTCTCAGCTCACTTTTTACTTACATAAACTGAGCACAGGACTGTATACGTAATTCATATGCAGACACACGTTTGTATGCATATGTACCACAGGAGTTTATGAAGTGGGAAGAATCTGCGACAGTCTGGGATTGCAGATACTGTCATTGAGCTGGAATTTGGGACATACGTAAATCCCCACAGTGAGTGCTGAGTTTTGCCTCCCGATGTTTCATAACAACTCTTGATGTGTGTTTGACATGACTGTTGTCCCTTAACAGTAGTTTTCAAGCAGTGAAATGAATGCATAAGCAGCTCTGTTTCTTCACTTACCCCTTGCTTTATGAAGGTTCTGTGTAGTTCTCCAGCATTCTAAATCCAAGGTCCTTTTTAGGCAGGAATTAATGAAACATGTTGACAGCCATATAGTGGTATTCTGCTTTTGTTCAGGGATAGGAAAACCAGGGCAGAAGAAGCTGTCATGCAGGTGATTGCAAATGCTTTTCTCCATGTTTTAGCCCAAAGGTAAACAGAACACTTTCCAAAAATTGCATCTGTTTTGGAAACTGGAGGCACATTCTTCAGTTGCTCCTGAAAAGCTTGCCTTGAATGAGTTTCCCAGAGAAACACTGAGTATTTTTTCCTGTGGAAAGTACAGCACCTAGCACTGTATTATTGAACTACTGATAACACACTCAGAGCCTCTGTTTCATGATTCTTGGTTGCATATTTCTACAAAAAGACTGATTTCCTTATTTCTCGTCTACAAAAGCAGACACTTTGGAAGTGGCTTGGATTTTGCATGCTGTTTGGATGGTTCCAAGAAGAACCTTAAATCACCCCCAGTATCTGGATAAAGCGTTCTACTGCATGGTACAGTTTCACAGGAGCTGTCTATAAGTGGTATTTCTCAACATAAATTTTTAAAAGGAAGTGAAATCAGCTTTGGAAAACAGATATCACAAAGGCACATAAAAAGTGTAAAATGAAAATAACTGCAATCCTCTAGATTTAGTCATGTAAGAGGCCATCTCTGAATACATGAGACATCATTGTCTTGAAAATAAAAGTCCCAGTAATTTGTGTTCTACTTTCAGCTTAGTAACAGTCAAGCTGTGTAGCCCTATAGAGGTCACCAATTTACACCTCTATACCACCATTTCCTGACTGGATATTATTCCCTGCATCTCCCTTGAGACTCCTGTATGAGTACATCACAGGCATGATGCAAAATTCTGGTCTCAATTAAGCTGAAATAAATCCACAGTACTTTGCCTGACCTCTTGGGAGTTTGTTTGGATTTTCTGTTTGGTTTTTGATATAGTTCTAATCTTGCTTAGAGAAGACTATGAGAGGCAGTCAGTTTTGGCTTAGACCTCACTTTCTTCTCCTATCCTTTTACTTCAAATGTAAGACATAAACTTGGTTACAATGTCAGTGCCATAGCCAACTTTATGGAAGCACATTTCCTCTCTCCAATCTATCAGTGGTTCTGTCTATTGCTATGTAACATATGTTGCTGATTCTTACTAAATAACAGTGATTTAGAGTTTGTAAATGTCTTAACTTAATTCCACGTTATTTAGAAATCAATACTAATTTGAATTGATTATATTTCTGCCCCTTTAGATTTTTTTATTTTTTTGAAGAAAAAGGCTGACTCTAGCACTGATAAGTGATGATCCCATTTCTCCACTAAAAATCCTTGAAAGTCTTCCTCTGATTGTTCGCATATGATAGCCTATTCTAAAATGCTCGTATTTCCTCGTTATTAAAATAAAACATTGCAGTTTTGATATTGCTGGCGGTGATTTGACTGATGCAATGCTAATGACTCCAATGGATACACTTCTGATTTGCATTGAGATTGCAGAAAAGCAGGACTGGTCCCTAGATGGAGGAAAATTAAAAGTCCGGAGCTGAGTTCTTGCCTGCTTTGCATAATGTATGGTTGCTTGCAGGATGGGTGCAAAACTTAAGATTCAAGTGAGTGGGCAGTCAGGTTTCTCTGGTTTTTTAAAAGTGAGATGGTGGGTGGGTGAGGAGTAGCTACTGAGGCTTCATTCCCAGCTTTGCCTGTGGCATCCTCGGAGACTATAGCATTTTCATTTCCAGCCTGCAAAATAGGGTGAATAATACAACATGCTTAAATCAAAGTGTCGTTGAAAAGATTAATTATTTCTAAGTACACTGAAGCTAAATGCAAGTACTAATAACCAGAATTTGTAAAATGTTAGTTGTAGAGCCCTGTGGATAAAAAGTTGATTGATTGGCACTAAACAGACAACTATTTTGAGATCTGGAAGTTCTTCCCTGTTAGGATAACTAACAACTATTGTCCCAAAGGACTAAAGAATTTTGGTATCATCAAGGACACAGGAAAATTTAATGATTCGGTAAAACCAGAGGATGGATTTCTTACTTTCAGGGTAGGAACATAAAGAATTTCATATAATAAAGTAATTTCAGGAAGAAAGTTTTAGTAAATTTGGCATTCCCAGTGCACTGTTTTGTCATTTTGTCCAGCAAAAGGTCTCTTGAGTGTATCCTAGACTAAGGGTACTGGTGTCCTTCCTAAGCAAAAGACCTCTTGTAATCTGAGTGCCCAGCGCCCCATCTCCCAAGCTCTGCCTGCTTCAGCTGCAGAACGATGGTCTCCTTCAAGGACAACATGAGAAAAAAGGAAATGAAAAAAGGCCCAATAATATCTTACCCAACACATAAAAGTGGTACGGGATCCTAGAAAGTAATGAGTCAGCCCTTGCCTTGGATCCGTGACTTTCCTCTTCTCTCCTTTGGAAGGTAAATGGCCTCTGGTTATAAGTCTTTCTTGTCCCCACAACCTGATTCTCTTCTACAATTTTTCATCTTCTTTTGCCTTTGGTAATAAAAATCCCAAGCATTAGTCCTGCCTGTTGGTTTCTGTGTGGAGAACCATTAAGAGGCAATGAAGCTACTTGCCGGAGCAAGGGAAAAAACATAATTTGTGATTTCTCTCTTCTTATCTGTAGGAAGCAGAAATGTGCTTTTACAAAATGGGGGTTCTACTTCACAGAGCAGGCTCTGATCCAACATGATAAAATACATGTTGTCTACAGGATAACAGGCATTTCACATTCAGATAAGGGCATGTTTGTGATGTGTCACAAGCATACCTAACAGAAATACTAGAGATCCACTGATTTAAATTTTCTTAAAGATGTGAATACCAGATATGGCTCAAAACCTGGATCTTAAAAATCCTGCCATCAGTTTGGTGGATTATGAATATATTATGCTTATATGAAACTGCTTAAATGAGAGATGGACACTAAATTTTTCATCTTCTCAAAAATCATAATGCTGTGAGAGATCTGACAAAAAACTGAAGACTGTATTGGTATCTTCACTGGATGATGCCTTATCTGGAACCATTGGTAGTAAAGAAGAAATTATATGAGTGAAAAAAAAAAGAAAGAATATATAAAATTTGATGCTAGGACTGTTCTACACTTACCTGCAAAATTCTAAAACACCTGTTTTTGTTTCCTTTTTACCCCCATATCTTTGTCAGGATTTTTGTTGTTGCCTTGGATTACTCAGTACCTTGAAAAAGACTTTATTCATGATGTTTCTGAGAAAAATGGAAGCAGAGTAACGTAAGCAATAGCACAAGACCATTCTCACAAGATTTCCCTTAAGTTTACATGATTCAAAGGATTTCCTTCTCTCAGATGGTGTTTGGATTCTTTGGTGACTGGTGACCAAACCAAAGCTCAGTTCTGCACTCTGGAGCTGTTCTTCTCCACACTTACTTCTCTCAATATGGTTATTTATCTTCTTGATATGGTTGTTTCTTCTTCAACTTCCTAAAGCATTTTGTTTTAAGGGTGTAAGTAATTTTAGATCCTCATGTTTGTCTGAAATAACAGACGGTTGAGTGCAAAAGCAGAAGAATAAACCTGTTGTTAAAATTCTGGAAGTGCAGCACTGTCTGTTCTGTTTTCAGTGAATCCGCAGGACTCCTCCTAAATTTACCCAGAGTCTGGCAGAAGAAAGTCAGTACGTTATCACATTTGTGTATGCATGAAGTTCAGTGTCATAGGTAATATCTTATTTGTATTGGAGATACTACAGTGATGAGCTAAGGGGTGTGCTGAACTTCTCAGGTTATGAAAACATTTTGTAACAGATTTTTTTTTCTTTCAGGAAAAGGACTATCTGATGGTCAAAAATATAGGGAGGGCATGCCCACAAATACTGCTGCAGAAATAGATCTGCCATAATCTAGACTGAAGAAAGTATTATCTAATGGTCCTGTTATTAAGCTAAAACCAACCTAAAAGATTTTATGACAAATTAAAATGTGTACTGTATGCATCTATTTAAGTGAAAGCAAAATGCAATTAAATTCTTCATAGATGAGTATCTGACAAATACATACATTGACTGTGGAAGGTTTTGCTCCTGATAGGCCCTCACTGCTGCTACACAAGAGATATCTTCTATGAAGAGCAGGATAAAGATGACTTTCTTGTTCATCTTGCATATTTGTACATCAAGTGGCTGTTTTCTATACTAGGAGCCAGCATTCTTGGCATGTTAGGAAACAGAACTGCATGAAAACATACTACATTGGCAGGAATTCCATTTAATCTGCCAGGTGAAACTGTGTGTGTTTGTGGGGGCAGAGTTCTGTTATTGCCGTACCTTATATTTGTCAGTGGTTGCTGAAGCAGTATCAGCCTCTGAACTGGGAAGGAGATTTTTGCCAGTTTTTACACAAGTGGTGTGTGTAGGATTAATGTGCAAAGGCAGGTCAAACTCCAAGGCCCTTGGCCTGGGAGGTGCAGGTTTAGCAGAAAGCCATGTCCTAGACAGGGTCGAAATCCCGAGGTGCTGTGGATATTGGGTACTGGTTGTGAGGGGTGGTCTGCTCTTGGGTCTTCAGCACAGACTGCTGGAGCAGCATGGTTTGGAGCTGGCTTGGTTTGAATTTACCTAGGCAGAGATGTGAGCACAGATGAAAAGCTGTGTAGTCTTGAAAGTGTGAAGGGGACCTTTAACTTCTGAGCGCTTTGACTATTGTAAGCATCAACCCAATGAAACACAGCACTTATTCTGGATTTCTGTGATCTTCAGTGCCCCTCTGCTCTCTGGACCTTGTATATTAGTCCAAGATTCTCTGCTGTGTAGAGCCCCAGGTTAAGAGGGTCCCTTTACGGGCATTTTATACCACCGTAGTCCTTGCAGAAGAGAAGATTTATTTTAACAGGAATATCAAACTGTCTAATTTCTGTCATCAACATCATGTTAAATGCATGTGGAAGTTAATTTCTTCCAGGTTGCTGGTGTTATTGGGGGTGCCCTGAGTCTGGCCGTAGCTAAACTGTAGCAACCCAGTTCCAGCAAAGTGAGTAGTAATGTTCATTAATCTTTTTTCAGAAGTCACTGTTCGAAAGACAGCAGTGATGCAAAAATAAAAAATAACTCAAAGACAATATCTTGTGGGGGAAAATAAAAAGAGATGCATCATAAATAACCTTGATGAAATACAAGGCCATTATACTGAGTCTGATTACAACTGGAAGTGAGTCAAAATAGTTTGACAAAGTGCAGATGCATCTCTCAGTTCAGAGATGTCCTGTCAGATTTGTGGCCCAATGTATGTCCAGGCATGCCTCTCCAAGATAATACTTTGAGAATGAGGTAGTAATGCCAATTGTCTGGATATGAAATGACAATATTTGACATCACTTCTGCTAATATTGCCTGCCAGAAAGGGACATGGGGGAATGATCTCTCTATCTATCTAGAGCTAGAATCAAAATCCTAATATTGATCAACCTTGTTCCCTTTGTCATTTCTCTTACCTGCCCTTAGAGTTGGCTTCTCTCTCATACTTGATTTCATGAATTGCAATTTGGCCTTAGGTGGTAAATTCAGCATTTCACTCTGGCTTTATGATCACGAAATCCCCCTTTCTTAGCCAGAAGCACCCACCGGCACAAGGCTGTGGAGTCTTGAAAAAATGCAGTTAATATTACTTTTATAGCTTTGTCTGCTGAAGGCCTAATATTTTAAAGGGGGAAAAAGTTCTGAGAAAAACATGGCTCTAGTTTGACCCACGTTTTGCAGTTTTGTGGGATTTTTCTAATAGCCTGATTGTTCCCTATACCCGTAGAAATGAAATGTGATTTTGAGCAAGCATCCATGAGGATCTGGTTTGTCAGGAGAAATTTTCCTCCCTCAGAAAAAACACATGGGCAAAACATACTTATCTGGCAGGGCTCTTGGTTCAAAACTGTGTAATGTGAGCTCAGGTACTAGAGAAGTTTAGGAAGAAACATGGAGCTTTCAGAGCTTGAAGTCACAACATTTTGTTGTGATTTCATAAAACTTCCTGAATTTTCAGGCGGCATGGAAAAGCAAGACCTTGCAGGGGTCTTTTATGCATACCCATCAAAACAGACCACATAGGTGTGCCATAAACAGTTGGGTTTTTGCTGTTTAACTTACAGTAAACTGGGAAAAGCCAAAAATATGAGGCAACATTTGTGTGGAGGATTAATATTCTTTTGTTCAACCAACAGACTTAGCTAGGAAAAAGCAGAAAAACTCTCTCGCATACAAAAAGAAGAATCAACACATATTAAGTGTGTCTCAGTTTAGGAGCATTCTCTTACTTCGAGAAAACATTTATTTTCTGCATATTAGCATTCTCTTAAAAATACTTTTTTGCACCCAGTGAGGTTTGTATCCCTCTCAGAAGCCAGCAGTTGAGGCTGAGCTTGGGCTTGCAGAGAAGGTCTTACCTGAGCCATGTGTCCATGTTCTTGCCCTTACAGTTACTGATTTAAATTAATCTTCTCTGTTTTAACTTAGGGTTTCCCATATCACAAAAATCACTTTGCTGGAGTCCAGAGATATAAGGTCATTATGCTCTTTTGAAAATTAATCACACCAAAGGATGCTATTAGTTAGGTTTAGTCTTCTCTTGATAAATCTTTGATTTTCATGCCTTTTGTCATTTGTTTACACCTCTTTTAGGTATTCCTTCATGAAAGAGATGTTCTACAGCCTTACATGCTAGTAAAATGAAATGAATAGGCTCATGTTTGCATGAACCTCTTTCCCTTCCCAAAGTATGTAAGTAATTTTATTGCTAATCTTTAGCCATATAGTTCCATCCTGGTTTAATCATTTGTTCAGGTGCCGAGTCTATAATTTGGTGTGCCAGTTCTTTCCCACTGAAATTTTGCACAAGTCTCATATTGCTTTCTGAGGGAAAACAGGTGACAGATGTGTTTATATTTGAAAACAGAATAGGCTTCAAATTTATACTGCCCCAAATAAAAATTCAGTTTTTCTGCAGTAATACATTTTGGGTTTTTTTAGGGGCAAAAACCTATGAGCTTTTATTTTTAGAGGAGAAAAAAATTAACCCAGACAATGTTGGTCTGCTTGTAGAATGATGGGAGCTGCAGATGGCATAAATACATACTGTTTGTCAACCTAAGAGATTGTTTCAGTGTAAACCTCTGCTTAGCGGGCTGAATTTTGCAGATGATATTTAAAGTATCTGTATTTTGAGGCTGGAAATAGGCACTTAGACTATGAGCTCTCTAAAACCGGAGTCAAATCTTATGTCGCTTACCCAGGACTGCTTGCATAACACTTGCAAGACTGGTCCCTCAGCTTGCAAAGGTAAATGTTTTGAACTCTGTCTTCATTAGCACAGAATTTACCTGGCAATAAAAGGTATCTTTGTATCATGTATAGTCACTATAATGTTTATTTAAATATTATCCGATTCCTTCAGCACTTTTATTATTTACCAACAGAAAAAATTGAACTATTACTTTTCTTCTGAATTTTAAAAAATGACAATAGTGCAATTAAATTACTGAATTCATTTATATTTAATTGTACTTTCGGTTTTAATGTGCTGTTGGAGGACATTTCTTTCCATGACTGTTAGTTTTCCATGCAACATAAGAAAAATCTAAAGCTATATTAAGGAAATATATTACATGGGCAAGACAAAGTCTCATTAGTGTTATTTATGGCATACTGAAACCTCATTAGGAAAAGGTATGCTGGATTCAAAAAGCATTACTGAGAATGTTTTTTGGGGGGGTTAGGAGAGAAATTGCTTTTATTGTGTTTCTTTATCACTTACAGAGTGGTTAGTGGACGTGTTGGTTTCCTAAAGCATAAAATAAATTAAGATAGAAGAAAAAGAGTAATTAATCAAAGTAGTAAGTATAACCTCATAGATTTGGAATAGCTTGCACATGGTCACAAGGAGTTTCTGTTTACTGTTCACCTTAGTTTCAACTAACCATTAATTTTTAACTTCCTTCTCTGAAGGTAAAAAGTGATATTTTTCAGCACAGTAGTTTGCATCTTAAGCAGTAATAATGTGCTTTTAGTGCACTTCAAACCAGGGATGAGTGAAACTCGAGGTGCAGAGTCACACGTAGCCCTATTTAGGTAGTAGCATTTGCTCTAATGAGAGCTATATATCCAGTCCTGCGTAAATATTGTTTGGTAGGCGTACAAGGAAACCATTATTTGCAATTAAATGAGAACAAAAGGAGAGTCCCTGAATTGTCAATCTCAGTCGAAAGTCATTCTGTGCGGGCAGCATCCTTCCCCAGGCTGGCCCTGCTGCCGTTCCGTCCCGGGCACCGGAGCAGCACCAGAATAAAATCCCCCCGTTCCTGCTGCCCTCCAGCCGGTCCCCCGCCGCTGGCACAAACCAGATGCCAGCAGTTAGTTCCCCTCCTGCTGCTGCTCCGTGTCACCGGTGCCGCGCAGCTGACAGAGCTCCTCGGGCTGGCCGCGGCGGTCCCTGCTGGCCGAGTGCAGGGCTCTGCCTCCTTAGCCGGAGCTGCTCCCTGCCAACCCCGCGGGATGGGCGTTGTGCCGCCGCCGCGGGACGGGCGTGTCTGCCCCGCGGGATGGGCGTGTCTGCCCCGCGGGATGGGCGTGTCTGCCCCGCGGGATGGGCGTGTCTGCCCCGCGGGATGGGCGTGTCTGCCCCGCGGGATGGGCGTGTCTGCCCCGCGGGATGGGCGTGTCTGCCCCGCGGGATGGGCGTGTCTGCCCCGCGGGATGGGCGTGTCTGCCCCGCGGGATGGGCGTGTCTGCCCCGCGGGATGGGCGTGTCTGCCCCGCGGGATGGGCGTGTCTGCCCCGCGGGATGGGCGTGTCTGCCCCGCGGGATGGGCGTGTCTGCCCCGCGGGATGGGCGTGTCTGCCCCGCGGGATGGGCGTGTCTGCCCCGCGGGATGGGCGTGTCTGCCCCGCGGGATGGGCGTGTCTGCCCCGCGGGATGGGCGTGTCTGCCCCGCGGGATGGGCGTGTCTGCCCCGCGGGATGGGCGTGTCTGCCCCGCGGGATGGGCGTGTCTGCCCCGCGGGATGGGCGTGTCTGCCCCGCGGGATGGGCGTGTCTGCCCCGCGGGATGGGCGTGTCTGCCCCGCGGGATGGGCGTGTCTGCCCCGCGGGATGGGCGTGTCTGCCCCGCGGGATGGGCGTGTCTGCCCCGCGGGATGGGCGTGTCTGCCCCGCGGGATGGGCGCGTCTGCCCCGCGGGATGGGCGCGTCTGCCCCGCGGGATGGGCGTGTCTGCCCCGCGGGATGGGCGTTGTGCCGCCGCCGCGGGATGGGCGTTGTGCCCCGCGGGATGGGCGTTGTGCCCCGCGGGATGGGCGTTGTGCCGCCGCCGCGGGATGGGCGTTGTGCCGCCGCCGCGGGACGGGCGTGTCTGCCCCCGGGATGGGCGTGTCGGCCCCGCGGGATGGGCCTTCTGCCGCCGCCGCGGGATGGGCGTGTCTGCCCCGCGGGATGGGCGTTGTGCCGCCGGGATGGGCGTTGTGCCGCCGGGATGGGCGTGTCGGCCCCGCGGGATGGGCGTTGTGCCGCCGGGATGGGCGTGTCTGCCCCGCGGGATGGCCGTGTCTGCCCCGCGGGATGGGCGTTGTGCCGCCGGGATGGGCGTGTCTGCCCCGCGGGATGGGCGTTGTGCCGCCGCCGCGGGATGGGCATTCCGCTGAGCGCCCCGTGCTCAGCCGGGTGCTACGGTGTGAGAACCTGCGGGGCTTTTCAATAACAAAACACCCCTTCTTCTACTCACAGTTCTTTGTACAGCCATTCCACTTGTGGGGTAACTCTGCTGGCACCTTAGCATTTATGAATTTGCTTTATGATAGAAGTTGGGAACGGACAGTAGCTTACCACCAAGGCTGGATCAGTTCAGTGAATCCCAAAAACAGCACACCTGCTCTCTTTGTAGGTTTTTCTTCCCCAGTGTGCCACCTGAGGGTTCTTTAGAGTCCCTTAGATGCCAAGGGATAACTTTATGATAGACTCACATAATTATTATAATCCTAGTTATTTATCAGGTGATGAATGAATAATTTCAGGGATTTTCTGTGGGCCAAATACTTACTTTCAAAGGATTTATAAAAAGTTGAAGTACATGCTACCTATCCCTTCTTCCCATCCTTTCTCCACCCAGTCACTGCAGTTGTGCTTTTTTATCTTCTCCTTATAGTTGCAGTGGACAGTATCATCTAACTGCTGTAACTACAAACCATGTCTGAAATGATGACCCTACTGAATTATTCTCTGCAATGATAGGAATTCATAAGTAATCTCTGCTAAAAATTGTTCTATTTAAACAGGGCAGATTGGGAGGGGGTGGCAGGAAAGCATGCAGTCAAAACAAATAAATTGATGATTTTTAGAAAGTAGATTAAAAGTACCTTCATTTTGTGTTAGTTTTCTTCTTTTACCTGTTTTCTTTTAAGAAGTTTTGGGGAGAAGATGGGGGAGGGAGGGAATCTGGCTATGAGGATAAAGAGAGATGAGGAGGCTGAAAGGGACACAGAAGTAAAAGAAAGCATAAAGAAAATGGATTTCAGGGAATGGTTCAGCAGGTCCGTGGTCAGTAGTAAAGGATGTTTGCAGTAAAGCCATAGGAAGTGGCTGGTTATGTCTGATAATGTCATTGTGCCAAAAGCCCAGGTACAGCTGGCGTGCTTTTCCTGGAGCAGCATCAGAAAATGCTGCTCAACTCAATGAGGCCACTTTGCTGTCAGTATGCACATGCCTGTGTGCTCTCAGCTGTAATTCTGATGCCTTTGCAGGAAAAGGTACCAAAAAAAGAGGACAAAAGAAACAGGCCTAGAAGGTAAGGACAAGTTGACTTCACTCAGACAAAACAAAACAGAGTATTTCAAGTAAAGAAAGAGGAGTAGATAAAAGTGAGGAATTGATGAGTATCCCCTGGCTTTTTTTCAGAAGTGTATATCTGCTAAGATTCATGTGGATGAAGGAGAACAAGGCAGCTGATATTGTACTGATGCTGTGAGGAGATTAAAGTCATGGGTTTGAGGGTTGCTGAAACATGTGGAGTAAACAATCTGAGTCTTCTTTCTTCCATCTGATATGTAGCTGCCTTGTGCTGTGTGAAGGGGGAGCTATGACAGGGTTTCATCCTCCCTTCTCCCTCCTCACTCTGCATGCATTGTCCATGTTGCACTGGTGATGAAAAATACTTAATCTTTTCACCTTTGCCAGCCTGCTTACCTGGCTTACCATCTAGATTGACCAGTGCTGCCTCTTCAGTGACAAAAAAAAAAAGAAGAAGCCTCACTAAAGACACTGCTACCCCATATTTGAGATGTGTTTACCGTCACGCCCTTGTTCTGATGGATTCCCAGCACTCCTGAAGCCACACAGGGTGATAAGCATCTCCAGAAGATGCACAAGCATGTTAGAAAGAGCTCATATATATATATATATATATATATATAGCTTTATAACAAATCCAGGCACAGTCCTGAAGAGGGTTTCAGTGTAAGGGGTTCCTATCTGTAAGAACCTTTATAGAACAAAACTGTGTGTGAGGCAGAAGATCTGAGCCATTCCTGATGCCTAAAGTAGAAGCCAGTTTGTTTTAGTGACATTCACTTGCAAGGTGAAAGAGGAGACCTGATGGCTATGGAGGAACACAGGGTGGCAAGCACCTTAGGGGTTGCCTCTAGCTGTAAGTAAGCAGCACATCCGATTTAGGCAAACGAAGAGAAATCAAAGCAATGTCACTCAAATCCACGTGTCTTACCATTTTCAGAGTTTTTATCCTCTGCCATTTTGGATGATCCTGATAACTGTCCTGATGTGGGGATTGTTAGTCTGTCCTTCTGTCATTAAAATTTTCATTTTCAAACTTGTCTCTTATAGTAGTTCTTAATAGCACTACAATTTAAGGTTAGGGCATGCTAAAGTTAGAAGACTTCAGACACATTCATGTCGAGCCCAGGAAAGCTTTATGTGATTAAGATGAATACTACTGTTACGGCCACTTGTTTTTACACGTCTTACTATGGAAGGGTAGGCAAAGAAACCACAGAGGCCAGTCAGAGCTCTTACACTGTTAGCTGGATTTCCCAATATCCCTTCGGAAGGAAAAGGGACAAGTCAGGATTCCTTTTTCATTTGTTTTTTGAAGAATTTGCATCTTCAAATAAGTAAAAGAGGAGTAATTTTCATTTGCGGCCAAATTCCTGACAGGCCGTGACACTTCCACAATAGTCATCACATTGAGGGCTGGTGTCACATGGAGATGTACTGGCAGTACTTGCACAGAGGCCTACTTCAGAAAGAAAAGTAGGCAAATTTCATTCCAGTTCCTCTCTAAAGAGGACATGAGAGGAAAATGACAATGAATTTGATTTTTGTTCTCTTTCCTTTTCACAAAGTGAGAGTGTCTCCTACAGCCATACACAAAGGCTGCAGGAACTTGCACCTGTCACTAGGAAACCTGCCTCAAGATTTGACGCAATCTATGACTTGAAAGTTTTCTACCATTTTCCCTTTGTTCTGTATGTTGTTAGTGTTACTAATCTTCTGCTGTCGAGAACAGAGCAGCCTATTTGTTGCTCAAGTGTCCATGATGGTGTGTGAGGAATTAATCTGAAGACACTTGGAAGTTCTCCACTACATTGGCATTGATCAGGTGGAAAACTGAAGATTATTAGGTTGCATTATTTTTATTATAATGCCTAAATAAAAGCAGCATATTAAATGAGAGAGTAGAATAGAATGTGTGAAAGACAAGGCTCTGCTTTCAGCACGGCAGAGCAGCTGTTGCTGTTGTATAAACGAGAAATGAAAAACAGCCACTAGTGACCTTACTGAGCTCCTCAAGTTTCCTAAGCAGAAAGCAGTTGTGTTGGAGTCAAGCACCTCCCTTAGTTACTATTAAATTTTATTTCGAAGAATAATTTTCAAAGAATTTAATAGGCGTCTTAATCAGCCAACAATTTGGGGAAAAGAAAAGGAAAAAATAGCTGTATTGTGATTCCCATGAAGCTTTATGATCTCTAGAGAGATGTAGCAGAAAATCGTGAACCTACCCCAGAGAATGAAGCAGAATAGGTGGATCAGATCAAAATAAATCTGGAATACTTGGCTAGTGATGCTAAATTGTTATTTGCCCCCAGGAAAATAAAACTCTTACAGACTGAAGACCATTTTTTTAAAAACTCCCAACCATTTTCCCCATGGATCCCGTGGCAGTTGCAGGGTGGTTGAGGAGGGCTTGTCCTCCTTTGGAAGGGTTGAGTTTGCTCGTTGCCCTTGGAATGCCAGCCTAGTGGGCTTCCACTGGGCACCAAGCACACCAACCTATGCTGCTCTTCACCACAGTTAGTAATTATTTACTTGTTAAATCTGAGCAACATGCTTGTTAGGGTGGCAAGAGGAACAGGGACTTCTTAAGAAGGGTTTAGAGAGGTGTGTGTGGGGTTTTGTTAACTGGGGTGGGGGGGGCGGAGGTTTGTGATTAGTGGCTCGCCGTAGCATTTTCAGCTTATTTTCTCTCTTTTTCAGTAGCTGTATGACCTAAAATTATATCATGGGGAAAAAAACCCAGAAGGGTTTTTCTGTACTTTCTTACTTTTAGCCAAACAGATCCTTGCACTCAGGTCTCCTATCACATCTTCTAATTTGTACAAAATCAGTCATAAAAATTAGAAATGATAGAGTCCTGTTAGTCCTTCTATTGAAGGATTGTTCTTTTCTCATAGAGACCATTCTTCTTGTAGATTAGTTTTATATGACTCTCTTGATAAGAACAAGAATATTCAAGAGGATATTGTCTCTGATACATCATTTTAAAGATGACCATATAGATGGTTGTAACATCAAAGTTAGTGTCATTCATTTGTCTTTGAAAGGTCCCAGTATCAACACTCTTTGTTTAAATCCAGAAGTGGGTCTGAGTGTAATGCATTTAGTTGCCTATAATGCATTTAGGAATAATTTTGTTCTGGTTTTGAAAGGCACATGGTTGAGGTGGGCATCTTGGGTCCCTCACTGCATCTGCTGATGGCCCCTGAAATCTGTGGCTGCTGCAGGGCAGGAACTGCACCAGAGAAGCTCCTTTTAGCACACATTATTTAGTAATGTAATATCTTATACAAAGGCCAGTTATTCAAGCTGTAAATGGAAGAGCTGAATTGCCCCATAAATTTGAGGCTTATTGATGTGTGTTGCTTCTAATATTTCTATAGGGAAAAATTCACTTATTGATCACTTGGGCACTGTCTTACTTCTGACATTAATTTAGTTGTAGATTAGGTTGGAATGTATTACTTTCATAAAGATGCTGAGTGGCTGGAGTCATGCAGTGAAACTGAAGCACAAATACCAGCAGACTGTATGGCTCATGACACTGCCTGAAATAGCAAGCAGCACCAGTGAGCTGGCATGCTTTCAGTTCGGCTTCCACTGAGAAGGCTTATTACAATAACAAACAACAGGTAGGGCTTGAACAAAATAGATCTCTTATTCGAGCTGCTTAGGGATCATCTGCAAAAGTCTCACTGTAAGTGCTTTAGGAGGAATAAGGAGGCTTCAGCAAAGGATTTGGGCTAGTATATGTCCAGCACTGGAATAGAGTCACAAGGGATTAACAGAGCAAGTGTTTGAAGTCAGCTGTAATCTTGGGGGGTTGACTGGATGCCAGGTGCCTACCAAGCTCTTCCATCACCCCCCTCCTCAGCCAAACTGGGAAGAAGAAATATAACCCTCCTCCTCTCAGAGTCACAGGTAGATGAGGTATGAGGGGGTTGTGGTCAGTTCTTCACACTTCCTCTCTGCTGCTTCCTCCTTTTCTTGCTCTTCCCCTGCTCCAGCATGGGGTCCTTCCCATGGGAAACAGTCCTCCATGACCTTCTTCAAGTTCACACTAACTGCTCTAACTGCTCTAAGGGTGCAGTCCTTCAGGAACAAGCTGCTCCTGCATGGATTGCCAAGGGGTAACCAAGTCCTACCAGCAAACTTGCTCCAGTGTGAACTTCTCTGTTCACAGGTCCTGCCAGGAGCCTTCTCCATCGTGGGCTTTTCACAGGATCACAGACTCTTTACAGTGCATCCACATTCTCTGGCTTGGGGTCCTCCATGGGCTGCAGGTGCATCTCTGCTCCACTGTGGAACTCCATGGGCTGCAGGTGCACATCCTGCCTCACCATGTTCTGGACCATGGGCTGCAGGGCAATCTCTGCTCCAGTGCCCTCTGGTGCCTCCCTACCCTCCTTCTTCACTCACCTGGGTGTCTGCAGGGCTGGTCCTCCCATAGGTTCTCTTCTGGTTGTTATTGCCTTTCAAAATCTAGAAACAAAACTACATACTTTCGACACAATATTAATATAGGAAGAAATGTAAAGGCAGGTTTTTGATTGGAGGCCTCCAGGTGCAAATATCACAAAATGCACGCATGGTACAGGACTTCTACAATTTTATGACATTAACAAATTAGCATATTTGACAATAGTGTCCAGTTAGAAGAACAGTTAGTTAAGTAATCCCCCCTTTTGGTTCTGCTCCATTTGGAGGCCCTCCCCCTGAGTTTCTAGCCCCATATTTATTGTGCCTAGGATACATGGTAAAAGAAAATAAAATATCCTTGGCTAAAGAGACAAGACTAAATAATATTTCAGGAAGGTAGCATAATATATGTTAGAAGGTTAGTTTATTGTTCTGAAACGTAGGGGAAAAGGGGTAGGAAAAGTACTGGGAGTTACAGCCATGTATTAGAAATCTACAAAGCTACAAATATATGAAAAAATATATAAAAAGCTTAGACATCAGTTGCACAGAAGTTTTCACCCCCTTCTTAACCATGTTATCCCAAAGGTGGTAGCCCATGCTGATGGGCATGGCTTTGGCCAGTGGCAGGTCCATCCTGGAGCCAGCTGGCGTTAGCTCTGTCAGACATGGGAGAAGCTTCTGGCTGCTTTTCACAGCAGCCACACTTGTTGCCCCTCCACTACCAAAACCTTGCCACCCAAACCCCATGCAGTGGGAAGTGTTAGCATTGTCCAGAAATTCTTTCAGTGGCAGAGGAGATCTCCTTAGAAAGGTCAGAAAAGGGCAGAGTTAAATTAAGACCATTTTGCTGCATTAGTTGGAATCTGTGGCTGTGCTAGGATGGCAGGAATGGGGAGTGGAGTGCCTCTGCATTTGGTCAGCCTCTACTAAATCTTGATGACAAATCTGCTTTGCTAGAGTTCTATGAGAAATGCTGATAAGCGTTCTCGATGCAGCAATATGTGCCAGCATCCTCTTTTGTATTCTCTCTACTGGTTCTGGTTTACTGAGAAATAAGGCTGCATCTTTGGCTTAATCCATCTGCCCAGACAAAGGAAGGCAGATCTCCCAAAGCCTACTGCAGTGTGATAGGTGGCCCATGCTCCTGTTCCCCTCAGATGATGCAAGGTTCCTCTCTTCACAAATTGAAAACATTGCCTTCTGCTCCCTGGAGTGGGAGAGTTGATCGCATTAGTTTTGCTGTTCCAAGCAGAGTCCTTCAAGCCCTGCCAGAGCAGGATCATGAGCTTGAAGGCAATTGCATGGGCTTCTTCAGCTTCTTTTGGCCATACCTGAGATTTTGGGACCTGTCTTGCTTGTAGGTTGGAAAGATTTAAGCGGCAGATAATGAATAGGTGTTTAGGTGAGAAGGATACAGAGAAATAAGATTGATGTTTAGCTTTCCGTCACTTTGCATTGAGGATTATAAATGCAATAAAGCTGTAACTGTTGTTAACCCTGAGAACACCCTGACCAGACAACTCCAGTATAGCCTACATCAAGAACAATAGCTGCCTGCCCAGGTAAAGCAACAGGATCCAGTGTTGATCTGTAAGGCCAGGGGAATTGCAACACCACTTCAGCCCTCTAGTGCACCTAGAGTAGATGGAGCTTGGGCTGTCCAAGTGGCCAGCACCAGCGGTTTTCAGCTAAGGATGGAGAAGTGTTGGGTGATCATCAGGGCAATCAGGCATGTCCTCCTGCATTGCTCCTGATGTCAACCTCCAGCTTTCCAGGCTGGCATATACTGTGAAGAACATATCTTTGCTAGTGTCTTTGTCTGTGTTAACTTTGAATTGCTTACTATTACAGTTGCACTAACACTTATAGAAAGTTGATACATTCTTTCCCTCAGGCACTTCTTTCGGCATTGATTTCCACTCTCTAATTACATATTTCTGAAAAAACACTTGATTTTATTTATTTGAATCTGCCACCTTTGGCTTTTGTTGTATGTCCTTGCCTTCTTTTGAGAATCTCAAAGAATGGACCCCCTCCTTTTTACCATTCCCTTCTCTGAAAAATTGTATCATGTCCTGTGCTAATCATTTTTCTTCCTGAAACTAAAAAGAAAAGACCAACCTTTTCTGTCCGTTTTCATAGGAGGGATTTTCATGTTCTATTTTCATTGACCTTCTTTGACCTACTTCTGCAAAGTGGAGTGAAGAGTATATAGTAATATACAGTCTTCAGCAGGAGTCTGGAAGACATATAGAGGTGTATTTCTATTATATGTAATACCAGATATTTTCTGCATGCATTCTGCTTTCACTATTAAAAGAAAAAGTTAATGCATTCATTTATGGCAGGGTGTGATTTGTGTGTGACAGTGTGTGACATGGGGGCTTTTGTAAACAGGGGCCTGTTAGAAGCAAAAATATGTACCTTGATGAAGTGATACCCTGCATTGAGGGCAGACCCACAGCTGTTAAAAAACTTTGAGTGTGAACCCAAGTCTTTTCTTTTCTCTTTTGCTATCCTGACTGTACAGCAGGATTTTCATTGTGTGACTGGCCTAGGATGCTACAGCAGCTGGGGTCCAGAGCCTGCTACAGAACTACAAGGACAAAATATCTATAAACTTATTTAACTGCTCAGGACTATAATACTGTATTGGCATCAGAAATCAGGTATTGAAATCAGAGTCAGAGCGTAGTGCAGACACATTACAATCAGATGGCCACTGTCTTTGTGACTCAAGCCCAGCAAAATGAAGGGAATTCAGGATGAAGAGGAACATGTTTGAGTTAATATTTAATTTTCAACTTGTATTAAAGAAATTTAGTTGTTCTCTTCCTGCTCCTTCTTTCTGTCCCCCTCTTCCTCAGTGGTGCTGTTTCAGAACAGAGTTTCCAGCCTTAAACCTGAATTACCTTCCTTTGGATTTTCAAATAAGAAGTGGGATAACGCTTTAGCACAGGGGTTTTTGTAGTTTAATTTATTTTTGTTGGTAAAGAATATTCATCACTCATTTAATCCAGAAGGTATCTATTGATTCCTTTCTCCTCATTTGGTATTTTCTGACATTTTATAGCACTTGCTATTGATTTATACAAAATCCGTAGTCCGAATGTCCCAAGGAGTGCTTTATTCACTTGTCATTTGCTGTTTTTCTTAACTAATAAATTTAACAGCCATGTACATCCAGTCTGTTAAGATCTCATGGCTCTGCTTTCAAAGAGATGACAGGCTGGCACTAACAAATGAGTAATTCTTTCAGGCAGGAGCTTAAAAGTTGCAAGATAGGCAAGACAGAGAAACAAGCTCCTCCTTGAGTGGTTAGCAGACAAAGCAAGCTCCTCTACTTGGAGGACACTTAGGTTAAGGTAGGGAAAATACAGCTCTGCTTCAGCCTGTGGAATGTCACACAGTGTGGTGCTCTAATGGCAACTTTATTTTTAGCTTGTCAACAGGTAATCAATTTAGGCAGCTCTTGCAGCAATACATATGAGGACAGGTACATCTAAGCTGTGCTGATCTGCTGCACCATGAGCTTGTCAGGTGCTGTAGTTCTGCAGCTGCAGCAGTGTGCAGGGGCTCCATCAGGAAGGAGCTGCCTTCAGCAACTGGCACCCGAAACCTCTGCTGGGGGTAATAATCTAATCTATACTTCTAGAAGTGATCAGGGGATTTCATGAGCCCAAATTTCACTGAAGGGTAATGAATCAGTTCTCCTTTTTTACTGGTACTTTCTAAGGTAAGTTTAAAGTTTGGGAATGAGATATGAGCTTTGTGTGATCTCAAATATATGGGAGAAGGTGCTGGAGTCCTTTGTAGCAGGGGCCAGGAAGAAAGTGGGATCTGTGGAGCTCTGAGTACTTACAAGGTTCTGTATTGGGTCTGGCTGAGATGAAGTTTGTTTTCCCATAGCAGCCCTCACACAGTGCTGTGCTTTGCACTGGTAGCCAGAAAGGTGTTACACACTTTTGCACTGTGCGTGGCTCAGTCTTGGCCATATGCACTGCACAGCATGTGGGCATGGTGTTTGGAGAGACAAGGTGACTGTAAACTCCCTCCGGAAAGATACTGACTCTGCACAGAGCCAGGAGTGGGGCATTTGACTGCACCAACTGGGCCACTTGGGCATTAGGTGTGCAGGTCTGGGAGGCCCCCTCAGTTCCTCCTGCTGTTGGCAAAGGCATGCCCATGTGGGGGGTGGTTTGTGTCAGCCTGAGCTAAAGTCGGGTGACCTGCTCTCTATAGCTGCCTTGCTTCTCTCACCTGTAGTAAAGGGACCATAATCAGGTATGGACAGATGGCATTTACGTTCCACAATGCAGCTGAGATGAATATCATCTTTAGAAACTGTCCTTGTTGTGTTTGGTACATAACCTGAGTACTGCAACTTTGACAACAGTTCCCTGCGGAATGCTCTTCACTGTCTCTAGCTGTTAGGCAGACACCTTAAAGGTAGCCTGGCTGATGAGTAAGAACACTGTGTGAGTAGCTTTAATATAGGCTGTGTAGGAAATTATGTAGCTATGGCTTGGATTTAGTTCAGGGACAACTTACATGTTACCCTCAGAAACCATTGTATAGTTAAAAGTTAAGATGTACTCCAGGATTTTTCTCTTTCATAGAATACCACACAGTGTTTCTTGGTCTGAGTTATACTTGAAGACATTTATAATTTCTTCCTCTTCAGTTTCCTAGAAGGTACTAGAGGGGTCTCTTTAGTTTAAATCCCATGCCTCCATGAGTTAAGGTGCCAGCCACGTGTCTGGCACTGACAACATGCTCTGTGCTGAAAACTTGTGATCCAAGACGCAGAAATGCAGAGAGATGTTCTGCACTGAGGGATCCCAGGGATCCCTTAGTAAGTTCACCAGTTCACTCCATCATCCTCTGATGAGAAAACTCAGAAATGAGAGTTATTGCGAAGCTGCAATGGCTATGCATGGCAGGAAACTAAACTGTAGCAAGAACTTCATGCATACCAGGTAGTAGACTTCAGGGTTTAATTCATGTGAAACTGGTAATAGAGATCAGAGTACAGTGTTTGGTTATGGAGAAGGAAATGAAAGGTGGGCATATCTAGGACTGTAAAGAGAACATAACTCTTTGAAAGAAATACGTTGAAATGTTATGAACTCATTCTGTGCTGTGTCTGAGATGGCCTCACCATAGCTTTTGAAAGAGATGTCAAAAATAACTTGTGTTTGTCCTTGCATCCCTCCAATAACCCTATCAGTTAGTCTACTGGTATCCAGCATGATGCTACGTCTCCTAAGAATGGAGCTCAGTTCTCCACCAAAGACCCTTTGTGGCACTGATGTCACCAGGAGGCACCCAAATCCTTTCCTGCTTCATTGTCATTCCTGATTATGCCATTGGAGGTCTCCAGGCAACCTTGACGTGGTGGAGATGTATCCTACTCACTAAATCCAACCTAGGTCATGCTACTGCGCTCAGCTGGCTAGGCAGGGAAGGGCTGTGTGAGTGTGAGAAGCCAGTCCTTGCCCAGAAGCAGCACCCATTTCACAGTTCAAGTGTTTTGAAAAAAATGGGATATGCATGGGTAGCAGTTCAGCATTCAAAAACACCTTCATGTATTTCTCACCTTTGTTTCTTCATGCTGCTGCCAGCTATATAGTGGTATCACAGTGATAAACTGGGGATATCTTAAAAAAAATAGCCTGTTGTTAAGAGTCAAATCCAATCCTCAGGATGGATTTCTGAAGCATCCCTGTTACCTTGTTTTGAAAAATCCGTTCTCACACTGTTTCTTACTATTGGAGATAGCATTGCAGCAAAAGCCTTTTAGACTCACAGCTGTAATATCCGGAGATGTTTTGTTTAGTGTAAAATCAAGTCTGTTGTATGAACTTCAAGCAAGGCACATTTGAGCTGAGTACTGGATTATGGAGAATGATGTATGGAGCTTCTTTAACTGCGTGGAGTTAGATTTGATTCCCAGCAAATAAGTGACAGATTCATATGTAGGGGAAAATTGAAGTGCTCATCTAGATATTGTTTTTATTATGTTTTCTTTGCTTCAGGCTCTAACATATCAAAGACACTGTGGGTGAAAAAGGTAGTTTGATTTCCATCAATAAACGTCTGCATATTCTTGCAGCTCACGCGCAATTTTGGCTATTACATGGTGGTAAAAAAGACAAGGGAAAATCACGGAATAATTCATTGCAATCCAGAGGAGCTTAGATTGGGAGCACTGCTAATATTTACAATTATCGCCAAGCCCTTTCTGTGCGCTATCCATCTTAGATTTAGAATTATGCTTCTGGCCCAGTATGAGTACGTCGGTATGTTGGTTTGCATCTGTCTGTGCCATATGCAGACTAAGACAAGAATTCCTCCTGCTTTGTTTTTAATTTTTTTATTGTACCCCTCCAAAATCAGACCAGCTGTTGCCTAGATGCTGCCTTTTGCAAGTGCCAGTGCACTTAAAAATCTCAAGGATTTGTTATCTGTGTCATTATATTTTGTTATCTGGGAGGAAGGTTTTGGCATTGATGTTTCTGTGGGCTCTTTGTCACGCTGCTAATGTGGATCGAGCACTCTTTGGCTGCTGAACAGGGGTGGGTAGTGTTAGGCACATTGTTCCACCAGGGCCAGGCCCGTGGCTTTGGGTTATCTTTGCCTGGTGTCTCTGTTTTATTAGGGAAAATTAAAGTTTTTTCACCCAGACAGCATTTTTCTAATAATTTATGAACAAAACATCCCTTTGCATCTCTTTTGTTGCCAGCCTGATGCTCCCTCTGTGTCTGTGCAAGCATCTGGCTCCTTCTGGTACTTGTACCGCTTTACCTTGTGCTGCTGGGTCTAAAAATAAAATATCCATACGTGTAAGAGGAGCTGGTGTCCACACACACTTCCGGTATGTAACACAATTCCGAAAGTCACACTGAATGCAGCAGAAACCCACACTGCCCAAGCTTCTCTAATTGTTTAACTAACAGGAGAAAGGAGAGGAAAAAGAAAACAACAGAGGAGAAATTCGGAGCTGCAGGAAGAAGGCTCACGACATTGCCACAGTGTGGAGCAACATACGCTAAGTGCTGCTTGGCACACTTTGTTTTATGGCAAAGACATTGTCAAGCTGTGGAAGACCCCAAATTTTTAACAATGGGTGTATGCGAAGCCTGAGAAAAATGGAAATGTTTTCCAGCAGCCTAGAAAAAATGTGTAAAGGGAGGGGCTTTTTGTTTGTATTTCAGCCGCCCTGTGCAAAGGTCTGGCTCAGCCCAGGGAGGATGGCTGGGATCTGCAAATGAAAATCCCTCGGAGAAAATATGAACCTAAAAATTAATCCATTTCTTTTTGTCTGCTTAGTAAATAAACAATGTGAATGACAGATAGTCAACGGTTTAAAAATAATATCTCATCCTAATAGTCATAAACTTTATGAATTTTAAAGTTATCACAGTATATTTTTTTCCTACAGGAAAGAGTTGTTTCAGCTAAAAGCATAATTAAAAATTAATATTTGATTTTGTACTGAAGCAGTACTTCCAAACAAGAGTTTGTTCCTTGTCACTGACTGAAACCTTGATTGCCATGTGCAATGAGCCCAATGTTTTCAGTTAATCTGTGGTAAATGCTATAATGAAGTAGCAGGAAAAACTCTTGGGGTTTTGTTGTTTGTTTGTTTGTTTGTTTGTTTGTTTTTGGTTTGTTTTTTTTTTTTAAGTTTGGTAAAAAAACCTAGAGGATGTTTTAAGGAGTTGATGGGGGCAGACTAAGCTGTCTCTTGATGAAAGATGGTGGTGCTTGGTGAAGGAGTGATAAAGAACATCATAAGGAGAGCCTGGCCATGTTCAGGGTATGTGGCAGGCATCTCTCAGTGTGATGCACAGAGAGCAAGTGCAAGCAGTTTTTTTAAAATAGCTTACATTGGGACTAATTTTTTTCTGGTTTGGGGTTGAAATGCTTGTGTCCTGCTGAACCCATTTCTGCATTGCTGAACCTGCGCTCTGAAAGAGCTCAGCAGCCAGTATGGTAATGAGCCCATTTCTATCAAAATGGCCTGTATTATTATTCATGTTTATTGGCTGCAGAGCAGTTCAGGAAGCACTTTTCAAACAGATACGCTGAAATATTTTCTTTTAAACAGACCCAGCAGCTATTTGTATTTCCTTAGCTTGAATCCACATCCCCCAATGCAGTCTTAATTATAGTGACACCAAACGAGACAATTATTGCAATATGTGAAAAAGACACTTTTGGGAAAGGCTTTGGATGGTATTAGCAGTTCTACTATACTTTACATCTAATTAGGGCTGTTCCACAATGTCACCAACCCTCTGTCATTAGCCTGCGAACTCCCTGGCTGCAGCGATGCATTTGCTGGACCAGCGGGAATGTGTCAGACCGCGGTCACACTCCCCCAGATCTTTTCACGAGTGGATCCTTCGTGTCGACCCTTTCACTCCCCTCCCATTCCCTCTCCCCCCTTGTCTCCCCCCCACCCGTGATGTGACATTTTCTTCATGACAGTCTGTCACCGAACTGCACTTGCTGCTGCCTCGGTAAAGGCTTACAAAGAGAGTGTAACAGCCAGTGGCCAATCGAGTTTGTGCAAGCTCCATCAGCTATGGATGAAACATCCACGAGAGAGAATAAGGACTTAGAAGAAAACTGGATAAAAGGGCTGCGACGGGAAGCTAGCTGGCAGGTTAGTGATACAAAGATGTATGCTTGCAAGTGGATTAAATCTCAGCAGTAAAAATCTCTGAACTTTTTTACCTAAGCATAGGTGAAACGTGTATGTTTATCTGTAACAATGCCTGAAACCATATTCCTATGAGAGCAGTTATCATTATCTCCTTATTTTCTTAGAAAGAATAGTTGTAAGATTCCAAAGCTATGTATTCTAAATTGTAGGGCAAGTAAATAGTTTTATAAACCTGCAGACATTACTAAATGCACACTTGCTTAATAAAGATCCTTGCAATAACAAGTTGCAGGTGCCTACTGTAATATCAAAGGAAATATGTGCCTTGTATCTGTACATATGCAAGTTTAGCCCATTTAAAAATAATAATAGACCACCTGTCACCGTGTTACTTAATTGTGTCATAGAAACAGTAACAATGGATTTCTTTCAGCTTCTTTTAATGAGGCAACATCTTTGAATGCACAATACTTGTTTTCTTTATCATGCTGGACTCACAATAGACGTGTATGCAATTCAATCCAAAAGCAGGCATTTTTCATTAAAGTGTGCAGAGCAATAGGGTTTACATTATGCAGTACCTTTCTGGAGTTTGCAGGATTAGATACTGTTTCAGACCTGCTAAGCCCCACTGAGTGGTTGTTATTGCTCTTTACATTACATCCTAAGCATTGTCTGTGCACTTTTTTCTGCTCCATTGCATTTTAATTAGTCAGTCAACAATATTCAAGAGTTGTGTAACCAAATGATTTCTTTTTTTTTCCCTTTCTACTTCTTAGAAGGAGTTTTAAAGGATTGTTGTTGTTGTTACTTACTACTATATTTTGGTTATGCCATCATACCAAATTCAGAAAAAGTGGTGATTTGAGTTTTTCCTATCAGGTGAAGCTGTACAAGAGTCTCAGCTTGGTAAGAGTTCCTGCAGCAGTCTAAATGCTACAAACTCTGCTCCCTTACCCCAGAAGAAAAGCTGGTTTCATTTGGTCCCCTTCCTATAACTTTGTTCTAGAGAAGGAAATACAAACGTCTTTTCAGAGGGGATGATACTCTGTGCAGTACTGCTTGTGGCTTGTGTCATGGTTCCTTTCTGATTATCTCTCTGCATCACTGGCAAAATGAAGTATAAAATCAGGATGTTGTGAATATCAAAGCCAAATGATCCCTTTTCTCTATAAAGCTGTGAAAGCAGGTGTGTGGAGGTAAAGGAGAGGAGATGGTCACAGTGCAGGCATGGCACGGGAGACCACTGCTGCCCCAAAGGATTGGGCTCCACAAGTGGGTGAGGGAGTGGAAGACCTGGAGGTGATGAGGGAAAAGCAGGAAGAGATCTGGCATGTTGGAGGTATCTGCAGCTAGCTTATGTACAGTTCTAAATGATCTGGAAATCTGTCCTGCTTCCCTGGTTTGTGCTGTTTCTGCTGGGTCAGATGAGTGAAGAGTGAGTTGGGAAAACATGGAAGCACTTTTCCTCTGGTACCTGGCTGCAAACCAAGCATGCCATGGCAAGAATTAATTTCCAGTCAGGTGGTTCTGCCTCCTTTTTGGGTCAGGGAGTGTTGCACAATTACACAGTAGTGGTGGCAGCACAGTGGGGGAAGAAGTCACAGCTACAGCTGTGAGATGGACAAAGATGGAACCTTATCTCTTAGGAGACAATGTCTCCAGCTACCCCTGCATGGGTGCTCATATGTCCCTCTCCTTCCCAGGCAGAAATGCTGACTTGATCAGCTTCCCTTCAGCAGGAGCACTGGGGATGGCAGTTGTAGTAGATGTTTTGCTCAGGGACTGCAACAGTAACATCTGAGATGTTCAGAGAGGCCCCTGGGAAAGGGTTATCCAATTCTCACTCTGACTTTAACTCATCCCATATTTCTTCACGCTGTAAGGTCTTCAGAAGTCCCAGGGTAGGGCAGAGCATCAGTCTTGAAAGGTGCTGATTTTAGAGCGAACGCTGCAGAGCCAGAGCTTCTCTTCAGTCCTGTCTACTGGGGAGCTCCAAGGTGATGGTGCACATTCTTCTTAAATGGGCCGATTTTTTTTAGCACTAGGATCTTATATCCATATTTAGTCTCCTAAATAAGTGTCCTGATTTTCTGAAGTGCTGAGTATCCTGGGAAGCCAACAGACAATTCAGTTTTCTTGGGCTTCAACATGTGAGACCTGTGCTTCAGAGTGTGTAGTGGTGGGTACCTGTGGCATGGTCCTGGGGTCAGAGGAAGGCTGTGGTGTCACATGGCAAGTGCCACGGAGTGGCCAGTGTGCCAGTCTCCCTCTTGAAGTGAGAGACATGGCAATTCTCACTTTGCACTTTGAAAAATCAGGCCGCTTATTTAGCAGGCTAAATATAGGTTAAGCAGCCAAGCTTGAGCATCCTGCTTTAAAAATTCTGGTGATAGTCGTCATCTATCATACCTTTCAGCCAGCACACTCGTCGTGCTGTGAGAGGTCTGTGCGGTAGCTCCATGCACATGAATAAACATCAGCTTACTAGTAAAAGAAGGAAGAAGCTTACAGTTTTTCTTTCAAGGGGATATACCGTTTGGAAATAGATCACATTCCCACTCCGAAAGGAGTGAGTTTTCTCTTAAGTAAAAAAAAAAATGATGCTAAAATGATAATTCTGTTTTTATCACTGAGCTGCAAATTTTTGTTGTTCTCATCATCTCAGACTTTGCTGTAGTTGTCTATATCTATTTTTGATTTTTTCATGGAGAAGGAAGGGTTTTCTTGCTCCTCTTAGCCGACCTTCAGAACAGGTTTTCAAAAGCTCCTATAACTCCTTTTCCTGATGTTTCCTTGGGAACAGCTTCTGACATCCAACAGATCTATAGCTGTCACAAAGCTAGCACAGTTTTACCACAGACCAGGCACATATTTGGGTGACTGCAGCTGTGCTGATAGACTAAAGGTTAAGAAATCTATAAGGGTCTACATGTCAATATTTAAAGAAAAAAGTCCTGCATATTTATAGAAACAAATGGATTTCCCTTCACATTTACCCATCCAGGGGAAGTTGTGCTCTCTGAGATGACAGAGTAACTCCAGTTGGTTTAAAAGCAAATTTTTCTTCTGCAACTGCGAGCAAACTAATCCAAATGTCCTGAGAAAGGAAGAGTACACCAATCCCAGCAACTTGTCAGAGCCATGAATCCCTCTGCTGACATACTGAGATCTTGAAAGCCACAATTTTCTTCCTAATTGATGACTCAATCAGAGTATGGCCTCTGTCTCAAGCTTACATTAAGCTTTGTCCTTGATGTGCTGAGTTACTGTATAGCCTAAAATATACTGTCTGTATTGCAGAGGGAGAGGTACAGAGCAAGGAAGATTTAAGTCATTCCAGAATAATTTGGGATCTTTCATCAAGATAGGCATGCAAGTGATGGAAAACAGGCATTTTTTTTCAGAGGCTTCAGCAGTTTGATGATAGTTTCTTATGGAATAATAAAAGCAGACATCTCTTGCCATTTTCATTTAATTTTTAGTTCTCATAAACATTTGTGGAGAGCAGGAGTAATTTGTCTGAAATGAGAGCTTATCAGGCTTTCAGAAGGCTGGGAACACAGCAACACATGCTATACAGTGCAAGAGACACAATAACCTCTCTTCTTTCCAGTATGGCCCATAAAGTTACTATTAATTGGAAAAGAACACTGGGTAATCACTGTATATGTATGTGGGAGTGTAAGTGTACAAGTGCAAGTGTACATCTGTCCATCTGCATGGGCACGTGCATGTAGTGTGTTTACATCTTCAAGGTATGGCAGTGCTGAAGAATTAATGCTTTGGAAAGAGAGGTTTAGAAATCCCTCTCTGAAGTAATATGTAAAATTTTCATGCTGCTTCCTGTTCTGTCTAGAGTAGCCTTTCTTAACCTTGTACAATTTCCAATTCCTAATTCAATAGTTTCATAAGTATTTGCTCTCTCAGATCTACTAAAACAATTCAAAATGTTAAGCTATCAAAATTTTGGGGTTTTGTTTCTTCCTTATTTCACAAGGACATAAATGCCATTCTGTCATGATAGAAACACAAGCAAAAGAACCTGGAGATTTTTTTTTTTGGAATTTTTATTAAAAAAAAAAAATCACAGTAGTGCTGGTGGCACTATTGTTCCATGTTGGTGGTAGCCAAAGCAGTGCTGTTAAACACCCAGTGGTTCTAGCATGGAATACAAACTGCTACTTCTTGTATTGTTTTGCAAGTCTTCCCTGTGTTCCTCGATGATACTGGATGCAAAAGTACTGGAAAATCTTTCTTGGTTGCTCAAAGAAGACAAGATTCCAGTGTAGTATTGTGTAGCACCATTGTACTGTGTTTGCTGTGAACACTAAATGCCTTCAAATAGTGAAGTTGATTAATTTTTGGGTGTGTGTGTTTGGGGTTTTTTTGTTGTTGTTTCATTTTGTTTGGGTTTATTTTTGGTTGGTTTGGGTTCTTTTGGGTTTGCACAAGTGAGGAATGGACACAATTCAGTTATCTTAGACCAATAACTTCTGAAACTTAATTTTTTATTGTTCTACTGCATATTGAGTTTTCAAGACAATCAGCGTAAAAAGATCTTCTGCTGGATTAAGTGTGTGCATTTTATTGCCTGTTTTGATATTTAAGGTCTGTGGCTGCAGGCTCCATGGTCCAGGGGTGGGTGGGCTGGATGGACTTCCAGCCCCTCCATCCACATGGGTTACCATGACAAAGGATATTATGGAGGCTTCACAACATGATTGGCAACTGAGCAGAAGCACATAAACTGGAAATTCTTTCTCAGTTCTGCCTACAGTTGCTGTTTTGGCTGTTGCTTCATTTGGTTTCATATATGTAATGTATACACATCATGCTTCTAAGGGCGATACTGACACAGGGAACAGTTACCTAGGAGTATTTGTGAGAAAATGACTCTTCCATGGGAGGTAGGGGCTGTTAATAAGTGACAGCGCAGTTATTGGAGTCTTGGAGTTAGACTCTGGTGCTGGTATTTGAGTGACTGTGATGTTACATGGGAACCTCTGGGCTTCTGCAGGCCGTGTTAGTGTGCCTGGCCTTCGGCAGGGATGGACACTCTGGTCCCACTCCAGGCTGCTGGCAGTGATTCCTCGGCTCTCGGGCGAGGGTTAGGCCCTATACCATGAGGACAAAACTATTTGCCTTATTTTCATCACAGCAGAGGAAGTGTTCTCTCCTTGATGCTCCTCATCCAGTGGAGCAGAAGGAGAATATTTCCTCTTGAGGCAAGACAGTGTCAGCCCTTTTAAAAGCTGGGGTCAGGCTCGTAGCCATGAGAAAAGAGACATGGATGCACCAGGATAGTACGAGGTGTCTTTTTGATAATAAAATACCTAATTAGTGTAAAGAGAGATAGGACTGACGTGTGATATTGTATGGACTGTAGTTTTAGAAATCAAACGCTGTAAGGCTAAACCAAGGGAAAGGTTCTACCAGCCTCGGCTATTTAATACCCTGCGAAATGCACTGTGCATGCTGTGCTTAGCTTGCTATTCCTCAGTACTTTAAGCCTGTTCATAACCATTCACAGCACTTAAGATCTAAAGATACACTCATCCTTTGATAGGACAAGGTCAATTATTCTCAATTTATTGCTGGTACCAAAGCATTTATGCAGTTTTATTTATAAGAGGAGTTTATGTTTTTCAAACATTAAAGACATTTGATAGTAAAAAAGAACATTTCATTTGAAGATTACTTGTTCTGTGACATATTTATATTAAAAATGTGCATGCATGTATTCCTGTAAATGCTACAAACTCTATCTTTTGGTTTTGCCAGGACTCCACTTAGCTTCTTTTGAACATGCTAATAGAAGGCTGTGCTATCCTGAGGTATGAATGTAGCGTGTGCTGATGGGCAGACATCTGGGTCTGAGAATAACATTAATTAAACTGCTTTTTTCACTGGGATTGTCCTTAGAATCATTCAGGCTTTGCATTTTTCCCTTGCACTAGAATGCACTAGGATGCACTAGGATGAGCATCCAGAGCCACCTTTTCTACTTTTGTCTTTTAATACCAGTGTTGTTTCAGAAAAATCCGTAGATGGGTGGCTCTGCTCCTGCAAAGCCTTGGGAGGCAGGATTAAATCCATCCCTGTGTAATGAACCACTTAAGCATGTGCCTAAGCCTATATTAACTTTCTGGCTTGATAGAAATACAGGGTACAGTGGAATGGAATGGAATGGAATGGAATGGAATGGAATGGAATGGAATGGAATGGAATGGAATGGAATGGAATGGAATGGAATAGAATAGAATAGAATAGAATAGAATAGAATAGAATAGAATAGAATAGAATAGAATAGAATAGAATAGAATAGAATAGAATAGAATAGAATAGAATAAGACTCACAGTTGAAGTGGGCTTACAATGTCCATCTAGTCCAGCTGTGTGACCAGTTCAGGGCTGACCAAAAGTCAAAGCGTATTACCAAGGGCATTGTCCAAGTGCCTCCCAAACACTGAGGGGCCTGGGACATTAACCACCTCTCTAGGAAAACTATTCCAGTGTTTGACCACACTCTTGGTAAAGAAATGCTTCTTAATGTACAGACAAAATGTCCCCTGGCACAGCTTTGAGTCAATCCCTCAGGTTCTGGACTGGATCTCAGGGAGAAGAGATCAGCACTGCTCTCTTCACCTCCCCTCTTCAGGAAGCTGTAGAGGGCAATGAGCTACTGGTTTGCTGATAGAAAACTGGGGGCTTCCTGGCTCCTGCTATGCTGGATGTTTGGTTCTGTATCTACTCAGATCTTCTAAAAATTTTTATTCCTGGCAAGGGGCTTATTTGACAACTGACAAAAACAATCAAGTAACGTTTTTGACTGTGCAGTATGAATAACTTGCCTATTATTCTCTCAAAATCTATAAGGAAACATCTGTATTAAAGAAGTATTTCTCAGACATAAATCTTTTACATATAAACCATATTTAATTCATATGAATTAAAATATAATTCCTGTGAATTATATTTTAATTCATATGAAGGCACTTGTTGCCATCATGCACTCACTTCTCTGGTGTTATCACAGTTTAAGTGTTCCCTGAAGGCTTTGCACTGCAGACCAGTGGCTGGTCTGCTTTGGGTCAGACTCGGGGCAATTATATGCCAACTCTAGCTGCAGATAGTTGGCGCCTTAGAAGAAACTTTCACCTCCCTCTTCCCAGGTTAACCCAGGCAGAGTTTCACCTGTTTACATTTCTTTGCTAATTTAGTCTTTTACTTGAATAGAAAATTACTGCCAGGCATGCCTGAAAGAGGTGAACAAATTATCTTCAAAGGAAAATAAAACATTTTGGGTTGTGTGACTGGTCTTTTAAATATGTTCCAGTGTATTTCAGATGGGGATATGTGGCCAACGTGCAGTTCAGAGTTCATGAAACTTCTGGAACTCATGCATGTTCTTACAAAAAAATACTGTTTGGTTTTCCTCCCCCTAAAACATTTCTGACTGATGAATCATACATCTCTCAATCCTATCTCCCACAACATTGTGGCACAGAATTCAGCACTCATCTTGCTGTGGCTGTTGGCTCGTCATTTTTGTTTTGCTGGGGGATTTTCACAAACCCTGAATCTCGTTCTGAGCTGGGAAGGAGGGCAGTTGGTCAGCAAGTTACCATTGGCATCTGCTCCTCCTTCCAGCAGATGCTGGCACACTGCTCTCAGCTGACTCCCAGCTCCCACCCACCCCAGGGCTGGTGCTCTGAGAGAGCAGTGCCCCTGGCAGGACTCAGCCACCACCCAAGGCATAACTGTCTGGACATTCCTCCAGATGCCTCCATTTCATTGCTCTTTCTCCCCGCCCACTTAGGGCCAGATAGTAGAAAATGGTAAACGTAGCTTTTCTGATTCTGAGGAGAATCCTTTCTTCTAGCATTACTGGATTTAGGAACACTCCTTGTTTGACACCACAAATTACAGGACTAAACTTGGTCTTCAATAGGAATGCTGCATAGTCGTTCTACACAAGCTGTTGCAGACTTCCTTGATCACTTTAATTGGAGGACAGGAGGTCTTCAACATTTTAAATAGCTGACAGAAGTATCTGTTCTCAACCCCTTCCCTCTAGCTAAACCTGTGATGTGTCAAATCTGTCTCCAGGACACAGACAGTGCTGTACTTTTGAACTTTTACCATATTATCCGCTCTGCTTTGCCCTAAGCTGGTTTTCTGGAAAATGAGATGGATTTTGCTTCTTGGCAAAAATAACTGTATAGAGCTGGAAAATCCAAATGAGCTGATACATCTTTTGTTAGAGCTACTTTATTACCAAGCAATTTCTTTTTCTTCTTCTTTTTTTTTTTTTTTTTTTTTTTTTTGTTTTTGTAAATAAAAGGGGAGTTTTTTTTTTTTTTTTTTTTTTTTTTTTTTTTTGGATGTTGACAGTATAAGTGCAGTTGTATATTTTCTCTATTTGGTTTTTATAATAAAGTCATCAAATAGTACCTCTTTTTATACCTAATTAATAAATTTCAAAATAATGTAATGAAAGAGGTAAAACTTCATATTCCACGTTTTGGTTTTTGGTAGGAAATTAAAAATATTTCAGAAATAGATTTTTCAACTAATAACATGAATTATAGGAGCTGATAAATGTGAGATTAATAGCTAAGAAAACAGTCATTTCAGATGGATAATTTAGATTTTTATCATTTATTAATCATAAAAAGTAAACCTGCTGTATAACTAATTTTAGTTTTATCAAGAAGATGAATTGTTCCAGCTAATGAATGTATAGATATTCTATGCCAAAGGCATTCGTAGGAATCTGTTAATCATTTAACTGTGTCATGGCATATGCTTTGTCTTCATAAAGCAATTAAAACATATAACTTTCTCCACTGAAATGCCTGTTGGTCTTCAGTGCCTAGAGCAAATTAGGACAGCATTTGTCTTAAAATACACTTCAGAATTGCAGATACAGAAATTTAATGGGGATAGTGTCTCCAGGTAGGGACCCTTGCCAGGCAGCCTGCACCACTGCCATGTGAAGGAGATGCTGTTTGGAGAATTTCAGGGAGCTGATACATACTGGTCACGTAGGCTGAGTGGAGGGCTTGTCAATGGTCTCATCCTAATCAGCTAATCCTCCTCTGCTGAGGTGGAAATGTCGGCATAAACGTGTGAAAATCGCTTTTCCATTTAGAATCTTTGGGATGGGGCCTATCTGTTACATTAAAATCATGTAAGAAATTACCTCACTGGGACTTACTCTTGGCAAGGGTTTAGAGATGCTGCTGTAATACAAATAACGGTGCTGATTGCTGCTGGCCATTTTCCTGAGGTGGCATATGCCGTTGAACCAAAGCTAGAGGTTAGAGGGTAATAGTTGCACTCTGAGTTATTTTTAGTCCATCCTAGAAGAGGCTGAGAAATTTTTAGAATGGATTTTTATATTTAAGGAAATTACAGCTTTCTGGAAAAACTTCCGAGCTGTGATAAAAACTGGGAGACAAGAGGGTGTTTAAATTTGGAGACTGGTTTTCTGTATTCTGGTCATTCAAAGCTGTGTGCTGCATCTCCTTTCTTCCTTCTGGTGAGATGAATGAAAGAAAAGTGTGAATGTGTTTAGGTTTTAGTCACAGCATTGTCGTGATGTCAAAGCAAATACAGATAGAGATAGAAAGCCGACAGTGGATAAATCAAAAGACAACAGACACTCAAATATTCAGCTCTAGCTAATCCAACTCTAAACCACATTTTGAGTGGCTGGTTAATGACCTGTATGTTGCTGTACCACCTATACTGTGTTATTTTATTTATATCTTTAATACATTATCAGTAGGAGATATTATGGGTAAAGCACTGTTGCAAAAAGAGAAGGAAAAATTATAGTTATTGCTATAATAAACAGCTTGAGAATATCTTTTTAAGAATATTGCAGTGATACAAAAGGAAATAGCCTGAGATTGCAACATCAATTATTTAGAACAATGTCATTATATTCATTTTTTACCCTATTTCTTTTCTCAGAGGCAAAGTTCAGTCTAGAGCTTCAGGTTTCTGGAGGCATGAAATGCTTTCTTGGGTCAAAAGTACATAGCTTTCTGATGAACCAGGTCGTGAGACTAAGTGGGAGTGTGTCCTTGAATGGGTGAGGCAGAAGTTCTCTGGAGGTGGAGATGAGGGGGTGCCTGAGTGGTCCCAGCATCGCTCTTGTGCGTCTCATCCAGCTATAGCTCTGCTGGACAGGAGAGGTGCCAGTGGCCTTAGGTTTTCTGGGACTTTGAGGAAAATAGTAATTTTAGGCCATCTTGCCCTAGTTTTAGCAGGCTTCTGGGAATAGGAAAGGGAAAATGGATCTTTGTAAAGACTTAAAGAATGTTACTGAGAGGGAGGGGGTGAAATCGGGTCCTTATGGAACACTGAACCTGGTTTATAAATGGAGTGAGGAAATCTAAGTCATTGTGCACTTCTAAATTTGGGACTTCTGTATGGATATTACTTAACTGAAGACAGAAACCTTTTTTGAAAAAGAAAATACAATTGTGCCAGGCAGGTAGGAATGCTCGGGTTTCATTAGAAGTGAAAGTAAAGGCAATAAGCAAACACAAGAAGAAAAATGTTTTCTTTTTCCTTCTTTTCTCCTTTCTTTTAATTCTGTCTGCAAGTAAGAATTCAGAAAATAAACTAAGGAGATGCTACTAAGCATGCAGGTTGAGAACATCACACCTCTTGCTTATACTGACGTTTGGAAACAATGCTATGAACAATCCACTCAGCAATAGTTTTCACAGTGCAAGTAAAAATTTCAGTGGCACAAACCTCGTAAAAATAAATTATATAAATGAGTGAATACACAGAAGCTGTGAATACAGTTAGGATAGCTGCCACTGCTTAAAGGTCAGTAAAGCATAGCATTAAACAGCACATTTTGTGCTCCCAGACACGTAACCCATGATAAATTTTATGCAGTACATTTCTGAAATATCTTTGGACACATTTGCGTCAATAATTCACAATCCTTTAAAAGCTTTTTTTGCCTTGTGACAATCAATAGCAGGACATAGTATCTATAAAAGTTGCTGGTACTGGACCTCCTCAGTCAGTTTAACTGGAGGACAGATGATGCTGGACTCCTACAGTAGCTATGTCCCCAAGCCCCTCCTTCCAGCTCAGCCTATGACATGCAAGCCCAGTCGGCAAGGATATGTGCAGGACCTTTAGCCAAGTGCTCTGACCATTTTCTCCAGGGGAGGTTTTTATTGCTTGTTGTCTCCATTTGCAAGGTGATGGGTTTCTAAAGCAAGCGTGGGAGGACTCAGAATGCATATTAGTATGAGATATTTAGTGGGAAATGTCATCCCTACGACACGATTTTTTCCTACTTCTGTTTGCTAGTGTAAAGTCAGCAGAAGTAAATTAGCTGGCAGGTTTCAATGGAGAATGTTACCTGCGTCCTCTGCCAGATAGCATGTGGAGTGCCAAATTAGAATTGATTTCTCAATAAAATTGAGTTCAGCTTCCTCAACATAATTTAAGACAGAATGACAAAATCTCTCTCACTCATTTTTTAATTTTATTCTTTTTGTTCAGTTTTGTTCCTGGATATTTTTGCTGCCCTAATTGCTTGCTATTATCTTTTTCCTCGAATCTTTTCCCTTGTCCAGGAAAGCAAAACCTCATCTGCTTTTATAAGCAATTGAGGAGTAAAGTAAAAGGGAAAGGACTTCTATGCATCACCTCCTTTGCCTCTCTTCACACTCCTAAGACTCTTCTGGCAGCTGAGCCAGGAGCACAAGTTCTCTCTCTGTGCTGTGGCTCAGATGCTGAGAGCACAACAAGCTGTTTACAGTCCCATCCTCATTTCTCCTTCCCACTCTCAGCACGTTGCTTTGGGAACCACCAACCAACCTAATTAAAACAAATTTTTCCTATTGTGGGAGCAATTCCCCAAATGCTCCGCCTCGCCAGAATCATGCTGTGTCTGCTCAGTTCGCTACCTCCATCCAGCTCCCAAAGACGCTCATCTTACTGTAAAGAAAATCAATGCCTTCTAATGTGGCATTAGTTCTTAAATTCAGCACATTTATCACATATACTGCCAGGGAACCCGAGGTAATATGTGGAAGTGAAAAAAATACCTTCTTTTTTAAAAGACTTTTGGAGTGAGTGGCTTCAGAAACATTAGCAGTACCTGTTACATGACTGGGTAGAAAAGCTATTCAGAACTCATTAAAGCAGGGGTTTAGGTAGGGAGGCACAGGTGGAAACACAAGATGGCAGCACTGTAAGGATTGCAGAAGATCTGGAAGTGTAACCACCACTTGGAATTTGCTGGCTTGATTTCTGCAGTAGAAAAGGCATTGCACCCATTCATTATGCCTAGCCCAGGCTTACAGCCTTGCAAGGACAGCAAGATTTCAAGATGCCGTGGTGACTGTCCTCTTTATTCAATGACCAGGGCCAATTTCTCACCCCACGTGAACTCCAGCAGGAGATGTCAGTGAGGTTGCATGGCTGCGGCTGTTCAGATCAGTCTTCCAGAGCACTGAAATCTTCCTTCCCTCAGCTCATTCTCTGGAAATCAAAATATAACATGGCTTCAGAAAGTGCAAGTGTTCATCTGCTGTCACTTAGGTGCCTGGAGTGTCTAGGGTTGAATGGTATGTGTTTCTGCCCACCCTGTTTTAGCAAAGACAGGGTTTACAAGGAATGACAAGCAGCATAGTAGGTCGGTGGCATTCCTCAAAATACTTTGTTTTTTCAGCTGTTCAGCTTTTTGACCCTGTCTTCTAGTTCTACCATTTTCTAGCTTTATTCTTCCATCAGAATGCCTGGACCAGCCATCTGCTCTTTCGCCTGTTTTTGGAGAGCTTCATGCAGATTCTCCATGGCTGTAGGAGTGGGAACATGACTATACTCTTTTTTTTTTTTTTTGTGTGAGATTGGTAGTTCCTGGAGTATTTAGTGTCCTTTCTGTTCTTTAATCACCCAAACCATACTGGTATGTAGCTGTGCCCCATGCTAGGCTCTCCTGTCTTTCTCCCCTTCACTCCTCATATGCTGTGGTTCTAGGTCTCTCTGTTCCCACCTGTATCCTGTTCATTTTTCTGTATCTGCATAAGCACACCTAGAGCATAAATCCTGCTTTACAGATGTTTATTACTAAATCTTTGACAGGACTGGAAATACATAACACTTTTTGCTACAGTTTTACTTATTCGTGGAACAGATTTTTCTGGTAAGAGCCAGAAATAAACTCCATTGATACCACATGGTGCAATGCAGGTATCAAGCCACCAAGTGGCTGCCATAACTTCTGGAGAGAGTAAGTGCTCAGGCTGTGAGCTCTCAGGCATCTGAGAGCAGTGGCAGACACTGGGCCATATGCTTAATTTTAAGTATGCCAGCAATTGAGTAGAGATGGGTTAGACTAGTAATACACTTAATCTTCATCATTTTCTAAACTGCCCATGGCTTGGTGGAGCTTCTGAGTTACTTGCACTCCCAGGTCAAAAACTGTAACGGAGTAGGAATTGAGATAACTGAAATATTGTCTAACTAAATGAAAGACTTTTGTTGGGGTGGAGTACTTCTGTTTCTAGCTGTTTCCAGAATATGGGAGTGAGAATTTAATTGGAAGGACTTGTTGTCTCTCCATGAGTATATATGCAGACTGCCTGGTAGATCACGTGGATGATGGCTGTGCTTTCCAGGATTGCTGCTGCTTGAGAATAAGATGAACATCTCAGGTGAAAGGGCTGAGATGTAAGGGCTGAAATGGAAGAGTACTTATCTACCTCTAGAAGATGCTGAAATCTAGGAGAAATCTTTATGCTTCCCAGTGCCCAGTCCTTTTGTCCAAGATGTCCCTTAATTGCTTCACTCAAAGGATTGGAGGGTCCAGATGTTGGTGTAGTATATCCATTAGCAGGCTCAGAGTTCCCCTCATCCCAATGGATTTGGTCCTGAGATCTCTCCTGAATACAGGCACAGGCTTGAGACTTGCCCTGCTTTCATTCTTTCCTCGCTGGCTGGAGAGAATAAATGGATTAACTAACAGTTTTGAGAGGAGTCTTCCTGGCAGTTGTTGAGTCTCAAAATGTCGATTCTCAAGACTTCACAAGGGATTTAGTCCTATCTTTTGCCAGCAGGTTGAAATTACCCTCTATGTTTATTGTATTAAAAAAAAAAAAAGAGAAAGAAAAAGAATAAAAACACATTCAAGAGAACAAGGATTTTAAAGGTGGGTTTTGGTGACTGAGAGCTTATCCCATAGAGTGTGTATAGTGGGATATATAGGGTACAGCAGCAGAGAAAATGAAAAGTGCTAGGTCATCCCGTCCTCTTCTCAGGCATACACGTATCCCCTTGGTAGCACAGGTTTATTTGCAGGAATGCTTTGTCCCTGAGTCACGCTGGTTGGGGAGAGGCTGTTACATATGCAAAAAGGAAAAGAAGATATACTTGGGTGCTTTGTCTTCTAGAATTTTCACCGTTTCCCCAAACTAGCTATTTTTGGTGAATAGGCTTGAACATGTCAAGCAGTATATACACCATGTGCTAAGCGTTTTTATTATTTAGTGGTTTATTTACTATTAATGTATTTCTTAGTAAGTATTGGGATTTTGAACACTTCCTTTGAGACAAAAGTGTACATTCTGATAGATTTCACTGTCAGAGTTTTTAGTGACAGCTTGTATTTTCCTTTCCTTAATTGCTGTCTGTTACTTCTTTTTGTGTCCTCTTGTACCTAATTATAAATGTTAAAACGTCAATTTAGGAAAAATATCAGGGGAGGTTTCACAAGGGTCAGTGCTGATCACAATATTGTTTAATACTTTCCTAAACAATATATAGAGCAGTACAATTTGCAGATGATGCCAAATTAAGAGGGATCATAAACACAGTGGAAGGCAGAGAGAGAGATAACAAAAGGATATTGAGAGTTTAAAGAACTGTGCAAAAATTAACAAGATGAGATTTAATTTAGATAAAATACAAGGTCATACACTATGGGAGAAAAATACCAACTACATAATGGAAGATGCTGGTTGGAAAACAGCAATAATGGTGATATATTTTACATTTATGTAGCTTCTTTCATCTTAGAGAGTCCCAAAGAGCTTTACAAATTATATAAATTAATATAGAAACTACACATAAGGATTATCTTATTCTCCACGGAGACACCTTCTGTGTTGGTGCAGAATATGACAGCTATTCAGCTGAATTCTGCAGTGATGTGTAACAGTTCAGGACAAAATATTACAGGTCCCCTTGAAATGGCAGTAAAAGTTAACGGAAGCCAGCATTTGTGCAGCAGGGCTGCTTAAAACTGTTCCTCTGATGAAAACTGCCAGAGCTTTGCTTTTTTAAGCTGCAGATGATCGAGATCTCAGTTTTACATCTGTCTTTACTGCAGTAATGCAGACATGAACCCACTGACTACTGGTGGACACCGGATGCAGAAGAGTTCATTGTGTGAGACAGTTAGGAAAAGGCATGAGTTTTTTTACTGGAATAAACAAAACATAGGACCTGTTCATTAAAGAACATTATCTGTAGTTGAAGGCTATTCATTTTCACATGGGTAGGGAAGCTGAACTGGAGGGTGTATGAAATGGGTGATGGTAAGGGAAGACATTTGAACTGAAGGCTGTGGTATCTGGCCAAAGGGGAGACATGAAGAAGATGGAAAACATAAGTGGTAACAGAGTAGAAGAACAAGATGGTATGGAACTAATAACACAGGAAAGATAGCAGTGTGGGAGAGGCCAGGGTTTCTGTAATGGTTCCGGTGTTGCTCACCATGTCCGTGTTTTCCAGTGAATATACTTTAAATTGTGGCACATCAGAAAGGCACAGCACAATTTGGAAGAATTATTTGATGTCTCTGTCCTGCTAAACTAGGCAATATTGCAAAGGTGGACACAGGCTTTGAATTTACTCGCCTTTGGTATATTTGTGTCACACAGTGGAGACATTGCAGGTTGTGTGTAGGGTGGCTCCTCAGAAGCCCACGCTATGTTATTTTCTGACTGTCTCGTGTCATCCCAGGGTGGCTGGTGGCACAGTGTTCCCAGGGGGATGGGGGGATCTGCGCTCTCAGTGCTTGCCAGCCCTAACACACCTGTGCTGAGGTGATTTCCAGAGGGACAGATGCTAAGGAGCGTGTGACTTAGAGGGGCCTGGTGTGTGCAGTGTGCTGATCCTGCTCTCTGAGGAACCAGAAGTCTTGGCAGGATCCATGTCTGATACCCCTGATGCAAACTGCAAAATCAGGTCATTCCCTAGGTGACAACCAGTTGCATATGTCTTACCAAGGGATGGCTCTCAAATTGGGAATGACTTGGAGCCATTTCAGTGATCACATTTGTTGTGGGTTGACTGTGGCTGGATGCCAGGTGTCATTTTCCTCCTCAGCTGGACAGGGAAGAGAAATATAACAAACTACTCCCAGGTCAAGATAAAAACTGGTAAAAATCACTCACCAATTACTGTCAAGGGCAAAACAGGCTCAAAGTGGGGAAATTAGCTTAATTTATTGCCAAATCATTCAGAGTAGGATAATGTGAAGTAAAAGCAAATCTTAAAACCAACTTCTCCCCACCCCTTCTTCCTGGGGTCAAATTCAGTCCCAGATTCTCCACCTCATCCCCACAGTTGCACAGGGGGACAGGGAATGGGGGGTTGTAGTGAGTTAATCATCCATATTTCTCTGCTGTTCCTTCCTCTTCAGGGGGAAGATTCCTCACACTCCACCCTACTCCAATGTGAGGTCCCTCCTATGGGAAAGAGTCCTCCATGAACCTCTCCAAATCACAGGCTGCAGTTCTTCACAAATTGTTTCAACGTGGGCCCCTTCCATGGCGTACAGTATTTCGGGAACAGGCTGCTCCTGCAGGGATCCCCCAAGTCCTGCCAACAAACCCGCTCCTGCATGAGCTTCTTTGTCCACTGTTCCACAGGTCCTGCCAGAACCTGCTCCAGGGTGGGTTTTCCACAGGGTCACAGCCTCCTTTGGGCATCTACCTGCTCCACTGTGGGCTCCTCCAGGGACTGCAGGTCAGTCTGCACCCCTGAGGATCTCCATGGGCTGCTGGGGCACAGCTGCTTCACCATGGGCTGCACCATGGGTTGCAGGGGAATCTTCTCTGGTGCCTGGAGCTCCTCCTCGCACTCCTTCTTCACTGACCTGAGTGTCTGCAGAACTCTTTCTCTCACGCATTCTCACTTCTCTTCCTCTTGCTCTTGCACAGCAGTTTTTACCCCCTTCTTAACAATGTTATCCCAAAGGGGCTACAGCTGTCACTGGTGGGCTTGGCTTTGGTCAGCAGTGGGTCCCTCCTGGAGCCAGCTGGTGCTGGCTCTGTCGGATGTGGGGGAAGCTTCAGAAAGTGCAAGCGTTCATCTGCTGGGTGCCTGGAGTGTCTGGGGTTGAATGGTGTATGTTTCTGCCAACCCTGTTTTAGCAAAGACAGAGTTTACAAGGAATGCCAGGCAGCATAGTAGGTCTGTGGCATTCCTGGCTGCATTTCAGAATAGGCATCCCTGTAGCCTTTCCTGCTACAAAAACTTTGTCATGCAAGCCCCATACAACTTCGTCCTTCCAGGAAGGCCTTTTTAATAGAGATGGTCTGTCTGTGCTTGTGTGTGTCCCACTGAATATAGGTTTAGTGCTTTTACCTACTCGTCGAAACTGAGAATTATTTTGTCAGATTTGCCTCTCTGCTTTGTTTCTCTCTGTAATGCCACGTGGCAACATGTGGCTAAAGGGCAGAAGAATGAGATAGGATGATTTTCTGAGAAGATTCTGCAGTGGCTGTTTGAAGCTGTGTATCTTTAATCTGCTAGTTTTGATTTTTCTTTACTGCTCGGCAAATAAAATACAAGTGCTCTTCTACCCCTCCCACCTACTCAAATATTTTCTGTGCTCATTTGGTTCCTACACTCTTGAGGTGCAGCTAAGTGCTTAGGTGTGTAACTCCCTGTCCTGTATGACCATGCCAGTCATAAATTGCAGGACCTTCAAGTGAATTTAAGTTGACATTTCAGTTTTGGAGTTTTTTACATTTGGAGTCCAGCAGTTGCATAATACTTTTGGTGAGCATCATTAGTGTGGCTAGCTGCTACCACAGACCTGCCTAGAGGTTAGAATTCACAGAGTCTGATTTTCCACCAGCCTGCCCCCTGTGCCACTACTCGTAGTCCAAACTGCCACCATTGTCCTTCTGCAGCAGTTTCACATCCATTTTGCACAGGGATGACTGACTATAGAGGATGCAAGCTGGTGGAAAATTTACCTTGTGTTGTCTGCTCCATCATAACCAAGGCACGAACCAGCACCCTCATGGTCTGTTGACTGTAAATCTCTTACTTTTAGATGAGGCTTTTAAGAAGGAGCATTGCCATGGCTAAGCTAGTGTGAATCACACTAAGCTTACCTCAGCTAAAAGAAACTCCCTTTTTCCTTCTGAATACAGCCCTCCTACTGGTTGGGTATTTGTCTCTGTGCAGCTTGGCCGGTAGCATCTCCATGCTTCCAGGATCCACAAGTCTTAGAAAAATTGTGCTTTGGCGTTACTACTCCTACCTACTGCAGAGATGCTGGCTTTGAGCAAAAAGAATTCAAAACAGTGGGTTTCAAATAAGTGATCTTGGGAAGAGGGTCTGGGAACTAGTGTGTTATGCTTTTAAAGTGTATTAGTTCTGTATTCAAAATCCTTGCAGCTGTGTCTGTGTATGGAGTAGCTCAAGGTTTGTTCAGTTTTGGAAAGCCCAAGCATCACCTTTAAAGCCTAAAATGTGCTCGTGAAGATCTTTTGAGGGAGCTGTCAAGCCAGCATCTCATTTGCTTTTTATTACATCTGAGCAGTAGTTAAAACTGGAAAGGGAAGAAACTAAGCAGCTGAAGGACAGACTTTCTCTCCCCTGGTGCTGTAGAAGTGCCTGCTTCAGTCTTCTGCCATTTTGCTTGAGAGAGCTGGAGCACTTGAGTTATGGTGACATCTATTAGAATTCAATTAGTGGTAGTTCACTGACCCAAATTAACATTCTTTGTTAAGCTCAAGTCGGTGTATATGTATGCTATTTCCAGGCCAAACGGACCTGCATAGAAAAGAGGCTCTGAATCTCTGGGCGTGTTGGCAGTGTCTTAGTAACTGGATTCAGAGCACAAGCTTATCTAATGCCAGTGCTTTAGGCTGGCTAATAGAATTGCACATGTGTGAGGTTTGTAATTAAACTGTGCAGAGCCCTGACTCGAGGTGAGTGGGGAGAAGGACAATGGAGGACATGCTAGGGCCTTCCCTGCAGTCTCTCAGCTCCTCTCCTCCATGCTGGGGAAGAGGCGGCTGCGGCTGCTGGGACGTGCTGGAGGTGGTGGATCTCCACTGGGAAAGGCATTCTGGCATGTGGAATGGCTTGGAATATTTCTCTCTCACTTCACTTCTTATTTCAAGTCTTTTGCAGGCTCCAGACAACATCAGATGTGCCCAGGATCAGACCCTAGAGTGGAAGATGTTGTTTTTCTGGGGCTATATTAACCCACCTCTCATTCATTAAACCTTTCAGGTGCCCAGTCCATGGATTACTGGGTTTGTCCAAGTGGCTTTGGCAGTGCCTTGCATTGTCAGGCTTGACTGTCATAGAAATAATGCCACTGCAGTCAGGAATGCTGTTCGGCATCAGGAGAGGAAACTGAAGGTGATTCCCACTGTTGCTTTATCATGGCGTATCTGTTCAATGACTTGAAATACATCAGAGCTGTCCATGTGGTTGTGGTTTCCCTACAGTTTATTTTTTGGTTTAGAAAACTTGCTGTGTAATATTTACCTGTGTTTGCAACTTAGGTTTGGGGGATTTTCATGTGCTTGTATGGCTTTATCCCTCTGAGAATGAGTGAATATCTGGCTACAACCAGCTATGATTTTAGTTGAAAAGAAAACATGACTTATTAGCAAACAGTGGTTAATGATTGATTTTTAAAGGGGGAAAACGTCTTTTTAAAATATTTTTTCACAGACTGTACTTCCATGCTGACATTTACACTAAGACATTGGGCAGAGACTTGTTAGTCTGGATCTGTTCCCATGTGTCACTTTGACTAGTTTAAACTGTCACCAAGCATCTTAGAATAGTCAGCTTCGCGTGTCTTGCGGATATCAGTCATTATAGTTCACATTTTCATTTTAATGACGACTGATGTAGATGTCAAGAAGTGTTGAGGCATTTGCACATTAAACTTACGGATATTTTCTCTTATTTAATAGGGTTTTGTCTCAAGATACAGTTAACTATTATAAGAGTAAATTACTCCTTGAGCAAGTGAATGTTTCCCTTGTGTGTGGATTTGAATTTTATCCACAGAGAGCAAGTTCTTTTCGTGATGCAGTGATTTTCCTTCATTATCTGTGCCTGTTTTCTGTTTGGTAATTTGGATATACATATTTCAAATTTAAATATACCAATCCCTATGGAAGAACAGCTAAATACATGTCAGCATCTGTAGAGAGCATCTTTCTGATTATGACTGTGCCCAGTACAAGGTAAAACTTCAGAAAATCTGTTTTCAACATACTCGAAGGCATTTACTTATCCAGCAGTACAGATGGCGCTTGAAATGCTGAATAATAGTTGTTGAGAGCCAAGGTAAATGATGGTGCAAAAGTGAAAGTGGACACAGGCATTAAAGTCTGTGTGAGTTGCACAGAGAGACAGGTGATAACATTTGCATGTGCAAACTCTGTTTTACCTCAGGTAATGTGCTTACTTGCCTGTGCAGGTATTGGGAGCAGAGGGTAGGGCAGCTGGTTGCAGAGGTGAGGAATGAAAGGTCCAGGACATACTATAAACTCGAATTCCTGTTGGCCCTGCTTGAGACTAATGGAATATGCCTTGTAGCCATGGCAGTTCTAACCTTTAAGACTTAATTTTGGTTGCCTTAAGTCCTACCTGTATGGAATACAAAACCTCTGTCCTACTCAAAACAGTTTGTTCAGCCTTCAAAACCTTCTGCAGGTTCTGGTGGCACGTTGCAGTTTACGGACAGCATGTTTTTGGTGAAAATAACCACGCAGCCCAAATCAGTGTTGAATTCAGCTGCCCATTGCCCAGCTTGTGCTTTTTTAATTTATGTGGATACTTTGCATCTGATTTCTCATAGAGCCACTCCTGAAATGTGCAAATCTGCAGGTTTGGCAAGTGCTGTAGTGTAGAGCAAGGGCCTCGCTGCAGCAGCCAGGCTTTTGTGGGGTTCAGTGCTGGACAGAGGGACTGGGGGAGATTTGCTCACCTGTTCAGTCACTTTGAGATTCTCTTTGAGCTCATGTTGGAGAGTTGGGCTGCCAAGGCACCCCAGGGACTGAATGCCTCTCTGGTCCTTTTTACATGCCCATAGCCTCTGAGGGCAGCCTTTGCCTCAGTAGCCAGAGGAAAGAAGCAGAGAGGAGGTTAAGGTGGAAGTATGAGGAAGCTGTAAACATGCAAAGCAATAAGCGTATTGAGAAGCATGATGGATGTCAGTACCAGTTCACCAGCAGCTTAACTCTTGCCATTTTTTTGTAGACATCATAGCCAAGGATAGTTTTAAGTGATACTGTTGTGCTGGAACTCATCTGCAACGGAATCTCCCTTGGTGCTTTTGTTGGAACCTTAACTCTGCAAAACCCCACAACATTAGTGATGAGCTGTGGTTTTGTGGTGGGTGTTTTTTGTTTGTTTGTTTTTGGTTTGGTTTGTTTGTTTGTTTTTGGTGTAGGTTGTTTGTGGGGGTTTTTGTTTAGGTTTTTTGGGGTTGTTGTTTGTTTTTTTTTTCCTAATATCAAATGGTCATATTTCTCTCCATCTTTTTAGGATTAAAGTAAAAGTAGGTATTGCTGCAATGACAGCATCATTCACAGACTGTAGCTGACCATTTCACTCAGCAGCACCACATTAGCTCTCTCTCCAACCCTCGGTTTCTTCTAAGTTTGGCCAGTCCACCTCAAAAGCTGCGAAAGCCTCCTGCTCCTGCTCCTGCTCCAGCTCTTTCTGAGCTATTTACTGCTTTACTGCTGCCATCTGGTATGGGATCCCTTTCATCTGTGGATTCCCCATTTGTCTTCTGATCAGTGCTAGCAGCCAAAATTCAAATCTGCAGTTGGAGATTTCAGTCCTCCTGTTGTCCTCCCTCTTCTTCTGAGGCAAGGGCAGGAGACATCTCTGCCACAGGTTTCTGTTTGACCTACATCTAGATCCTTGGCCAGTGGCATGACTCTGGTGGTGTAAGAGATCTTGACTGTTAGGTGAAGGCATTTGGAAAGCCTTGAAAATGTTTCTTTTAAAGGGCTAATTTGCTAATTTTTTTTCTGGTTTTTTGCATTATGGTTTAATTAGGGATGAAATTTGCTTTCTTCATAAATGCAACATCTGATATGCTTTTGTCTTCATTTCTCATACCTATTCATATTGCCATCAATAGAGAAGTTGAAAATTTTAATTAGTGTCATTGATGTTCTTTGCAAGACATGTCTGCTCCCAGTTTCAGTCCAGTTTGGAATACGCAATAATAAAGCAAACTTATTTCTGGGGCAGAACTTTTTTTTTTTGGTACGATTTACATGTGATATTAAAAAAATCACTGTCCATAGAGTAGATGAAATAACATTTTAGTTCTCTGTTGGCTACATTCTCTTCAAGGGTCGATACAAAGTGGCATTTGCTCTGTCATGCAGAAAATAATCTGTTAAAGAAAAAAAAGATACATACATCTGTAACCTGCAAAAAAAAAGTGCCTTTAGACTAGGAAAGAACAGTAGTAGATGAGGCACTCAGACTGGAGAAGAATTAATAAAATGTCGAGAAAGTTTTACATGAAAAGTAAAATAAGAGAGAAGCACTCAGCTTCCTTCATCATCAAAAACCTCAGCAATAATGGAATAGTTGATGCATTTTGTCGCTTTACTTGAGTTCAGAGTTCTCATCAGAATTTAGTTTTTGCACCAAAGTTCAACAGTCTCAAGAGCGTTTTAATACCTCGTGTTGTAATTAGTCTGCATTTTAAGTTTAGTAGTGGCCTGACTAATGTACTCTTAAGAGGCTTTATTTGGAAAAAAGTCAATATATGAAGCCAATAGAGCTCTTGAGAGTTTGTGCCACATACACATTCACAAATAGAAAATCATGTTATCAATTTTCATTTGACTTTTAATCAATTACAGTGACAAAGAGATGATTTGAAGTCAATTTTCTGTTGGTGCTAAATTAGTGTTTGATCACAGATGTTTACTCTGGTGACTGCTTTCTTTTGCAAAAGCCTTGTAAACTAAGTTGCATAGATTGATGCCTCTCATTTTCAGGTGATGAGCAGTTTTTTCTCTTATTTTGCTGCTTTTAGCAGCATGAGAGATATGCTTCTGCTGGGATATGATTGTGTGCAAACCTCTTAAGCTAAACGAGGAATTTAGTAATGAAGCCTGGCATTGACTTAGAAGTGCAGCTCTTTGAATAGAGATGCTCCTTCTCAGTGATCCAGCACTAAATCAGTTCTCCAAAAAGGAGACTCCTCCATCCCATCTGTTTAGATTTGTAAAATTCATGCTAACAATAGCTTTTGACCAAAAGAACATTTTGCTTCCGACATAATATTAAGGAACAGAAGGCAAAGAAGAAAAGACGAAAAAGTTGTAAAAATAAATGTGAAAAATAAGAAGTGAGAGTTCTTTGCAAGAGTCAGAAAATCAATCTTGAAAGCATTTCTATTTTTTTTATGCCCCTTCTTTATTTATCAGCTGTTTAAAATAGATAGGCCAAGACTTTTCGTTCTCTATTCATAGAAGAGCGATTCCTGAGACCACATAGCAGGCACATATGGAAAACTACTATGTCTTCTTTTGGATTCCCCAGATGGGATTCAGAATGTTGGTTTGATGTTTAAATTCGCATAAACCCAAGCTTAAGACCACATTTTGAAGTGGTCAGTGCCCTCAAATGCAGCCAATGCAGTTCTTATTTAAATTCTGGTATGAGTTGCCAGAGAGCAGGTGCTAAATGTTGGAATTTTTCATTAATTTGAAATCTGTGTGTCATACTAAGAGATGCAGGACACTGAACGTCACTGAGAATCCAGCCGTAGAAAAATACTGCGTAAAATGCAAACCATAGCACACAACCCAAACCCATCATACAAATCAGCCTAAATCATCAAAGCAATAGATCAAACAAATGCCTCAAAATTCAGTCTCTCTCTCCTGTCATTCTTTCCAAATGCTTTGCATAATACCCTGAAGATCAGCAAACAGATTTTGCCTGGTATGCAGTAAAGTGAGGATTGAATTTTACTGAGGGACCATGGAATAAAAGAACCCACCAGAAACCTTGTCTGTGTTGAACTGAAGTTGTAATACTTGTACAAAAAGGACATTGGGGTTTTTCTTCTCAGTTAGATTTCAGTCATTTGTTGTTAATTGTACATAGGACTCAATGGTTTAACAACCTCTTCCATTGATAATCCCTGAGTCATGACTATGTAGCTTGAAAACCACAGGTCATATTCTGAGTCTGAAAATTGATAGTTCTGATAAATACATTTTTAATGCCTCATAAAAAAAATTCAACTTCATGAAAATGTTAAAGGATTAAGTCTCTTGAATTGGCAACCCCCAATAAAGTATTTCAGCTTATGTTCTTTGGGATTTGTCTTCCCTTCCCCTCTCATAACAAAATAAAGATAGTAAAGAAAATTGTAAAGCAGGAAACAAAGCAGAAAAATGGGCAGTTAATTGCTCATTTTTTGTTAAAAATATGGAATAATTCTACATGTCTGGGAATGTTTTGTTAAAGCAAGACCTTACTTTTAACAACATTCACAGGAAAATTTCCATCAGTAATACTGGGAGTTGAAATCAGAGACAGGCTCTGATTTTTGCTCACATGCAACGGCAGCAAAATGTCTGGTCAGTGTATCCAGATGTGACCCTGTATCCTGCATCAGCTTTTTGGGAAGGAGATAGAATACTGGGGGAGTTAACAAAAAGTGACCAGACTCACCAGTTTGACTTGCTGTGTGTGAGAGGTGGGCCGGCTCCTCACTGGCAGTCGTGGGGAGGTTAATCCCCATTAAACCCCGTTCTCCCTTGGCTGCAAAGGAGGAGGGTGACCCCGGGGCAGGACAGCAGGGGTGGGTAGTCTCAGTGGTGAGTCCTGGTGAGTCTTGGTGGAGGAGGCTTTGCAGCCTGGAGCGCCACATGCCAGAACTCACAGGAACCAGCTCGACCTAGTTTAAATCCCCTAATTTAACAACAACAGCAAAAGAATTCTGCTCTCTGTGTGCCATACACCGAAAGGCTAAAGGAGGGGTTTAGCAGGGAGCCTGTGGGGGCTGTGTCCCCCTCCCTCTGTCCATAGCAGTAGGTCTGGTGCTTGCCGTGGTGAGCCCCTGGCCTGGGCTCTCCTGGTGGGCTGAGGCATCATCCAGCATGAAGCACCTGAGGCAGGTAAACTACATTAACTCCCCAACAAGGAGAAACATTGTAGCGCTTAATATGGCTTTGATGCCAAATCTGCAGCTGTAGCTCGGGTGTTTACTCTGACCAGTGCATAGACCCTTTGAAATTTCCTGCAGTATCTCTAAATTCAGTACATTAGCATATGCAAATTATCCCCTGTGTATGACCTGCTTTTTTTAGTCATTCATAAAAAGTCACCTTAGTGAATGATGATAGTAAAGTTAATATTTGAAAGACAGTGCCTTCAGACTGTACGAAACACATTGCCTTGGTCACATCTGTGCCTTGATTGTCTAAGAATAGAAGCTGGGGAGCTAATCAGATCTTTGTGCAATGCTGGTTTTATTTTACAAGCCTCCCTTTCAATGCAAGCCCAACATGCTATATTTACCTCCTCTATTACACTGTTTTCTTACAGCATTTTCCCGGGTTTTTGTGTTTAATAGGATAATCTGAGGGTCTGATTCACTTCCCGCTTGACGTGAATACCTCTCTCATGATTTTTAATCTCACTTTCTATTAAAGTAAATACGAACTATTAGTATCTCAGGAGGAGAAATGGAACCTGTATTATTGGGATTTTTTGGCTCGAGTTGTGTTTTGCAGGTTAATATGTCTTTTGGGAAATCGTACATGGCAACTCTGTCTCCAGTCAGTGTTCAGCAGAAGACAACACTTCCAGTGCTAAATTGCAGTCTGCTTGTGGGCCAGGGTTTTCTGCAAGACTGAATAAAAGCTGCTTGCCTTTGTCTTACTTTCTTCTACCTTACTACAGGAGGGACTGCTCCCAGTGATATCCAGAAGGGCTCTTTTTCACTGTCCTTTCTTCTGTTTGCCATTTGTCTTGTCAGTTTTGGACTAGAACATGAAGAATGGGTTAGGCAGTCAGGTTGAATTTGGGCCTGGTTAAGACTAGAGAGAATTAAGGGCTTTGTAAAACTTTGGAAAAAATGTCATCATGCGTGAACCTATAAATCTCTAAGTATCAAATGAGCTTTATATATAATATTACTTAGCAGGAGAAGAAAGGACATTTAAATGCTGTCAGAAATTAATGATGAAGGATGCCTGGAAAGCTTCACAACAGAAATGTATCACATTCTTTGCTGCTTCATTTTGTATTAGAAAAAATATTCAAACTAAATTTAGCTGGTGTGATGTGGGGGCAGTATGGCTTCAGCACTTCCCTCAGGATTGACCCTTTCCAGTTGGCTTTGTTGCTGGAATTGTTAGTGAGGTGACGAACGACTTGCCCCATGCTGGAAACTGGCCAGGGACAGAGGTAGAGAAGGATGCCGTGTGGAAAGGTACTGGTCCTGGGAGGGACAAAGAGTGACCCAGAACTCCTCTGTAGCATGGCTCTGGATGTTCATGTTTCCTCTGCAGCTTGAATTAATTCTCACCTGCCTTTCCAGTGGGTGGTGAGGGACCCTTCATGGCAATCAGATATGTAGTGAGGCTTCTGTGTGCTTGCCCCTCTTAGCAGCCTGGCACTTAAGAAAGCAGTATTTAACTTGAAAAATGGTTTATTTTATAGAATTTCCAACCAGCACAATGTTTATTAAAACAGCCATAAAATTCCCTGCGTACCACATGAAATTCAGCTTGATAATGATAGTGCTGCTGTTGTGATTATGTAAGCATAAAGCAGATGATTTACAAAGAAATAAATTCAAATAACACTGTACAAGAAATACGGGTCTCGAAAGCTAATGCTGGGGTTGGTACAGGGAGCAGCAGTGGGCTGTACAAACCTCCAGCCTGAGGTTCCGTGACTGAATTTCGGCTGAATCAGTTACCATGATCCGGTGGCTTTGTGGCAGTTTGGATAAAATGAGGTTATGGTCTTAAGTCCATTTCCTCCTGTACCTGTAGCACCAACAAAGCTGCCTTCAGCAGAAGCCTCTGCAGGGTTGTTTAGCATGAAACAGGGATGTGACTGAGCTTCCCCCCTTGCAGCAGGGACACTGTTCACAGGCACAGGGAGAGATGTCTGATTAGTTCTGCGTAGGCTCCCTGGGTACGTTTGGTTGGGAGACGTAGGATTGCCATTCCCACAGGAATCCAGAAAGCTGTGAGACCACACGGGAAGGGTTGAAATGGCACTGGGGATGATTGCCAAAGAATTTTCAAAACACTGGGCGGTGCAGCTAGGGATTGAGATTGGAGATATTAAATGCTTTTAAAATGACTGTTTCGCCTTTTTTTTTTTTTGTGCCATTTTATTGTATTTTCATTACAAAAAATAAAAGGTCAATATCCTGGCAGGACATTGCATTGCCAATCCTGGGCTCTTCAGGGCTCCATCTCTAGCTATTTATTGCTTTCAGTTTTATCTCCTGCTGAAATTCATGTGAGAGCAAATAGTCACATCCTGGGTAAAAGTTAGATGTACCACATGCCATGGTGAATGGATGCCTTTTAATTCTGGAGATTACATCAATCACATGAATGTTATTTGGACTAGCATGCGTGTTTGGAGCAAGCAAGCCATGAATATTTAAAAGGACAGACTATAGATGAGAAACCTTCTGAGGCTGACTCTAACAGGTATTGCTCATACCACAGCATCTCCACAGCACTGCAGCTGAACCAGTAATGGCTTACCCTTGTAAGCCAAATTAGTTGTGCTGGGTTAGTTATATGCAAATATTACACAGCCTTTGGTTCTTCACTCTGGTTTATTAATACCCTGCTTTGGTAATCCTCACTCCTATTCCACTTTTAAACATCCTGTCTGTCCACCCTCGCAGGAGAAGGTTTGCCCAGGTGCTAACATGGGATCAATGTCCAGCTGAGGGATGGGTTCTGAGCAGAAGTTGCCTGCTTTGCCCTGCGGGGCCCAGCCACATCCCCTGAGGACCAACAAACCCTCAGATCTACTGCCACCATTTTCCTGGGGGACATGAAAGTTGTTTCATGGTGGACACAGTCATCTGGGGAGAGTCTTGCTGTGTCTTGGCACAAAAAACAGTGAGGTGCATTTCCATATAGCCACGAGCAGAAGGTACATCACAATAGCTTGCAGCTGGAGAGGTCATGCCAGAGCTGTGCTGTGGAGCTCAGATGTGACTGTCAGCCACCCAGGCTGACCTTCAGCATACAGACACAGCCCAGATAGCTAATAAATCCAATAAACTCTCTGTTCCATCTGAAGCATCCTAATCCCAGGTTTTCCTTGCCTTTTCCTTTTTTATTTTTAAAGCATTTTTGTGACTAGTTAGTTTTGCTCTCTGATTTTGCTGAACCACTGCTTCAACCACTTCTTCACCCTGTACCATATGCACTGTATTTTTCTTAGATGCTCTACCTGTAACCATGTGCAGGAGAAAATATCTATGTGTTAAAAGCTGAGGTATTAGACAGAGGGAGAGACAGTTTAAATAGGTATTATAGGCATGTCAAATGAAGTTAAACAGAGAAGATTAGACACAAAAAAGTCCCAGGAAAATCTGGGTGACATTTTATTCTTGTCAAAACATGAAAAATTGTAAGAGGAGGAGTGGAAGAAAAAGCCTGTTTAATCTCAGAATCTCCCATTCTAGTTAGATAGCTGTTTTACTCTCAAAATACAATGATTTAACCATGACATGAAGATGATGATGTGCAATCGACTGTAAGAACAGTTTCACAGAAGTTTATTTGAAGTTTAATGTTAATGAAATGCAGAGATGTGCCTTGTAGGACCTTGGTTTAGTTTTAGGGTTTTTATTTTGTTTTTTTTTTTCTCTCCACAAGTCCCAGTTTTCACATTTAGTGTTTCTTATGGTGGAATTAATTTATCTGATTTAGTACCTGAAGAACAATCTTCAGAAAGTGATTTAATGAATGACTGCAGAAGGAATTCTGTTTTTGAGGGGAGCCAGGACAGAATAAGTAGAGAGATTTAAAATGAGTGAGCCTGTAGGACAAACGATTTCTTTTGGGGTCTGTTGGAAAATCTTACGCTGCAGCTTATAGCCTGGCGGGTTTAAACTCCCTTGTCACCAGGACTGAATTTATCATTATTAAAAGTCCTAAGTAACATGTCATGCCTTTGTCGCTGTGCGAGATAATTGCAGGCTCCATACTTTAAGGAAACAAACTGAGAAAAAGACTATTTACATACACTGAGAACATGCACAGATTAGCTTCAGCTGGCCTGTTTATATTGTCAGCCTGTATTATATAGGAGGTTAGATAAATGTGCATAAGTATTAGGCATAACAAATATTTGGCAGTGTTTCCCTGTCCTTGTGTTATGGTCCATGTAGGCCATTACAGCACATGCCTGGGAAGGCTGGGGACACATGTGTTTAACTCCTTTAGGTCACCTGGGGTAAGAGACTGCCCAAGCAAAATGGTTTCTTAATAAACCACAATTTTTGGTGTATTATTTCCGTTTGAATATTCAGGTTGGGAACTGCTGCAGCTAAATAGCTGTGAATCAGAAGGAAGCATCAGGATGAATTAGGATACAATTCAGTTATTGTTGTTGTTTTATTTGTAGTTACCAGTTTGCCTTGCCAAGTTAAGACAATTTTGTTACTTGTCATGTGCAAGTAACTAATCCATTTACGCTCTCATCTGGGAGTAATAGAACCTTCAAGATCTTAGTGGTCAACTCTGTCTATTTAAATATTTAGCATTATATTTTGTAATTTCCTTCTCTGTATTTTTATATTTAATTCTATTGATTTTTTTCTGCATTTTTAATGACCTCAGAAATAAAAAAAAAGAGGAGAAATACAGTCTGTTTGTCTCAGTGGCTGTGTATGAAAACTGGTCAGCCTGGAGACAGCAGGGATGGATTCTTCTGTTGCTCCCAGGGAGTTGGGTATCTCCTGCTGGGAAGGTGCATCCTGAGGGCATTGGTGCAGTGAGACACGGGTAAGCTAGAACAGGGCTTGGAGGTCGGGGTGTCTTTTCCCTTTGTTTTGTTTCTCAAGGTTTCTCCTGTGTAAAATGATAATGATTGCTCGTCATGAAATACACAGTTTAAAATTTGGACTCTGTCTCTTTTTCAATCCATAAATTTCAAAATGGGTTACAGAAGCTGATGTATTACTAGCTTATGCAAAGCAATGCACAGAAAGCTAGACTTCATTATTTTAAAAATGTTCTGGAATTTTGGAGGTGCAGTTTTAGACATCTGTTGAAGCTTTTTCAGAAGCCCAAATGTACCCCAGCTGCTATTGTTTCAACATTCAACACTTACAATAATAAATAACCATTTTATTAACCCACCACTTTGTCTGGTGTCTGGCGCAGCAAATGAATCCCAGGATGTCAGAGCCAGGGCTGTGAAACCTTTGTCATATGTGGAAATTCTTTGGAGTCCAAGAGCACCAAATTCACAAGCATAGTTGCAGGGTCATGGCTTGGAAAAGGGGAGGAAATATACCTCATGAAGAAAGAAAAGCAAGAAACCGTTGAACAACTGATATTCTAGTGAATTGAGAATATAATTTCAGGTGCTGCATTTGGACAGAGTTTTGCTAGTCAAAATGAATGAGTAAACCAATTTGTGAATTCTAGACCTTGATAGTCTTTGGTCATCCTTCATATGAATAGCTCTGAAATACTTCTATTGGACATACTAACCTCTGCATGGAAACATTAAGACCACAACTAGTAGTCTCAGCTTTGGTAATAATCATTCCTAAAGTCCTTGGAAGTGGAGATGCTGAAGAATCTGTGAACCACAGCTTGGAAAACACTGTTTCAAGGGCCTTTGCCTGATTACAGAGTTGGCAACTGCCAAACCTCTGGAAACATTTCTAAAGAGGAAACTTTGGATTGCCTAAGTGGACAATAAATACACCTGAGCTGCATACGGATTTTCTTACAGGAGTTGTGGGACTGTCCTTTTTGCTTTAAACTATGGAAAGTTCAGGGGCTTTTTTTCATGTACCTGGAAAGAGTTGATTTCAAGCTGGAGTCAGTCCTCTGCCCAGGTTCCTGCAGTCTGTTTGTGGCCATCATCTGGCATCTCCCTTCCCAGACCATGTGTTACATCTCTCTCATCCAGTTCTTCCCTCCGCTTCCTTTTTTGTCTGTCTCCTTTCCTGACTCACGCTATACCTAAAAAGTGCTATGACGTTCCATGATGTAAATTGGTACTTTTAATAGAATTTTTCTGTTGAGGCTTCTTCTGTTTGTTTGCTTGAGCTATGTCTGTATTAAGTATTCTTTTTCTGGAGGTTGTCCAAGTAGATTTTTCTACTGGCTATTTCATAGAGTTTTGATGTACATTTTTGTATGTATTTTAAAGTGCAGGACACAAGATACACTGAGCTTTAACTGGAACTACCTCATCAATAGTTGATTCTAAACCTTCAAAAATGGGATATTTTGTCTTGTCATGTTAGCAGCTTGTTGCTGTGCTGAGAGGATGACCCACGCTGTGTTCATTGAAAAGAGCTAATGGAGGGATCTTCTGAAGATGATGTCAGTATCCCTGATTTTATTTTCTTAGGGATTTCAAAACAGACAGTGTGATGTACTTCTCTGTATGACTACATTTATACTATCTCAATACGAGGCAGAAAAATACATGCCCAAGCATATGTGTACTCACCTACTGCTTCAAAGAGAGTAGGAGGATGAGGCAACTAGTGACAGTGAAAAATTCAGTTACTGAGGCATGACAAGAGAATCTGAAAGTAAATGCTGTTAGAGCATAGAACAGACTTCTGGGAATCACAGCATAGTGGCCTGTTTTCACTGCATCATGAACCCAGTGGAAGGACAGAGCTTGAAATGTGAGTGTCTGATATTTTTGAAGTATAGAGGGATGTACTAAATCTACTAAATGGGATCTGGGGGAACAGAGTGGAAAATATTAAAAATATAATGTAAATAACAGCTTCTACAGGTGTTTCTATTTGTACGGAACCTGTAAAATCCAGAAGTTTCTACTGACTGTAAAATTAATAATAGGCAAAGTCAATGCTAAATGGCCTCAAGAAAAAAGGCAAAAAAAATCTTATAAAAAGTCAGAATCTATACTATACCTCTCGCAGTACAATATTGAACCTTCTTTCCCCTTCCCTCAAAATAACATTGTCAGTTATACAGCAAAGCTTTTACTTACTTCTGCTAATGGAAAACTGTGATAACGATCTTTGAATAATAGGGGTTTAGAAATAGCAGCTCCTGGGTCCTTATACCAGCTTTACCAGCCAATACTGTACTTTTCTTTTTGAGAGTCAACAGTCTTGGAGGCAGGGAAGGAATCAGTGCCACACTGTGTATCTTGACCTTTTTTTTTTTTTAATAATCTTATATGAATTATTAAATGCAAATTCAGCAATGCAAAGGAGGAAAAACCAGATTATTTTCCTTTTGAGTTTGCTGATTAGTCAATTACTTAGTTCATGGAAGATGTCACTTGTGTCAAGTTTCTGTATACTTTCATAGAACTGGAGCGTGATACTTACCATATCTCAAGTGAATGATTTTTCAATTAGCCTGCAGTTCCTTGGCTGTATTCCCTTTACAGTCCTGTGTGGATGATGTAGAGGAAAGGTTTCAGATGTTTTGGACAATTTACGATGTTTGGAGAGGCTATTTGTCAAGAAACAATATCTTCAACAACTTTTATGTTCAATTTTTGTCCTGAGTCTTTTGTTTATTTTTATAGCATTCTTTTTGAGGTGTAAAAGCTAACTTTAGGGTATTGTTTAAAATGGGGGGAAAAGGGGAGAGGAAAAAAAGCCAGTGTTAAAAGACAGAGATATCAGGGGGCACATGATTGTTTTTATAAAGGAACTGCAGATGGGAGGGAACTGTGAATTGGTTTACTCTGACAGCCAAACCGTGAAAGAAAGGAAAGATCAGAAATATTTGAAAATGAGATCATACAGCATGTGAACTATACAGACATCTGAACCATGTTTTTTTTATGAGAAGTCTTACTGACATTTGAAAAGCAGGGACCGGTTCCCTAGTCTTAAGGTTGACTGACATTTAGGGGCAGCATAAGGCATGATTTCCTTCCCTTCTTTTTAAATGAAAGTTTTCATAAATTGGGGTGAAGGAGAAGCCTGGTTACATCTTGCCAAGCATTCACATCTGTGTAGAAATATGAAAAAAGTAACCTGTGACATTTTAAACATTTTGCTGAATCTTGTTTTGTTCTACCTCTACAGAGGCATAGATATGGAGCTGCACTGCTGTGGGGAGGGAGAGAACTTGAAAATTATTTCATTTCAGGTATTTTTCCCAGCAGTTCAAGCACAATTACACAGAATTATCGAAATCAGGGAAATTTGGGGTAGTCTACGAGTACTGCTGAACAAGCTGCTACTCTCTAAGACCAGAGCAGAATGTTTTATCTTTGTCCCAGATGCAAGCAGGCAGCCAGGCTCACGCCAGGGACGAGTTCAGGAACAGCTGCATGGGTGGGCAATACCAGCACCAGCAAAGGGCATTCAGTGAGCACCACTGAGACACTGTGCCAGTACTATCACTTAGAAAGCGTTCACCTTCCTGTGTTTTCCTTTCCTAATGTCTTTCTCTGCTCTAAGAGGCTCAGGACACTTTCCCTGCAATGGCAGTACCATGGTGTGATTGATAAAGCTACCAAAGCTACCCCTGTTTACTGGTGTCTCAACAGACTGCATGTAAAGTCTGCATTTACCCCTCAGCTCTGTTTCTTTATTCTGGCAAAGTCTGACCTGCAGTATCAGGGTAATCCTAGTTACAGAAACTCCATCTGCTTCCTTGTTCGGTTTTACAGCTGTTCTCTAAATATCTTCTTTCTTTGACTCTCAAGCCCACTTAAATTAGTCATGTAAGCCCTTAACAAAGGGCTTGATCCAGACATCCTGGGCAATGAAAGGCAAAATACCAAGTAGTTGCCTAGGCTGAAAAGTGGCAAAATGTTCACTAGTGGTTTGAAATGAGTTTCTGAGAGAGTGGCATCACTCTGCAGCTGGTCCTGCTTTTGGGAGTGATGACAGCTAGGTGTTGCAGTCAGGCACTGAAGCTAGTTTAGGGTAATAAAGAGCATCAGTGGAGGATTAATATTTAGTCCTACTAAACCTATCTAAAGAGGAGTGATATAAGTGATGTAAGAATTGCTATATTGTAATTTGAGTAATATAGAAGAGTGACTGATGAACTGCATTGTCTTTACAGCTAAGCAGACTGGGGATAAGGTGGGTTCTAATGTGTCCCTACTATGCAATTATCATGGGAGGAATTTAAGTTTACATTTTTTGTTTAATTTTCAGTATCATATATTGCCACATGTGTGTATGAATACAGGCATCTTGTGTGCTGAGGAACAAAAGCTAAGCAGTTCAGTTTAATATAGATTGTATTTATATCCTTCTGATCTATAAATCTTTCTATGTTTATGTTCAAAAAGCGCCTGTTAACAACTTAGTAAGCCTTTTTTGCCAACACGAATGATTCGGGTGTTTCTGTTGCTCTTACCTTTTAAAAGAAAACATCAGAAGTACAGGGCAGGATTCTCTGCTGCTCCAGCAGTAGCCAGCACAGAATGGGAGGACCATCAGGGAGCTATTTATGACAACATGCTTCTCAAGCAATTACTGCTCAGGAAACCAAATAAATGATAGTAGCTTCAGGGTTTCTCTGATTAAGGAGCAGCCAGCTGCACTCCTAGTGGACACGATCAGTTTGCAAAATTCAGGGGCACCCTTCTCTTCCCCTCAGTCCCATGCTTTCCTGCTCTTTCTGGTCCCAGATTTCTTTCATCCTTCCATCATGTCAAAGTTTCCTTCTTTCCTTTGAAGCAGCTGGGGTTCATCAGAGATGTTAGCCTAATACTGACTGTTTCCACTACACCTTTCATGTGGTTATTGCCAGGTGTAGTGTGTCCTCTTGTAAATGACTCTCTGGGGGATTCCCACAGCAGCTCCGGTGGTGCTGAGTCCTAACAAATGAGGCTGAAAACCTCAGGGAGCATCAACTGACCAGCTTTTACATCTCCCCTGGTGGTGATGAAGGCAGAGGATGTGGCAGCTCTGTGGTAGATCCTTCTCATCACCGCGCTGTTTTTCTAGCATACTGTGAGAGTCTGGGTTCCAGTAAGGAAGTGTTTTCCAGGTTTCTAGTGAGTATTTAATGATGTTTGACTGTGTATGGAACAGTAGTAGTAAGAGTCTTGAGAAACCTCCAAAGCCTTAGAGTCTCTATTCAAAACCTGGCAAGCAGAGAAAAATATTCTGGATTAGGCACTTTTTTAGTGAGTTCTTTAAACCTATAGCCATTGACCTTGCCTGCTGGAAGGCTTGTAATCCTTAATTTCTTCATGAAAATCCTTTTTTCTCTTTTTCTTGTGCCTGGGTTTTAGGATTCTAAAATAACTGCTTTGCTTGTAGAAGGCTGCATAGAAAGAGAAGGTTTTGTCCTGTGGAAGTACAGCAATAGTGACTAGCAAATCTTTTAAAGCAAATGGACAAAAAAGACAGTGGGTAATCCAGTAACCGTGTGAAAGAGATTTATTCTGGAACACGGACGTTGCAGAAGAAAGCATCCAGCTTCCTTCATTCACCTTGTATTGTGAAAATGTAAAACAACAGCAGGATTGAGTCCAGAGTGTGCATTCTTGCTGCCTAAGCATTACTGTCAGGCTTGCCGTGGGTCCACAGGGCTGCCACAGCACTGGGAAAGCTGGAGAAGAAAGCTTGGTTTTGTACAGAGATGAATTCCAGTTCTGTGCATTCATCTGTCTCTTCCCCTGAGGTAGTTACTGAAACAGTTATTTTCTTGCTTTAGTGTGAACAATGGCTGAGACACAGTTTTTACCTCTAGCTTGGAGATGATGGCTTCAACAGATTTGAAAGGGAAGGTGGCAAACCTGAGTCCATCCCACCATAGAGCAGTCTTAGAGTCCCTGAGTAGTCAGTGGACAGAATGTGGTACCTGCACAAAGAACTGTCTTTAGGTCTTCAGTCGGAAAGAATCACACTCTGCAGTTGGCTCCCCTTAACTTAGGGGGGTCCTCCAGCTGGCTGCATCCTGACTCAAGTAGGCCAGCAGAGTCCTTGGGTTGAGAGGATAAAGCAAGTGCTCAGAGAGAGGAATAAGCAAAAATCAAGTGAACCAACTTGCCATTGAAAGATCTGCCATGCTTACTTCTGCCCTCCTTTTCTTGACTAGTGTTTGGTCTCATTTCTTTCATACACTGGTGGTACTGAGTTAGGATGAGAAAAGACTTGGTCCATCACCAAGCACTAATTTTCAGATAATTAATACTTGGCTCTGCAGTAGCACTTTAGAACCATGACTGGAAGATCACTGATGAAAAGTCTAGCCTGGCATCATCTAATTACTGCTTCTTTTGTATGTGCCAAGGACTTAATAATTTATTTCTTCTTCTAAAGGAAGAGGAAGTGATTATGAGTTTCTTATGGGAAGCAGAGGTACCACTGGGCTACCATTAGCAGTGGTGTGGGTATGAAGGGCTTGGTGATTGGCTTGAAATGAAGCTTGGTGATCCTGCCAGGCTTACATTCAACAAAGTCTGGCTCAGGATTTATAGATATTATTGTCTGGTGACAGACATAAGTGGCCCTGTTAACAACAAGCCTTTATGTATTTTCTGCCCTTCTGTTCTTGTCCTTCATATCAATTCTGTCTCTTAATGCTTTGCCAGAACATCTTGGTAGCTCTTTCTCAGTTGAGCTCAGTGAGTTTGTTACTTCCTTGGTTTCAGTCTTGTTCTTGCTGTTCAACTCTATTTTATTGCTCCATTGCCAGAAAGAAAAAGATGGTTTACCAGGTGTGTTATTGCAGTCTCTCACTGCAGGTTGAAAACCAGTATTCCAGGTTTTTCATATAAAAGAGCTATCTGGTCAGCTGGGAAAACTTAGTGCAGTGACAGTGTGGCTCTGTCACTGGCATCCTTTCCCCCAGGCCAGAAGGTTGTACTTCCACTAGCCCTGTACCAGGACATGGCTCATCTCCAGTGCTGCAGCTGCGTGCCAGGCTACTTGAGGAACAGCACTGTGGATGAAATGCTGCATCGAAGCACCTTGTCCTGGTGGCTGGTGGCCAAGTGGAAGTGGAAATATCCCTGAGAAGGATTTTTACTTTTTTTATTGTAAAGAAGAAAGTATATTCCTATTGTCCTGGTAGTATTTTGTTTTTGACCAGAGCAAGTACAAATGTTGAGGTCTTTGTGTAAGGGCCATGGGTCAGCACACAGTGGTGTCTCTGTTTGGGGAAATGGTCACTCCCCTGATAGTTTAGCCAAAGGTGTTTAGGGCACCACAAATTAAGGAGGCAAATTACAAAACTAAGCTGTATTCATGAATATAAGAAAGCAGAGAAACAAAAAGCCAAGTGCTGGGTTTCATACTGGATAGCTCATTAACTTAAAAACAGAGTGTACGAATGTAAATTATAACCCTTGTTATTACTCATAACTACAGTTCAGACGATAACTTGGCAGTTTGCCCATGACTCTTTAATAAACCAGTAACCTCCGGAATAAATTATACATCGTACATAATACATAATTGTCCTTAAAAAGGCAATAATTGTTCTAAAAGGTAGAGTTTGCAGCATGTTTCACATGAAATGTATGCCACAACGCCAGCCCAGTTGCTCAGGCTCCAAGTTCCTGGATAACCTGTGTGCTCAGCAATACTGAAATTTCAAGCTGTTGCCCCAAACCTGTGGTGTCCCTGTACTATTTCACAAAACAAGTATGTATTGTCCTCTTGTATTCTCCTGTGGTAGGAGTCTCTGTGTTTCCTCCAGCTTTGGGCTATGGCAGATGCCCTCACCTTTCTTTGGCTTCTTCTTGATGAGTCCTGATGTATCAGCCTAGAGGGGCTCATATCCTGTGGTAATTGCTGGATTTAAAACAGAGTCTTATTCCCATGCAGTCAGCCCAAAACCTTCATTCTCCCAGAATGAAACACCTGTTCTTGGTTTTGCTTTGTGGGGGACACCAGCACAAAGCCAGCAATAGAAACACACACCACAAGAAACAGCCTCTTCCCAGTCTCAACACCACTTCATGTACACAAGATTCTGTGTAGGCTCCTTCAACTCTTATTATTCTTATACACATTTTGCAGAAAACCCCCACACCCTACCCAAAATTCTTTTTTAAAAAAAATGTCTCATCATGGTTTTTGTTTCAGATTTTTTTGGTTTGCAGTTTTATAATGTTAATACTGGGTTGCCAGTACGAGGCTTTCTTTCTACGATTAAACTTCCTATTAATTCTCTTTGTTTGTAGGTATTTTTGTAAGATAGACAGCCAGAAGGTTATGTGTGCTTTGTCTTTTTTTTTTCCCCTGTATTTGTCTGCACAAGACACATTACAGGAAACCTTTCACACGGGAGTTGCTGTGTCGCTGTAATAATTGATACCGGAAAGTTATGTGAAGGTCTTGTTGTGCTAAACAAACTAGCTTTTTCTCAGAATAAAAAGATAAATGGTGGACCTAAAAAATAAAACCCTTTAAAAATGACCTATAGTGTAAGATATATAAACTACAGGAAAAGTACCCCCATATTTTTTATCACAGAAAAGAAAGGTTGCTATTTTTCTACCACAGTAACGGAATAATAATATGTTCAGTTAGCAAAAACTCATACAGACGAATGTTAAGATGCTAATAGATGTTGCAAGCCAGAACTTGAACAGAGAATTCTGCTTTCCTAATGTGGGTTTGCTGCCCTTCAAATGATTAGATTCTGTCAGTCAAAGACTGTTTTCACATATAAAGCTATTATAGTCTGATCTTCCTCATTTCTGAAGGGCAACCAAACTTGAATGCTCTTGGTGATAAAATACTGGTTGCTTTATGCCCTGATTTTATAGATGGGTGTTAAAACAAATTTAGTCTTAAACTTTCTGTGGAAATAATTTGAAATGCAATTTGCTATGCATGTATTCATCTTCTCTCCTCTTGCTCTTCAGATTTTTCCATTGATATATTGATTATAGTAGATTAAAAAGGTTATCTCACACCAATTTCCACCATGGCTCATCTCAACATCCAGTCTTCCAGCTGAGCTTACTCTAAGCTATCTAAATGAAGGATCTGCAAGAAAACACATCTCTGCTCCTGAGCTAGCAGCCTAAATTTTGTAGATGTAAGACTGGTCTTGGAACTGAGTTACTATGCTGGCATAGGACTTGTAGGCTGCCTGCAAATACAAAATCCTGTAATCCCAGGTGTCAGAGTGATGTTGGAAGTCCAAACACTTCAGTGGTTGACACTACTTCCCCCCTTCTGAGGTGGGACTAAGCTTTGAGGTGACTCCAAGTTAGCTGGCTTTGCATTCATGGGAATTTGCCTGTGGTAAGGGGAGGCAGAGTGGGAGGGGACCTCAGGGACCGAATGCCATGGCAGCGTGATTCCATCCATGGCTCCATGGCAGCGTGACTCCATCCATGGCTCCATGGCAGCGTGACTCCATCCATGGCTCCATGGCAGCGTGATTCCACCCACGGCTCCACGGCAGCGTGACTCCATCCATGGCTCCATGGCAGCATGACTCCATCCATGGCTCCATGGCAACGTGACTCCATCTATGGCTCCATGGCAGCATGATTCCATCCATGGCTCCATGGCAGCATGATTCCATCCATGGCTCCACGGCAGCATGACTCCATCCATGGCTCCATGGCAGTGTGACTCCATCCATGGCTCCATGGCAGAGTGACTCCATCCATGGCTCCATGGCAACGTGACTCCATCTATGGCTCCATGGCAGCATGATTCCATCCATGGCTCCATGGCAGCATGATTCCATCCCCCTGCAGCTGGCTGGATTGGGGCTCTCACCAGGGGTCACGGTGGTGCAGCCATGGGAGGTGACTGCAAGGGGTAGTCAGTGCAGAGAGCTGAAGAACCACAATCAAAACGCACAAAACCCCCCATGAGATGGAATAATTTTCAGAAAACATGAGTTAAAAATCTCAGTGTTTTCTGGTCCACTGTTGTGTTTTCTTTCTGTACATAACACTGCATGATAATAATGTTCTTGTGTCAACCTATCGTATTTCCTGTTGAGATTTCTTAACGGTGTTTATTAGTTTAGAAATGCAAATTATTGAAAGGCATAAGCACAGACAAAAATAAGGTTGAAGGATCTGTTCAAGCTCTGTGTTCCCTGCCTTTTTGAGCACTTGATTTCAACATTTGTGTTACAACAACAGAAACAATGTTTTGGGAGTTGTGTGTGTTTTAAACAGATACTTACACTTACATCAGGCATTGCTTTTGCTCTGTCAGGTCTAAAACTTTTGCTGGCTTTGGTGTTGCAACTGTAAGAGACTTATCTTTTAAAGGTAGCCCACTATTTCAAGGTTAAAAATAAGTTACCTTATGAGGTTATTGGAAGGTTTACACCTGCAATGATACAAATAGGATAATCTACTACACTCTAGTCAGTAAAAACTCGCTCTTTCTGAGTATGTCTGTCAAACTTGCCCGCTACAGAGGTAAAAAAAAAGGTTGCAGACATGGCTGGAGAAAGTCCGCTTCTTCTTCCAAACAACAATAATGCCTTTTAGCTATGGTACTTGATCTAAACAACCTGCTTTTGCCTACACCATGTGGCTGGAACCACATGCTATATGGGGTTGCTGACCAAGAGAGTAAGTTTGTTTCCTGTTGGGCTGGAAGGAGAGCAGTATTACAGCCAGTGCGCTCACTACCTTAGTCTGAATTTACTTGTGGGCTGGAAAATTGGGAAAAACTTTCTTCCTGGATGCAAATTCCTCCTACCCAGACTAAGCCTTGGATGGCTGGTGTGCTTGCTTTATCTTCTGCCTACCTCTTTCATGTCTCTTTCCAAAATTGGTGTGTTTTGGGGTTTCTTAACATAGAATGTTGTGGAAATGCTTAACTGTCTGCTCTGATGCCTTCGCTGTCCAGAGGTACATCAGCAAGTGCCAGTTATCATGTCCTTGTCAGCCAAAGGATGTCAAATAATAAGCAGCTTTCACCTGTGCAGCACGGTGCTTCTCAAACAGTGTGGGACAGGTAATTAAAAACATCTTGGTTTTTCCTTGCTTCATCTGTGAGGAAAAGCCCTCGGTTAGCCTGTGATTTTAAGCTCACTCTGTGCTGTGGAAAGGGTCTGAGGATGGTATTGCTCCCGTCAGCTTGTAGTACAGTTACAGCACCTCCTTCCCTGGCGGGAAATGCCCGTGTCTGTGCGCTGCAGGCTCCTTACAGCTGGTACCCAGCCGGAGCAGTTAGCATTTCTGTAAAGGCTTTGATGGTGGTGTCTCATGGAGCTAGGTCTGTCTGAAGACAGCCAGAGTTTAGAGCAGTTAAAGCTTCTGATGGAGATTACCATAATTACAAGTGATCAACATTCAGTGCTTTCTCCCCTCCACCCTCCCTGCCAGTGCAGCTTGTCTCAGGTCAGGCTGCAGAGAGGCCGCTTGGAGAAAGTGCCTTCCCAGTGACAGCCATGCTCAGACACTGTGCCTGAAGGTAGACATCTCTGCCTACCTGCAAGACCATTTGGTTTAGCTTATTGCTGTATTTCCACCAAAGGCCACTGAATTGGCACTTTATTTAACAGTGCTGTACTGATACTCCTTACCTTCATCTTTTCATTTGTATTGTAATCATAAACTTGTCTTTTATCTAATTGTGATTCTTGTTTTAAGTGGCATCCTTCACAGGTATACTTAAGAATGCATCTACGGAAATCCTTCTTGGTCGTTTTCCCTCAGTCAAATCCCTTCCAGCACTTGCTAATGTTTTGAGGTAATAGCCAAAAAGTCATGACAGTGAAAAAAGGGTTAAAAGCAAGAAATACAAGTACATCCTGGATAGATGAATCCATTTTTCCACTAATTAATAGCATGCTTCTAACAATGGAAAGCTATTAAAACATGAAAGTATGTTTTGTGAATCACATTTATCAACCACTATACATACTGAAGTTCCATTATTTATTCTGTATTTTTAACATAGTGTATGGATTTTTTTCATTCAAATGTGGAAAGTAGCAACAAAACCCTTTTCCCCCATCCATTTAAGTACATATTCATGCAAAAATGAAAATGTAATAAGAACAGTACATTCTTATGTCAACAGTAACCTTTAAATGGTGTTCTTTAGATAAAACTGTGAATATTGGAAAAGAAAAAAAGAAAGATAAGTGGTTCCTGTATTCATCTTAGTCCAAAATCTATTCTACCCACTGCTGGTTGCTGGCATTGTTTGATGATATGACAGAGTAGCAGAGTATCAGATTATCAGAAAAGGAGATTCCCAATTTAATAGTTACTTGCAAAAATCAAAGTATTTTTTCCTTTATCTTAACATCTCAAAAATAAGTAGCTGTTAAATTTCAAATTGTGTAGCCTTCATGATTTATCATCATATCATGGATGCACTTGGCTGTCTAACATCAGGGAATCCAATAACTCCCGTCACATAAGAAGAAAAGAGAAAATCCTATTGGATAATGGTTTGCATTCTCCCCTACAGTGATTTATTTCTGTCACAAGACTTAATTTTATCACGAGGCAGATGCTCCATCTATATCAATGCAGTACATTCCTGCATTCATTTGTTTCACACCAAAATTGTACCTGATCTATTTTCCAATGCAGTTTGGCTTATTTAGTACACGGAGTGATTAGATGGTGTTTAATCACATGTGTAATTTCTAGTCTTCATAATTCTCAAGCATAATAAAGCGAGGCCTATGTAAAGAAGCATAATATTAAATTAAATTGCAGAGAGTAGCAGTTAGAGATGCAGCTGGTGTTAACGTTTCGATCTCTAGCGTGTCACGGCAGAGCATGTCAAGTGGAATAAGCCGAGCTTACTCAGGTGATCAGGTGATCAGCCCAAGGAGAGTGTGCCAAACCTTGCCTTGCATTAATTTCTCTCGGGCTATAATGAAAAAAATGGTCATCGCACCTTCTCCTTCAGAATCTGCAGCTACTCCAAGTGCAGAAAGCTTATCCTGTGTGTTTCAACCAGAAATGTGTGTCCTATCAACACTTTCCCCCACCCTTCCGTCTGCCACTTAATACCGATTATGCTCTCCTGAATAATCATCTTTATTCGGCGGGGCAGCTGAGGTCCGCAGGTTGGGATCTTCTGCCAAGTGCCATTACGCCATGGGAGTGGGCTGTGGCTACTTAGCCACCCTTATCTGAGCCACTGCTGGCCTGGAGAGCTGAGCCACCTCCCTGGGACGTGCAGCAGTCCCAGGGAAGGGCTGTCAGACTGCTGAACTTCTCAATCAGCAGAGGATATATGTGGTTCCTGTTTTGACATTCTGCCTGGAGGAGCATCTATTGTCAGCTGCTATTGACAAGTGACAGCAGAGCTGTGACTTACAGGGAGTTTATCTTCTTCTTTTCCCTTCTTTTTTTGCTTCCCTTCTCTTTTCATAAATAAGCCTTGACCAGCTGCCTTTCCCTTTGGTATGGAGCGTGGACAAGAGAAGGTAGGAGCAACAGAAATTTTCCCAAATTTACAATTTCGTAGTAGCACTGCAAGGGAATTAATAGATGGAGGAAGAGACTGAGGTAATGACAATTCTCTAAACAGCTGTTGTACAATTCAGCTTCACTACTTCAGTTAATTAATCAGCACCTTGCTGGCAACTCTAGGGGAGATACTCGTTAGATACTGGTAGCAAACAGACAATGCTTTCATATCAAACATGTTCAACAACATCTAATACAGCAATAACTTCCACAAAAGAGGGCAGGGAACACGGAGGCTTGTAAAGGTGCTCCCGAAGCAGCATTTAATATCCTGGTACATATGAATGTGCTACATATGCTGCCTATTTTGTTACTGCTCTCTGGCCTAAAACACTGTGAACTAACAACACCAAACTTTCACACATTCACTAGAGGTGTTTATCTGAGGTAGCATTCCTATAAATATGTTTATATAAGTACTGTGTGTAAGCGCTCACCGTTCATTGCTGCATCTGTGTAGGATATGAGAGACCATACATTCTAAATGATTCTACTCTCTGTTTTGCTTCAGGATGAAAAATGGACAAACATAGATCTTTCACTCAAAGTCGTGCTGTAGAGTGTCAAAATGTGGTTAATATAAAAAAACTTAGTCATGAGAGTGCTGAGTCTACATATTGGCTCTAAGATTTCCCTCTTTTTTCTTTGGCTTAAAAAGGAGATTCTTTGCATCCTACCTACTAAGTTGATTCATATTTTATGAGGAATAGTGCACAGAAAACTTAAACCAATGAAATGTCTACAATTGTAGTTTGTTCTATGTTTTAGTACAGTCCTAAAATTGCCATCAATGAACGTTAGCTTCAAGTTAAAGATAAAACTGGCTTTAAAAAAAAGTAACAACCCTGTTAGGACAAAAATTCCCTCCTCCCATGCTGATTTACTGGTAAATTGCAATTCAATGACGGTACTTCCTTTTCTGAGACCTCTTCTCTTGCTTTGTTCACTTTTCTGATTTAACCCTCTTTTTGGTTAGGCAGTAAATTGCAATGGAAATGACAGCTCTTAAGAGATTGAAATATATTTGCTGTCAGATGTTCCACACATGCTCAGTTTAATTTTTCAGTTGACTTTATTGATTTATTAAGAATGATTATAGCCTGCATATCACTTCATACACATAGCTGTCACATAAATCTGCAATATTGCTGGCATGCAGTCATGTCCAATGTGGAACATAGGGAATGATTTTAAATGTTTAATGTGATGTTGTTTGTGGAGTTCAGCACCAGGTGGTTTTAGGGGTTAGGGGTTGTTCTCATTCCACCTGAGGCCTTGTGGAGACGCAGGTGGAGGCATAACCTCAGGTAGAACTCACTGATGCAGTTGTAGGAGCCACCAGTGCTCTGGAACAGGGCTCAGAGTTGTATTAAGCAATTTATGGGGACAATTTATCCAGTCTGCTGCCACGTACTGATGTAGACAATTATAGCTCCAGCTCTTTAATGAAACGTACATTATGGTAGAAAGAATATCATAGCTTCTATTATACTCACGGGAACGATAAAGAGAAATGTCCTTTTTTAAATTAGCTTTACAGCACTGAAGCTTTTATGTATTTACATGCAAGTACACTATTAACCCAAACTACTTGTTTTGAACTCTCTCTGTTGTCAGCTTTTGGGAAGTGACACAGACTGGTAGAAAAACTTCTTTTGTGCCTACCATTAAGCATTGCTGGCCTTTCGTGTTAATGGGAGCCTGCTAAAACTTCCACCTTGCTGCAGTCGTTCACACAACAGTGAGAGCAGGATGCTTTCTTAATCCTCCCTAATCTGTAGCAAAAACCTCAGATAAAAAAGGACTTTTTGTCTAATCCGGCTTCTCAGGTATGGTTTACTTTAGATTTGAGCTATAAATATCTTTCTTTACTTTGTTCTTCTGAGAAGCAAACTGTTGAAAATGGGGCACGGATTCATTCTTCAGCTGTCCATTCAAGAAAGAGAGAAAAAACACTTCTAATTTGGAAAAGAGAAAAATAAAGGCAGGGCTTTGGGTGTGTGCCCTCCAGTTGGTGAATGCATCCTCTTATTAACCCCCAGGCAGCCATGGGCATGAGGCACCCAGTGCTGACTGCTCTTGAGCATCAGGAAGGTTCAGCCTCTGTTTCCAGAGGCTGAAGACAGTTCCATCTGTACCTGAAGGAATTGTCTCCATAAATCTTTGTTTTAACATTTAAAAATACATATTGCACATTTGCCCTTAATAATTATTATTTACTAAAAATGAAAATAGCATTATGAAATAAAGAGAATGGTGGGGGAAAGACTATGCTTGGAATGAAATAAAATTAGCAGCTTTGCCATTGACTTCTGTCAATTCAATATTTCATCTGCATTTTCTTTATCTGTAATACTCCATGTCTCAGATATCCTTAGATTACAGTAGTTTTTCAGCAGCAGGCCAATCCAAACAGAAGTGATTGTTTTCTTTTGTTGCCTCTAATGATGCCAGATGAAATATCTCCTCCACTACAGTCCAGTTTCTTAAGTACTGTTTCTTATCTGAGGATGGAATTTGGAAAGGAGGAGTAGTTAAAAAGAGAAGTAAATGCCAGAGAAATTAATTGGAATTACTTGATATGAATGGGTATAAAATTAATGGACTGTCTGAAGACTTTCCATTATTCCTGGTTTCTTTTCCAAACATGGAGGGGGAGAGGGGATTAAAAATGGATATAAGAAAATTGCTAATGAGAATTTACATGTTATTCCAAACCAGACTTCAACAATGAAATGTAAACAATATAAACCAGGCTTCAACAATGACTTGTAAACCATTATTCCCTGGTAGCAGTGTTATGATCATCTCCATATCCAGATGAGGGTATCTGTTTAAGATTATCACTGAGCTGAAAAAAAAGTAGCTTATATCATCTACCTGGGCATGGTATTTGCACCTGATTTACAGCAAACCACCAGATTACAGCAATTCCTGGATGTCTTTGCCCAGTCTGAATCAATTTTCCTTTCCTTTGTTTTGGAAATCTACTGAAAAAAAACCCTCCTTCTGAGGAAAAAGAAAAGTGTCAGAGCCCTGCAAATAAAATAATTCTGAAATCTGTAATGTTTTCCATGTACTTAATGCAGGGGGTGGGTAAAGGGTGGATTTTATAATCCCTTGAAACCATGTGTGTATATCATAGACATAAAATGTATATAAAATGGGAGAGAAAAGGTTGAATTTGGATCTATAGTCATTTGGAGTCAGAGAGTAATGATGAGAATGTCATCCAGTAATGAGGGGCTAATGGGGCTAAACTTCATCAATTAAATCCTTTCTCTTTTATAGATTCATAGATTATAATGCCAGAAGGGAATACTAGTGATAATCTAGTCTGACCTCGTCTTACAACATATACTATCAAACTTCCCTGAAATCATTCTTGTTTGAACAAGAGCATTTATTTCAGAAATAAAGCATCCAACCTTGATTTAAAATTGCCATGGTTGGAAATGGCTGAGAAACCTTGATGAATTGTTGGAATGGTTAATTATATCTGTCTGTTAAAGGGGCCCACCTTCTCTCTCCTCTGATTTCTTCTGTCTTCAGAAGGAGCCGGTGAAGTGGGGTCTTTGTGTGTTGTGGATGTGATTGGCTGTAGGTCACCTGGATCTTCTGATCTTCAAATCTGTCAAATCTGATTTCCTTTTATGACAAGGTAACCCTTGGTAGCTGATTAAGGGAAGTCAGTTGATGTAATCTTTTTAGATTTCAGTACAGCTTTTGATACTGTCTCTCACAGGATTCCCCTGGACAACATGTCCAACACAGCTGGATAAACACATCATGGTGTGCTGGGTGAGCAGGTGGCTCACGGGTCAGGCACAAAGAGTTACAGTGAATGGGGTGACATCAGACTGGTGACCTGTCACTACTGGGGTTCCACACGGCTCCATCCTTGGCCCTGTGCTCTTCAACATCTTTATAAACGACTTGGACACAGGATTGGGAGGGACTGAGCAAGTTTGCAGGTGATGCAAAGCTGGGAGGAGCTGTTGACTCCCTCAAAGGCAGAGAGGCCCTGCAGAGAGACCTCAACAAATCAGGGGGCTGAGCAATCACCAGCCACATGAAGCTCATCAAGTGAAAGTGGTGGATTCTGTACCTGGGATGGGGTAACTCTGGGTATGTACAGACTGGGGAATGAGATGCTGGAAAACAGTGCAGCAGGAAGGGATGTGAGGGTCCTGGTCAATGGAAAGTTGACCATGAGCCAGCAGTGCCCTGGCAGCCAGGAGAGCCAAGCGTGTCCTGGGGTGCATCAGGCACAGCATCACAGCCAGGAAAGGGAGGGGATTGTCCTGCTCTGCTCTGAGCTGGGGCAGCCTCACCTGGAGTGCCGGGGGCAGCTTTGGGCACTGCAATATAAGAAAGACAGGAAGCTATTAGAGAGTGTCCAAAGGAAGGGAACAAAGATGGTGAAGGGCCTTGAGGGGAAGCTGTATGAGGAGCAGCTGAGGTCAGCCTTTGGCTTGCTCAGCCTGGGGAAGAGGAGGTTGAAGGGAGACCTCACTGCAGTTCCAACTTTCTCTTGAGGGGCAGACACTGATCTCTTCTCTCTGGTGGCCAGTGCCAGGATCCGAGGTAATGACATAGAGCTGTTCAGAGGCGGTTTAGATTACATATTAGAAAAACAGAAGTGGGGCATGGGAACAGTCTCCCCAGGGAAGTTGTCACCAAGCCTGAGAGCATTCAAGAAGGGTTTGGACAACTCTCTCAGATCACACATGGTGTGATCTTTGAGGCTGTCCTGTGCAGGGCCAGGAGTTGGATTTTGATGATCCTTGATCAGAATTATCTGTGATTCTGTGACTCAGATAAGCACTTCAAGCAGTGGGGAGAATAAGGGGTGAGTTGGAACTTCCTGAGCTAGGTATGGGTGTGGGTTTCACCTCACCTCCCAAGGGCAAGCACAAACTTGGATAGTACAGGGGCATCCTTGCGGTGCTCTGCAGCATGAGGGATGTGGGATTTCCCCATTGGCTGCCTTGAGTGGCTCAGCATCCTGTACAGTTTTGTGTCCTGAGCCTTCCTGAGTGTTCCTGTACCATGGGAGGGAGCTACTCTAGTTCAGGCACACCTTTTATTTCAGGATATCAACCCTCCTTGCATATCGGGATGCGTTGTTATCAACTGAGTAACAGCCAGGGAGTTGTTCCTTGGTGTGAAGGACACAGTTTGCATCCTGGGACTTTTTTATGCTTTATAGGCTTGCCAGTGATAGTTATAGGGGCAAAATTCTCTTGGAGCAGATACTGTTCAGAGTTGCTTTACTTAGACTGTCGTCGTCTCTTTTGCAATACTGTCTGTCTCTGCTTCTCTCCTTTGAGAACCAGTTTTACGTTAGGATATGAAGCAGGGATGGAGTGGAGAGATGTCACCTGAGTCCAGAGGGACCTAGTTGCCTTTGCAGCTTCATTCACTTCCTCACGTTCACCTGCTTGCACTTTCTTACAGTAGTTTCCCTGCCAAGAGACAGCCTTTGGATGTAGCTGGGATAGAGTGAACACTCCATAGGAGTTAGCAGGGAGCACTGAGAAGAGAAGGAAAGGGCAAACCGACTCCATATCGTGCTCATCCCTGTCCTCAACTCAGCTGCTTCTGTCACTTGCCTCTTCAGAGGAGGAAGGAATGAGATGTGTTTCAGAATCCTTTTAGAAGAGGAGAAGGACATGACACTGCAAGGGGTAAATCAAGGATGTAGCAAAGCTTTGTCCTCCATCATAAAGCTTCCTCTACAGCTCAGCCCATGCCTGAGCTGACCCAGCCCCATCACGTTTCTGCTCTGGAAATGCAGTGCCCATTTGAGAAGTACTCATCTAGAAAATGGAAGTAGAAAGATTTTCTGAGAGACCTAGAAGAAAAATTACTTCAGTTAGTAATTAATGGTATTTGCACATGTCTAGCATTTTAATATGCAAGATTTTTCAGGCACTAGAAAGTCCTGAGCTACTGATTTGGATGTCTTACAAATAAGGGACATAAAAATAACTGGAGTTAAACATGAGAATGTGAGATGCTGGAATGGAGAACCTGGCTCTCCAGGTCAAGTAACACATTTCTTACCTTCCTAGAATTTTCATGTGGCTCAACCCAGTGTCTCTTCATGTTCTGCACAGTTTCTGCAAATAGAAAATATTTTATATTGAAAAGAGTATTTTTCTTTTAGTTTTGTGAAAAATGGTTTTTACTTTTCCAGTTGGGGTAATCAGAAATCCATTTAATTAGCAGGCCTATTCCATTGTGAACATACTCTCTGTGGGATTGAGATTCTTCATTTCATGGAGTGAGAAACAAGGACCCCCTGTTTGGTGGCAGGAGATGCTCAGTTCAGTCCCAAAAGTCTGACCCATCAGACCCATCAGGCTGTCATTTAATTTTTCCTGAGAACTGAAACTCTAAGGGAATGAGGATTGCTTCTGGCCAGGACTTAGGGCAGCCCTTAAAACTGATCAAATGAAGATTTTCAGTTTAAATTATTAGGGAAATGAATATTTATGCTTTTTCTGTAAGCTGAAAAGCCCTGAGTATCTCAGGAGGAGTTTATGGCCTTTCATCATCTTCATTGATCAGGATCAACATTAATCAGGTAAATTAATCTGCAAACGCCTTTGCCTCTCACCATCACAAAGCAAAACTCCTCCTGTCCTGTCCTCCAGCATTTTCATCAGATTTTTTTGGCAGAGAACAGAAGTTAAAGAATACAGAAGTGCCAGGCATCCACAGCTCCCAGGAGAGACTGCTTCAGCAGCAAACATTTCCCAAAGAGCTTCCCATGTCAGTGGTACCTGCACGGCCCCAAAGAGTCAGTATCACTGAAACAGTGGCCTGTGAACCTCTGGCTCTTCTTGAAATGCCTATTGCTGCTCCTCAGCTGGAGCTCTGTCTCCAAAGGGGCCAGCTGTGCTCCTGCTGCTCTGAAAGGGTAGATAAATTGGGTTCTCGAGGGCAGATGGCAGTTTCTTATGGATAATGTAGTATTCCAGTAATTACTGTAGGAAAATGTTGCAACCTAATGTGTATTAATTCTGCTACTATAATCTAAAATATATTAATGTTGTGGCAGTACTATTCTGTTTAATGGTTGCATTAGTACATACTCTGTGGGTATTACGGTACAATTGAATTTATATTGCATACTTTACCATAATGTTTATGACAGTATTACTTAAAAAATTCTGGACAAAGTTGCCTGATTTCATGGGTGGGTCCTACCACAAATAGTAGATTTCATGCCTTGTTGTAGATTATTAGCAAAGTCATATGTGGGAGTCATTAGTACAGCTTAAGTAGTTATCAATACAGATTTTATGAAAAATGAAACCAAACACCGGTCTCTCAGCAGTAAAGCTATTAGGATACACAATATAGCATTTGTATTGAAGTTTCTGAGCACTTTTTTCTTCCTAGGTATCAAGTTCAGTTGGTTGTGAGAGTACTCAGGTGCTCTAGAAAACTAGACTGGGTAGCATATGTATCAGAAGGACCCAGGCAGGATTGCACAAGTACCTTCTTACCCACAAAACCAGACCAAAACATGAAAAAAAGTTACGTCCAAAAATGTAATTATGAATGTTAGTACGTTGTACTTCCTTCCATATGCTTCAGGTATACTCTATTTTTACAGCTCTCTGCCCAACTCTTGGGGAAATAAAGCAGCCCCAGGCTTCTCAAATATTAAGATCTTTGGTTTGATTTGTCACATACCTGTAAGACTTTGATTTGAGTTCTCCAGCCATGAAGATATCCATTATATAGACTCCTGTATGTCCTTCCCTGCCAGGAGCCACTCCAGACAGGAGTTGTACTTAGGGACCAGGCCAGCTGGAGGTACAAGGAGGCTCCACTTTGCCCACTCACTATTTCAGAGGCATAAAATGCACTGCCTTGGGAAGAAACAAATCCAACCATAATTCTTACTGCTCTTTTCTGATCACTGTTTGTTTTACTGTTATCTAGAACTATATTGCCTATTGTAGGCTATAACACTGGCAGGATCTGTTTAAAGACAATTAAAATGCAAAATTTAAGATTGCATGGGAGAATAATTTTGTATGATTTACTGTCCAGCTTTTGCCAAGCACTCCACTGTCACGAGCACAACATTTGGTAAATAACTGAATTTAAGGAGTGAGCTAGCCACAGGGTATTATCCACATCAGTCTCTTTTTCTTTATCTGCTTTGAACAAACTGTTTCATATACTGAAAATTTGTTAACAAACAGAATAAGGCTTATACAAAAGGGCTTAACATTTAACATTTTCACACACTATTGAATTGTTAAACTTCAAAGATTTTTTTTCCTTCTGATTGCTAAGCCTTAATTAAAGCAGATTGCAAAATAGTAAGTGTACAGTGAGAGATTTGCAGGAGATATTTGGAATCAGAAAATCTCAGCAATGGTTTAGCTACATTTTCTTCTGACCTCTGAGCACAGAACTTACCACAGCTGAGGCTCTGAGAGTAAATCCTGACAGCATTTAAGCTGGTAGCAAATTCACTCAATCTCTGGAAAATAGGTCCTACAATTACAGACTTAAGAAGCTCAATCTACTTACTTTGTCCAAGAGGAGGATGTGAGATGATGTGATGATGGTCTACAAGGTATTACCTGAACACGATACCTTCAATAGTGGATAGCTCCTTAATCGAGGAGCAAAAGGCAGGCTGAGATGCCAGCGTTAAAAGATGATCCCAACAAATTCAGAGGAGAAATTGGCCACTCTTCCTCAGATCCCAAACTTCTGTGACAGTGGGTTGGTTGGGAGGGGAATGAGTTCCCTGCTGGGAGCTTTTAAGTCAGATTACAACTTCAGAGCCTTGTTTCCCCAGGGGGCGGAGGATCTGCTGGCATCCTGGTGCCAGGACCTGTGGAAAGTGTCCCTGCGCTAAGTGCAATCAGAAGTTTGCCCCCGAGAAGTTTTATCAGTTTTGGCTTTGCAGCTTCCAGCCACATCAAATCTCACCCAGGCAGCGCCATTCCCATCAGCTGTGCCATGGACATGTGGGCATATGTGGCACATGCTAGTGACAAGAGAGGTGACAGGGAGTAGCTAGAAAAGCAGACATAAAAAGCATATTAGTGAGCCAAAGCTTAATGGTCCCAAAACCTACCTGTTATCAGGGGCCAGCAGATAGCAGTTACTACACTCCAGTGAGTGACACATGACTTCTGAAAAAGCAAAATTAGAATTTCCTCCAGAATTAGAATTTCCTCACCAAAAACTGCTTGGGTGGGGTGGGGGTTAGTGCTTTCCAGCCAGTCCCTCATCATCCCTCCCTGCTGAGCAGCAAGGCATCTGCCCCGTGCCCCACAGGGACCTGGGGGCAGGCTTCCCGTGCTGTGTCTCCCATGTTGCCTGGGACTTGATGTGTCTCACCAGGACTGCAGACAAAATGGAATGAGGGGAAGTTATCCTGGCATATGACCGCATTTGCAGTAAAAAATAGTTTTCTGTGATGGCACAGGTTATATTCAGAAGATAGAGTGGAAGGAGGATTAAGATTCAGTCATAATTGTGTGTTTGGTGTTGTGTACTCTACACAGAGGATGACGTACCTAAAGTACATATCCCCAAAGGCTCCCTGACACTCTGTGAGAGTCTCCAACAGAAAAACCCCCAAACCAATGCCTTTTAAATCTGCCATTAAAAAGATCAATCCTATAAGCACTATTTTGTTAAAAATAGATTTGGGGTATTTCATCCAGCCATATTTTCTGAGATCTTGTGGTTCTTTACAAAAGCCTTTATTTCTGAGAATTTAAGTTAAAAAAGTCATCGTTTTTAAAGACTAACTGATGGGGATAGCTATAAGAAAAACTATTGTGAATACCCCTTTTTTTTTCCTTATCCAAGGTCTATTCATCTCATGTAAATGTTTCAGAAGCAGTTTTTCTCTGCCTTAAGGCATTTCAATTAATGCTCAGATACATGCTGGTAAAAGCTTTACCTTATGGCTTTTTCCTCTGAATTCCCTAATATTCAGCAGCAGGTTTAGAACATCAATAGGTAGCAACGATTAACATGAGAAAGTGAATTAAATGTTTCTTTTTCTCTTGGGAGAATTCACATTTTCCACATTGTTTTAGGAACACTTTGCTCCCTCCTTACTGTCAGAGATAGGTCTGTTACAGGGGCTCAATAGGATTTCCCATATTTCCGTGCCTGTAGCTTGACAGGAATCATGGCAAAAATAAAATCTACATTTTGATTATCATTAAAACTGGGGACAAGTCTGTTCTTAACTTAGCCTGATGCACCACGGTGTTCCAATAGTATTTGCAGTATGCAGCAGTATTTAGCAAGCAACTGTGATACCCTATGAGTGGAGTTTGCAGCTGACAGCACTGGCCTGACAAATGTGAGATAGTTCAAATAGACTTTTACTTACTCCAATTATTCAGGGCTGAAACTATACAATTAGCTGTAAATCCCTGGGATTACTCTCTTCCTTCTCTAAAAAGGAACAAAACGACTTTTCATGTCTGTGTAGATTTCTGCTGTTTGTTTAAACACTTAAAAGATCATTTTAAAATGACATTGCATGCTTATATGATTTTCATATGATATTAAAAATTGGTTATGTCATTGATTTTTTTAATATGTTAAGAGTAATAGTTATCCAGTTTGCATTTGTGGCACCAAATCTGTTCTGGTTGATTGGAGAAGAGGCTTTTGCACTGTGGATTTTAAATGCTGTGTTTACAGGCAACAGGAGAGTTTTCTCTAATGCTTCTGTAATATTGTAGTATTAGTGTAGCAATACCACAGTATATTTATGAAATACTGATATTTTCACATAGATTTTTCTAATAATACCAGGTTAGACTTTCCCACAAGCCAGTAGATTGACCAAGACTTCTGAGCGTGCGGCCATGTGAAAAGGTGGATGCTATTTAAAAGTAGGTAAAAGAGAAAACCTGAAGCCCAAGCAAACATAGGTTAATGATTTCCTGCAGCAGTTTCACAGACTCTCAATCTTCTCCAGTTGTCTTTTCTGCTTTTCAGTCCAGTGTGCTACTTCTAGGCTGGGGTTGATATTACTGATTTTCATGTGGTATTATTTTAATAACATACACATATATACCATGGTGCTGATATGGAAAGAGGGGAAGAAAAATGTCTCATGAAACCTGTGATAGAGGAGGTGATGTGAACCTGGGGAAAATATCTAGATCATATCTCGCCCTCATGATTTAAGCACATAGAGAACTAGTCCTCCTGAAGTAAATACATGCATTATGAACAGAAGAGAAGTCCATGTAATTTAGGTTCCTAATCCCTAATTAATTAGATTCCTAGTCCAGATCTCCCTCTGTGCTTTCAAAGGCATCTACTTCTCTTTGTTGATTACAGAGAAAATTTCCACCCTCATCTCCAAAAACATGATGGAGTGGATTCAGCAATAGCAGTGAAGAAAGCCTGGAAACTGCAGTAACTGGGAACAATGGGATGAAATTTGATTTAAAATATGGAATTTAGAAATTATGCAAAAATGTCTGTGTGTATGGGTTTATGATGGAAAGGGGAGACTTTTCAGAAGCACCAGAAAAAAAAGAAAAAGAAAGGGAGTTTTTGTACACACAGATTGCACAAGGCTGTTCATAACCATTTCTCATACACACTCCCTTCAGTTTAGCTACTGCTTGATAATTTTATTGTTTTGCCTATTTTCAGTGGAACTTTGACAATTTAGTGGGTTGTTCTTTGACCATTGGAAGTCTAAAGGCAGAAAATTTTTCCAAAAAGTCATACTAGAGGTACTTGAGTTCTGCAAACAACAGCGGCATCAAAATTTAGCTTCAAAAGTCTGCTTCCTGCCTGGATTCCCAGTTTGTTTGCAATCCAGTTAGCTAATCAAAAATGTGCAACATTTTCTCTTGCCTAAGTTGCAGCAGCTATATAAATGTCAAACTGTTATTCTGGGTAATCAAACAATGCGAAATTTGTTTATACTGTGTTATTGTTAATTAATTTACATCCAGAAGTACTTCAAATATATATGCAAACATACATTAATCATGTTTTAAAGGCGAATGTGGGAAGAGCAGAGCTTGTAAGAGTAGCCAGGTAGATATAGAAACCATTAATGTTTCCGATGCCCTGTGGTAGGAAGAAATATATTAAAAATTGATTTTCGGTTTCTGCTTCTTTCTTGGTAGCATTTACAATAAAGGATATAGCAGAAAGTAGTCTTTAAATTGATATTTCAAAGCTTTTTATGTTGGGGATATGTTTTTCTGTATTGTTAATGGGTTTATATAGCAGAGTAAAAAGGTCAGCTTCTGAATATGACGGTTTTATTCTTCTATTAAAAAAAAAAGAGATGAGTTTAGCATTCATGAATTATTTAAATATCAACCAAAATATTTGGCATGGTGCTACAGTAAGTGCTATTCTTAAAACAAGGCTCAGAGGAGTGTGCTGTCCTTTGAATGTAACGTGAGTGCTGTGCAGGAGGGTGGGTAACATTAACTCTCTCTCACCTTGTAGCAAGGTGTTGCTTGCTGCTGTGTCTGCACACGGTGTGCAGTGAGTGATGAGACATGTATTTATGGGACTTTCACCGCCGTGATTCAATCTTCACCCGTTTACACTTCTATAATTGAAGAGTCTCTCTTCATCCAAAAAGAGTGAACTATAATGTGTTTCATAGCCTCTCCCGGTTCATAGCCACACTGTACTGAGCAAAGAGCCCTGTCAGATTGTTTTCTTTTAAAAAGATGCCTTGGAAAATAGCAGTGCTTCCCAGCTTTCAGGTATGTCTGAACCATGACTCTGAGAAACCACAGCAGTATGGAGTTGCTCTAGACGCATTCTCATTAATCAAATCCTAACTCTAACACTTTTTTTATAACTTTCACAAATAATATGCATTTTTTGAATAATTTCATGAAAGTAGTGTTGTCAGGTGGTAAGATTTACAATGTTTTGTTCTAATTCAGCGGAATTCTTCAGGGATACAATTCTGGGTTTTTTCTGCACAAGTATTTTTTAAACCTTCAATACAGTCATAATGTTTTGAAGTGATAATTGCCAAACCTCCAAAAGTGTGTAAAGAATGGCATTTCATACAGCATCATTGATCATATTTTTAGGGAGCCCATTGATGGATGAATAAACCGCTGTAACCTTCTGTGCAAAAAACACGTTGATAATAAATGGACTGTAATCTAAAAGGCCTACTGCTAAATGAATTGAAGTGGCAGCAGTAACTGAAAAACAGAATAATTATAATCTCCTGAAGATGAAACCCTAGTGTGAAAGTTTACTTTCCTGGTTAAGCTCTTTGCAAGGAGCTGCTCTTGGAGGTCAGGAGCATGTTGTCCTCTGGTGGCTCCCACTGCTTGGCTTGCCAGTGGGCAGTCAGAATGGGTGGCAGTGGGACTGGGCAGTCCATCCAACCCGGAAAGAGCCTTTCTACAAATATTCATTGAAATTTTTCTAATTGATGCCATTTAGTGCACTTTGGCAAAATGTTTAGTGCCTTTTTAATGTTGGCATAGCAGCTGTAGTACATGAAAAGTGAAAATTTACATGGTAGGTGAAATAATGTATGAAAAATAGTCAGTACTTTAAAATCAGACACCAAACAAAAAGGCGTCGCTTAGCACTGGTTTAAATTTTTGCAAACTTAAACTCTTGGTCCTTGAAGTTTGATTACCATGTAACCAGACGGATTCGTTTTAACATATTTAATCATGATGAAAACAATTGACTCTTATTTACATTTATACTTAATTAAGTCAGAGAGCAGGTTGAAGACACAGAGAGAGAGACAGAGACAGGATTATGATATAGTCTTTTACATGCAGGCTAGTGTTGAGTCAACCTTCTCATCAAGCCATACATAACCTGCTAGGACATTCCTCTGCCCTTTTACCTCCCAGCTTACCAGCTGTGCAAGGAACGGTTCTGGAAGGGTTTTCAAGCCTTTGTCTTCACAAAGGACATATAGGACTTGGTGGGTTCTCTCTGTGATGGTGTATCCCCATATTAAAGGCCTCAAACTTCCAGCCTTCCCATGACAGTTCTGCATCTGCCTTATTTTTCACATTTATTTTTCATGTTTTTAGGACATGGTGTTATACGCCAGAGTGGTATTGCTAATGTAATTCAGCATCAGCACATGGTGTAGAATCAGAAAAATAACTGTCTGGACCCTATATATATATATATATNACACATACTTAGTCATGTGTATCTGTGTATTGAAAAGTTTTGCCTTCTAGTCACACCCTGTGGTACCATCATACCCCTCTACCCACCAAGTCCACATCAGTTCTGTTTTATGATGTTGTGCTGTTGGAAAGACTGGCCAATACCAGTCTTCCACTATACTGGTCTCCATAGCACTGCTGCTCTCTGTCCTACCATGCAGGATTTTCAAGTGGCTGGGCTGAACAGGAGTCAGGAGGGTACAGGCTGCAGGCAACCCTGTCATGGGTGATGATACTGACCCAGTGGTGAATGCATTTAGTGACTTCAGATGCACAGCAGCCATTTTCAGACTGAGACTTCCCTGGGAAAGGAGGGACACAGGGCAAACCATGAATTTTTAGACCCTTTCTTTTATCATAATTGATGTTTCCATCTTATTCTTCTGTTCTTCTAAGTTATGACATTGTGTCCAAAACGACATTATGATATTCCCTCAAAATGTCATGGCACGAATGAGTAATTTCTCCTGAGCGAATCCCCAAAGGGACAATTTGAACTCTCTCTGCTCCTGCTATTGAATCCCATTCAATTAAACGTGGAAATCCAGAGTCAGTTAAGTGTGGAAGAGGAAGGCTTCATGGGATCTTGCCTGAAAGGCAGCTGTTAGCAGTAGGAAAACATTGAAGTCAGCACTCTTTAGTTGTGTTTCTTTTGTAAGACAGACATTAAAAGAGCTGAAATCTCTTGAGATGTTTGTGATAAGCGCTGATATTAAATGCCACAGTCCTATCATGCTTCTTTAAAGGTGAGCATTATTAATAGAGCACTGTGTCTTTCCATTGTGCTTTAGCTGTCTTAATTCTTTGGTTTCTCATGGTTTCTCTCAGGTGCTTTGCTGACTGCTGTGTCCAATGTACCTATTTTCTGAAATCAGAGTAACTATATCTTGATGCAGAAGCAGCTCTCCCCTTCTTCACTTTTAAGGAAAACAACCTACACTTGCATTTTAGATGGCTTTGGTTACTTTAGTATCTATTCTGTAATAAAGAATTTGGGGGTGGTGATGCTGTTACATCATCATTGTCATCATCACCATCATTGTCATCCTGGGACCTAGTGGTGGCCGACTCTCCTCCAAGTCCTGTACCTTAAATTTTTTCTGGAAGGCAACTATGTTTTGCTCCTCTGTGACTGAAGCCTGCACATCTTTTCTTAGCCCTGCTTTATCAAAGCTGGTGTGATCCCAGCCAGCCTCCAAAAAGAGCTTTAATATGAACAATGCTCAAAGCAATCCTCGTTTTCAGACTCTCAGCACACTAAATCGGATATTTGTTTTGGTTTCTCCCGCATTGCTCACGCAGATCTCTGCTCTGAGCGCTGCCGCTCTTTGCACTGGGCGCCCGTTGCTTCCATGTGAATCTTGCGAAGAGTGCACAAAGGCTTGGTTGAGCACCTTGCTCAACTCGAGATTAAAATGCTATCGATCAAAGTTATTGGTTCGTTGTTCAGCATTTCCACATGTAATCGATAATAGTTCATGTTTTCAAACAAAACTGCAAACTGCCATTGTCTCATGTATAGTGGGTTGAAAATCTGTCGTGATTTTCAGCTCAAAAATGGAGTTGACTAGAAGAGCAGTATGTTTGGTGGACCATCAGTGCTAGTTGCCATGTTGTGTTTCTCCATGAACCCTTCAAACTTCCATACAATCTCCTCCTGTAAACCATTCCATGAAGTCTCTGTATCAAATAGATAAATGCTGATATTTTTTATTTCAATAAATTACAATTTATCAAAAACTTTTGCTGAGAGAAACTCCTGTCACTCTTAGATTTCAGTTTTCCAAGGGTAGACCAAAGTGAGGGCCAGTGTTTCAGTTATTCAAGTAAACCATCCTTACTTTCCATGGTAGCAAATTAAACAGTGGTGCTTTACATCAAAGGAGCTCGCACTTCCTTTCGCCTAGAGAAGATGTGTTGGGGAAGGTTGCATTTACATTCAATTAAGTTAGAAATATTGCAGCTTACAGGTGGATATTTTCAACCATGTGGAGTGTACCCAGTTATTGAAATGTATGTGAAATACTACTGTGTAGTGAGAATGCAGTTCTGTTTAACCAAAGAAAAGGGTGCATGAAATTTTAGTATAGACCGTTGGCTTTATCTGTAAGGAACATTAAAATGGACATCAAAAAATATAGTAATGTAGCGGGTTTAAAAAAAAACAGCAAGGAGAAGCACATGAATTTGTGTGACAACCAATTTCATAGCAAAAACTTTGCAAGAAAAAATTATGTATGTCCAATACTGATAAGACGTTGTGAGTGTACATTTTCAGATGTGGTTCTCTTAGTATTCCACCCATTCACGACAGCACTCCAAGAATAGTAAGCACAGTCACCAGCCTTCTCTCTATGAAAGGGGAATATATATAGGGCATGAAACAAAACTTCAGCATACAGAACTGACACTGCAAAGTTAAGGACCTGACATTGAAAGGAATTTGTAAAATTCCCTTCCCTGGCTCATCCTGGCACTGACAAGCCCTGTCCTGCTGCGTGCCATTTCCGTTTCCAATGAGGTATCTATTCCTGTGTCGTCTTTCAACACTGCTAGACCTAAATGCATGAGCTGGTCAGCAGTGAGTAAAAATGTATCTATCTAAAGCAGCCACTGACACTCACTCATTTTAAATTCATTTGCTGGGCACAGTTTATTTAAATTTTAGCAAAGGTGCTTTTTGTCACAGAGCTTTGAGTTCCCTGCCTGAGATGTGGCTGTTGGCAAAGGGCAGCAGAAATACGAGTCAGGCTTGTAGTCGGTGGCATGAAAGAGAGAAGAGCCAGGCCTCAGACCTGTTTCTGATGGCAGCACGTCCTGAGCAGCTGCAGTGTGTTTCAGCTGAGCTGTAGCCTACTGGTATTCAGGGCTTCTTCCAACAGCACCAGTCTGAGAGAAGTCGTGGTAAAATATTGGCTCTGCACAGTTGCTGTTTTTCCCCTGAAATAACAGACTACTTCTTCCACAAGTTATTTCTCTAGTCTTGTAAAGGACAGCCCTCAGCAGTAACATGCATTTGTATGTAGGTAGACGGAGTGATTTTGAGAAGGGTTTTTCTGAGTGTTTATTTTAGACATAGGCTTACTTATGACATTCTCATGTGACATTCCTGGAGGCTTGATATTTGTGATCCTCACATAGTAATAACATTCACTGTGGTAGGTAAAACATAGCTATAATAATTATGCCTTACTCATGTTTGATGACAGGATGTTGTTTCTTTTTGTTTCCAAATAAAATCATGGGGAAAGGAAAGAAGAGCAGTACCCTGCTGCCAAGGAGGGAAGGAGTGCTTGGCATGACATGGGCTGGCTGTGGTGAAGAGGCCAGCCCATGGCTGCTGCTGCTTTGCTGAGAATTGATCTGCGTGCTGAATGTGCTGTCAAGAGCCTGCCCAAAAAAACCTAGGAGTCCCTATTTCTGTGGTGGCAGCAGGCCCTATAACTATAAAGCACGCAATATGCACACATATGTGGGGATCAGAGACAGCATCATTCTTTCTGTGATCTTCATATGTGTAGAAAAAGGCACGTCAGAAAACGAATCACTTTTCATTTAATGGCTTCTTGATGTTAAGGGTTTATAGGATGACAGAAGCAAAAAAGTGCTAAAATCCCATGGACTGAAACCATCACTTCTTTATAGCCCATCTTTTCATACTAACCCATTCAGAGATGTTGCATACAGTATATATGTTCAGAGCCACTTCTCCTTTCCTCTCACAAATCGCATTTCATTTTATTGAGATGTAGATAAATGTGCAGGGGGAGAGAATTCTGTTTTTTCAGGCCCACCCTTAATACTATTAAATAATTGTGTAATTAAAGGCTCCAGCAATTTGCCATCTCTTTTCACATAGAATTACTTCAGATGTCTGGCATACACACTCACCCTGTTGTTCAAAGCCATTACAGTCCATACAGTCAATAATCTGCAGATTAAAAATTCAATAAGTAGACGCATTAAAAATTGCATGGTTCCAATTCAGTCCCTACTCCCGATTCAGGCTGCTTAGTGTTGGAAGCTGGTTTCTGAAAAGCAGGGGATGGTGCCACCATTTCAGGCTGCCTCAGCTCATGCCTAACCACATCATAGCTGAAGAACAAGGGCTTGCTTGCAAGGGCTGTAGTGAATCTATAGCTACTATATGAATAGAGAACATAATAAATGGGCATTCATGGTGATTTCTCTCTTAAAACCAAGCTCTCCATGCAGCTTGGCTACCAGAGTGTGCTTGAAACAGGCTTCCCAGTCTCCTTCATCTCAGTTGGGAACAGGTGTGGCTGAAAGTCTTCCATTCTGAGAATCCCTCTGTACAGACTCTTGATGGAGTCTGATGTTATGTCTTCACAGAGTGTTTGTTTGCTTGAATTCAGCCTGCTGTTAAGGATTTTGGGGAAGAGAGGTAGAAAGGTTGCAAATCATCACAATGTTTGTGCTTCCAGTGGTTTTGCTGGTGTTTCAAGTCCTGTTTCTAGTAGAGGATTTTTGTATGAAAGCCCAAACCATCAGTCTTGCAAATGTTGCTTTTCAGTAACTAGTCCCCACTAGAGAGAGGCCACTATAATCCAAAATTTACATTTTCAAAATATCTCTGATCTTACTCCTGGTAGGAAAAAACTTACTACCTTGGCAGCGGTCAAGTTGTTGATGTTGAGCATAGTGAAGGCAGTTTTCCTTTCAAACAAAATACATGGCTGCAAACTAGCTAATACACCTCACCTGCAGTCTGGGGGCTCTGTATTGTGCACAGTCTTTGGGAGAAGTTCTGTAGGCACAGAACTGGCTGGCTCCCTTTAAAGGGCATTTAAAGCTGGCAAAATTATTGCTCCCAAAAATCGGATGACCCTGTTTGTGAAGGGCCTTCTATCTTTGTTAGGATTCCTATTCTAGCCACCAGAACTGTTATTTTCCAGAACTTTATCCATCCCCACCTTTTCCCCTGATGTGAAAGAAGCTTCTTTACTGCAACAATTGTGTCTCCTTTGAACCCCTGACAGTCTCTGCCTTTTATGCATGAGATGCCATCAGACTGCATAGCATGCTCAGGAAGGTGTAAAGCCCCTAATGGCTTTGCCCAGCACAGGCTTGACTTGACAGCAAAGGTAGAAAAAAACCCACCACCAAAGCTACTAGATGACATTAGTTTTAATCATGAGTGATCAGTGCAATAAATATTTTAGACCTTTACCCACACATGAAATTAAGGGCAGTTTTATCTCTAATTATGCTTCATTAATGCAGTGTATCCCAAATGCTTTATATGTCTCTTTTATCTGTGGTGAAATGTTTACAGGTGATATTTTTTTCTCCCTATTGTGGCAAAAGGTAGAAAGACCATGAAACAGGAATTTCTTTCTGGTGCTGGGATGTAAGGGGCAAGGCAGTCAGAAGCCCAGTGACAGATGAGACTGTGAACCTTGTACTCAGAGGGGCAGAGATCCTCACTACACAAAGGAGCATAGTCCTGTGTGCTTTACCTGTGTGCTGTGTTTCTGTCTCAGCTGTACAGGGTGATGAACAGGTGTGGGGATGCCTGAAAAAATAAATTACATCCATCTACTATGCATAATACACCCTAAAGTGGGAGTAAGATTTTTATTCAGTGTTGGGGAAGAGATAGGGATGATGAATTTTAGTTCTGGTGGGTTTGCACCTGAGCAAACCTGATCCTTTGGAGGCTAAGAGGAGTTGGATCTGATGAGGATGCACTCTGGTGGTCTTGGGTTCCTCTCCCAAGTGCATTTAGCCAAGCAGAACTTCGCCTGTTTATCGTGATAATTAGAATCTGGTTTTCTATTTAATATTTACTAATAACACCATGCACTTACAAGGCCTTCCAACCAAGCACTTGACAAACCTTAATGGAATAAGCCTCATAGCACTCTGGGGAGGGAAGTGAATACCATTTTCTTTATCATGCTGAAAGAGTAAGATGATGTAATTGTACCTCCCTGAGTTTATTTATTTCTTGTCTCCCATTATCTGTCTGATAAAAACCACTAAGTAGCAAAAAAATCTATTGTTGTAGAAATCCTTCTGGTAGTTTAACTATAATCTAAGACTAGTAACTAATTTAGACAGAAGCATAATTAGTGTAAATGTTTCCTGTAACTCCCTCTGATGAATGCCATTGCATTTGGATTTTCGCTTTTAGAACACGCAGCTGAATAATGAAGAGGTTTTCTCTACAAAAAGTGTGTGGGCAGTGTCTGTGTATGGAAAGAGACTGGGACTTTCTGATCTGAAGTGAGACCAGCTGTTGGTGAGAAGTGGCAGAGCCATATGAAGTGTAGGTTGAGTGGGGCACCAAGAGTACACAGGAGGATGCCACAGGGCCAGGTGAGAGGTGCTGCAGGAGATGGGAGCAGCCCAGATAGATCAAGCATTGGGTGGAAGATGCCAAGGGCACCAAAACGTTGTGCTGTGGTTCTGATTGGGAGGAAAAGGAGCAATGAGAAGGTTGTGTGAGGTGCTAGTGGTCTCTGTCAGGCACTGTTCATATAATCAGCTTTCAGAGGAGTTAAAAGAATTGCTGAAAACAAAGGCAGAAAGTGACTTGTAGGGGTGATGTATACTGCTGATGTGAGTTGGGACAGACAAAGAAAAACTGCAAGCTTTTCTTCATTACCAGTACATGCTGGGCTTTACAGGTTGGATGTAGTTACCATACCCACAAGTCTGTCATCTGCCCATGCAATTGCTGGAATTAAGTGTTCTTTATGCAATTACAAAAAAAAAAAAAAAAAAAAAGTATGTGTTGTTTTATATCAAGCTGGGACAGGACTTTATTAGTCCTAATTTGAAGGTAATGCACTAATGGTAGTATTTGTCAGATGGATTTTTACAGTGTGAAAGCTGGTAGGAACTCTGGGAAAACAATCCAGTGCAATGCTTTGTTTTCATATTCCATCCCAGAGTGCCTTCTGATACAGCTCAACAACTGAAATGCATAAGGGAAACACATTTTACTTCTTCTGGCTCTGAACTGCAGCAGCAATTTGGCGAATGGGCCTGACATTCCAATCCTGCTGCATTTTAAATGACCAGGTGTCCCCTCACTTGCCTGCCTAGTTCATTGTCAAAAGGAGGAGCTTCTCACTCTCTGCAGAGTTCATTCTGTGTGACCACTTGGTGTGTGATACCTCCCCTTCAATTACCATGATGCCATTTATTTACCTTTCTTCTCTGATCAGACAGAGAAGGAAGACTTCTCCATATTGTGTATTTTCTTCCTGTCAGTCTGCCCAACAGATAACTGCCAATATTGGGACACGAGCTACAGCAGTTTTGGGGTTTGGACACATCCCTGCAACAAACTAGTTAGGTATCTTCTCATTAGAGCTGCTGAGATTTCTGCACAACTCCTGTGCATCAAGATAAAAATACCTAGACCTTTGCATTTTAACAGAAATATCCTCTATCTTTTCAAATATATTTTTAAATATCCACATATGAATGAAAGTATTGCAGTAAAACATTACATCAGACAGAAGAATTTTCTCCCTCCCCTCCCCTCTCCTTTCTTTCTTTCTGATAAAGGACTGCTTTCCCATCTGCTTCAGATGGGAAAGCCTAGCCAGCATGTTGGACTGTCTGTTAATTAAAGGGATTTTCTGTGAACTGCTGCATTCAAGCTTTAACTCTAAACTGGAAATGCATATATACACACACATATATATACATGTATAATAGAAATATATCAGTACTCTTTAAAATACCAATTTAGAATTGAAAATAAATCACCATGATATTTTGATTAATTCTTAGTAGTGTATCTGAAATATTTGTTGAGACCTTTTTAGTAGGCATTGGTTCAGACCCTAAACAAGGCAACTTCAAGGATTTCTGGTGGGGGTTTTTTGTTTGTTTGTTTGAGGTTGTTTTTTGTTTTGGTTTTTTGTTTTTTTTTTTTGTTTTGCAGCCCTTCTTTGTATATTACTATGATGATGCTACTAATACTAATAGTAACAATTACAAGAACAGGAGTAGTAACAACTGTTAATCTAGGACAGCCCTTAAAATAGCTCCCCTGCACATCTAAAAATTCTAAATATAATTTAGTTTGAGATTTTTATGCCATCATAAGTATTTTTTATTCATTTTAAACACAGTTCTAGATATATAAATCAGTTTTGGTTTTTATGCACTGCAGATAAGGAAATGTATTTCCAAGGGTTGTAAGGTGCAAAAAAATTAGCAGTTCTTAACAGAAACATAAATGTTATCTTGTGTTTTTGATACAATTAGAAAGTATCAGCAAAAAATCCTAGCCTTGGATTTGTTACCCATTTCATATAAATCATTACAAGCACTGCCTAATAAATTTAGCAGTTTGAAATTGATTTATGCTGAACCTTTGTAGTATTAACATTCTTGTTTTATAATTACGAGCAAAAGGAGCATAACCTTTTCCTAATATATGGAAAAGAGATGTGATGTTTCAGGAAAAAAGAAATCACTGCTTCTACTTTTCTCTCTGCCGTTAGCCTTGCTCTCGGTTCTTCGGCTAATGCTGATGCACAGTGACACATAGTGAAAGTACCAAGACTGCAGCAGAACTCTGAGATTCTGTCTTGGTGTTGGGAATACAGCATGGTCTTTTGGCACGTTCTGTAAAGACTGAAGGAGCCTACGGATCCTTGCAGGTTTCTGGGATCTTCAATAGTACAAAATTAACAAATGCCTTCATACTCCCTGCTTTAAAACGTTGACAAAGACAAATAGTGCCTGGTTTTAAACCACCCTGAGCAGCAATGGCTACATGTCTTTGTTTTTTAGAACCATCTTCAACATGGCAGTTCTCATCGGGAGAAATTAAGTATATTAAGATAAAAGGGTTTTATATTTCAATCTACCTGTGAAAGCTACCATGTACATGCTGTTGTTCTGTGTTGATACTGATGCTGAGGAAACATCAAAGATTTTTCCCCCCCTTTTGGATTGCTGGTATCTCTTTACACCTTAAATTCCCATTAACATAGTTACAGGGGTTTCTACATAAATCCCCAAACAACCTACATACAGTTGTGCTGTCTATTTAAAGGGGAGCTCCCTTTCCCAGCTCCATCCAGCCTTTGGTCTGCCAAGGTCTGCACCAGCACATAACAGAGCTGCTGTGGACAATCAGGAATCAAAAGCTGGCCATGAAATAGTATAGAGTTGCTATTCTGTCCTAAGCAAAAGGAAAAAAAAAATATTTGTTTTTTAATTCTTCTAAGTCCTGAAAATCAGAACACAGGCAAGGATTTCCTTTTAACATCTTAATATCAGATGGGATTTTTTTTTGTCATTTCTTGGCAAAGTACCACCTCCCCATCCCAAAATTATTGAAAAGCATCCAGTACCAAACAAAGAAGTGAGTAGCTTCATAAGAAGAATGGGTTTTGTCTGGATAAAATGCGAGTTGAAAAGAGAGATTTCTGACCAATAACTGTACTTCTACAAAAGGATGACTTTCTATGAATACATTTTAATAGGCTTTAGAAAAAATACTCTGGAGGCACCCATCATGGCAATGGAAAGCAGCTGCAGCTTCCAACTGATAAAAAGACATCTTTGCCTTGTCTCACCTGGGTGCTCTATGAGGTCCTGAAAATACCTATAGGTTCCTCATCCTCCCCTCCCACGTATCCTCTGTATTTTGGGAGCCTCTGCAGAGACAGCCTGTGTGCCATGCATAAGGCCTGAAATCTAGAAAAGCATTTAATGTAAGTATGTGACTAATCCTATTGAAGTAATTTAAAGTAATTGTATGCTCAAAGTTAAGTGTGTGCTTAAAAGCTTTGCTAGGCTGGGGCATGGCCTGTCCCCCTCCCTCAGACACCATACAAAATCAGATCTGTTGTCAAGAGATGTACCACATCCAGTAGGATTGCCTCCCATGCCTTCTGAACTTGAATCTTGCCAGCTAATTTATACTGTAGCTATTAGTATTTCATGCCATGTGAAATACCCAAAATATTGAAGAGAAGGTTCTCAAGAGACTAAAAAGTATAAAATGTGAATGATGTAAGGGAAAATTTCAAATATGACACAAGTGAGAAAGAAGTGATTAAAGAAATTATTAATGCTAAAACCAAATATGTTTTGTGTTATGCAAGCATATGCCTGGGATTTGCCGATTACCAAAACTGCAATACACAGACACAATGAAAAATCCCTGTACATTACAAAGCTGCTAGAGTGCCAAATTTAAACATGCTTTTTTTTTTTTTTTCCACATTCAGTCTGGTCAGTTTGTTCTAAAGGCGACCCCTTTTCTGTTTTTATGTCCTGTGTTCCTTGGTTGTGTTTTTGATTGTGGTTTTTGAGAAAGTAAACCTCCTGGATGCGGTTTGACAGAAGATATTATCACAGAGATAACAAACGTTACATTTAGAAGCTGATAAAATGGATTTGGATTTCCCTTGCTCTGCTACAGTTTTGATGATGTTTCAGAAAATTTAATATAAAGGGACTTTATATATTTTTATAATTTTAGCTGTTTAAGATCACAATCAAAACCTGGTTTTGAATCAATGTATAGGTGTCAGAACCATATGTGACACTAGCTCTCTCTTGCCTGTACTGCAAGAGAAATAGGCTCTGTTACACCACAGTTTGTGAACTATACTTTATATTTTTGAAATGTTATTATTTGCCCAGTTAATTCAGTTTTAACTGTCCATTCAATTTCAAAATATAAGTGAGTTCTGTTTACCCAATTTCTTACTGGGTGGATGTTGTGGTATATGCCAAGTATATTTATGGTTTAAAAGGATGATGGTTCAGCAAACTTACTGCATAATAATCCTTACTTCATTGTTATACTGTAAGTGGTTAAAGCCAAGTGTACATGAATATATAATGTGTTCCTCCAGTTTTGTAGCATAGCAATACATTATACTGTTGAGCTACTAAGACATTTATTCCAAAGGAAATGCAGAGAGTGATTTAGAAATGCCAATAACAATAATGCAATTACAGTTGCAAAACATCTTAGTTGACCAAACAAATCTTTTCTAAATGCACCTAGAATATTTCTTTAGCACATTTAATTAAGTATATATTCAGCATATTTAGTTTAGGACCCAATTAAGCACCAGAAGCATAGCGGTATAAAATACAGCACTTGCCTTCCAGGCACTCCGGCTGAAATTCAGCAACAGTTGCATTTGAAGCTGTAATGCTGCTGCAGAGATGGGAAAGACAATGCACACACAAGAGGCCATATTGCAAAGTGGCACTGGTATCTACAGTAATTATAGCAATCTTTCAGATGTTCCAGCAGTCGATACAGCTGAACTTTAGACAGGTTGCAGCTCTTAATTTATTAATGCAATATCTTTTCTTTATGAATTTCTCACATCAATCTCTTCCTTGTACGTGTGCAATTAGTTGTGTTAGATTCTCTTCAACTTCTTAGGAATGGATAATAGTGCAGTATTTACAACCATCTTTGCATCTCTGGTTTGTATATCAATGTGTCAAGATGTCTCAGAGGCAACGAGCAGAACACATGCAGCAAAAGTGACAGTGACATGAAGTTACGTCTCTCCAAACACTAAATCATGATGCTGAAGAAGCAGAAGACTTTGACAATAAGGTCTAAACAGAAGGACATTTTGACCTACAACATAACACTAGATTAATGACTTGCTGATACTAGCTGGCCCTATTTCCAGTGGCTGATAAAAAGCTGCTGTTGATGTTTGTTCAGCTCCTGTCCTATACGGTCTGGGTGCCAGGCAGGACGAGGCAGGAAGCAGTGCCCACACGCATGCCAGAAGTGATTCTCACTTGGGTGGAAAAAGGGCACCATCCAGCTTCCCTTCCAGCGGTGTCCCACGCTCACAGGCATTGCCAGCTACCAAGCAATGTTCATATGTTCCTTCTGGTACTTTCCAAGGCACTTGGACATATGCCAGGAAATCACTTGTCTCCTCCTATAAAGAAAAGTAGCAGTGCTTGTGCCTGGCTGTGTGTTTCTGTCTGGCTCCCCTCGCTCACAGTCCAGTAGAGCGGCTCCTTGAGCACAGGGCTTGTCCCAGCTTCATCTTCCCCTTGCATTGCCGTGGCTAGTAAAGCTGTCAGTTTTCTTGTGCTGTCCTTGGTGCGGTGTAAAGCTTTTTATCAGGGTTAGAGCAGCAGGGTGCCTTTGTGGTGAGTGGTGCCCACGGAATTCCCCTCTGGAACTGCTGGGAGGGCTGTGCGTGAGTTCAGGAGTGGGTGCCAACAGTGGGCATGGTGTAACTAACAGCAGTGGCTCTGCCACAGAAACAGACCTGATGAGATCTCGTATGACTACCATAATTGATGTGTGTTTTCAGGATGGGCATATGGTACATCTTTCTGAGATTTTTTTTCATTGTTGACTGATGGTTTTTGTTACAGCAGCATGTCCTTAAACTCTGGTGTATGCTTGAGGTTTAGGTTAGGCAAACAATGGAAAAACACTAGAAGGAAAAACATCTGAATGTCTCATAAAGGGTTTCTTGCCCTTGAAAATTTGATAGGCTGTCATTTAACCTTGTGGCACCTCTTCAAGCTGTCAATCAGACACTGAATATTTGAGACTTGTGAAGTATGATACAGAGTAACAAAATGGTAGCTGCTCATTCAAAATCATGAGTATTGGATTAATGTCTTGAAGTATGTTGATAACAGATGGAGTAAAAGATCATATGGCACAGATCACATAGAGTAAGGGTAACCCCAGTGTCCTGCTCAGTGTCCGTTTTCTCATTTAATGCCATTGCTAATTAACTGGCACAAGTGTTTGCAGCCGTATGTGGGATGTTGCTGAAATCCTGCTGACTTTTGGCATACCTTGATACAATTCCTACCTGTATGGTACTGCCTGGTTTGCTTTACTCTGGTTTTGTGCTTGGGGCCCTTAGCAATAGGCTCTTAAATTTACCCGTTTCTCATGTGCTTGAAAGTCAGGGAGGTTCAGTTGTCTCATTAGGAAATTGGTGAGCTGCTCTGCTTTTTGGTCTCTGTGTTTGCTTCTCTTGGAGCAGCAGAACAGGTCAGATCAAACTGAAAAACATACAGCTGCTAACATAGGGATGCTGGTCTTCTCCCCAAGTTTGCTTTTACATTTTGCACTTCATGCAAAATATATCAGGGCTTGAAATAGGAACTGTGGCACAGAGCCCTTACTTTGTTATAAACAGGGGGATGATATTTCATGGGAGCACAGCTGTGGTTTAAGTTTAGTAGATTGCACAGTAAACTTTTTTTCTCTGAAATTTCATTTAGATTCAGGGTAAAATTATGGGTTTTTTCCTTGCTAAGCAAAGGAAAAGCTTCCTGTCTTTGTCTAAATACTTGTGTTTTAATATGCTTATGTTTTTATTTTGAGGCAGCAAATGCCAAATATATTTGAGTCTATGTATTCCAAAATAACAGGAACATCCCAGAGATCTGGTCCCATATCTCTTCTGCTTATGCTATTTCCATGGCTTATTTAGTGATGTGACCCCATCAAAAATACTATGTACAATTCAGGTTGTTTGTGTGCACAAATGATAAATTCAGTTTAGAATGGGTACCAAGAAGATCAAAGGAATGGAGAGCCTCTCTTGTGAGAGGAGACTTAAAGAGCTTGGCTCGAATAGCCGAGCAAAACAAAGGCAGAGAGAGGATCTGATTGCTTACCATAAATACTTCAGAAGGATCAACACCAAGGAGGGAAAGGACTGTTCAAGATACAAAACAATGTTGCCACAAGAATAAAAGGGTATAAACTAGCCACTAGTGAAGGCAGGTTGAAAACTGGAGAAACTTCAGACCATGAACAGTGAAGTTCTGGAGGAGCCTGCTGCTGATGGTAGCAGGGGATTTTTCTTATGGAAGCTGGTGATTGCTTTCCAAGAGGGAATGCATCACATTGTAGCCTCTGACACCAGGGGCCTGGATTTGATGACTGAGAAGATAATTTTCTTTCCTGAACCCCAGTTGCCCTATTTAGTGCAAGGTTTTTTTTGTACAGATATGCTGGCAGGGCTCCTTTCCCCCTCTTCCATCTAAGAGGGGTAGATACCAGGTTATGACTTGCTTTTCTCTCTGAGCATCATACTGTTGAGATTAGAATCAGGACTTAAATGAAGATACAAGAATATGTAACACTCTGATCTTTCAGAGGATATTTTATTTTCATCTCTATTTCTTTTCTCATACACGTGATGCTGGGAGATGTTGCTCCTTTGTATGCCAATGTTACTTTTCTGTCAGCTTTTTGGCATGCAGAATTAGGAAAGAAATTGTCCTGGTGTTAAACTATAGACCCAGGAACTGGGAAATTCTCCTGCTCTCTACATGTAGCAATACAAGGCTATTCTTCAACCTGAAGGAGCTATAGAAGGCAACACATTATGTTGGCAATTGTTGCAGTGAATGCTGCATCGTCTGGCAAGAGGCTCAGCTTGATGTGGACAAAAAGTGAATTTCTCCTTTGTGCCTACATCCTTAGCTCCCTTGTGATGAAAATAGAACCTGCTTTAATCTTCCTGAGGCTGACGGAAAGATATCTTGCAGACTGCAAGTCAGCAGTTGCCCACACAATTGTTTGGCAAAATCTATTTTTAAAAGTCCATAAATTCCCCAACTAGACAAACCGGGATCTAACAAAAAAACATCGTCACTAATGTACTATCCTTTTAAAGAAAGACAATACTCTCTCCTCCCCTCCTTTTCTCTTGTGGAAAACCTGCCTATTTTAGAATGTGAGTGCCGAGTGCCTCCGAGGAGCGCATCAGGCCAGGTGCTGTCCCTGCACTCCCTTCGGTGGTGGTCGCAGCCCCGTCGGTGGCTCTGGGTGGAGATGCTCCTGTGGCGCGGAGGGCGCGGGAGCGGGTGGCAGGGGACGCGATCCCTGCGGCGACGCCTCGGCGGGTGTCATGCCAGCAGAGCAGCCTTCCCGGGCGTGCGTCAGCAGGGCTGGAAACACAAACTGGGAAATCAGGTTAAGCCTCTTCACGGTTGTCGTTCCCCTGCGCATACCCTTCTTTCCTGCTCACTGGAGTGTGCTACGTGGGAAGCTTTAGCTGACTGTGGAGTCCACCTCACAATTTTTTTCACTTATTAAAGTTGCAGACTCGGAATGAGTTAAAATTGCCTGTTCTTACCACTGTTCAAAACCCTGGAAGATGTAAGAACATACTGTGCACATGAGTCACCTACGCTAAACACCTTTTGAAAATATAGCCCCGGGCTTTGATCTACAGGCTTGTATTATTTTTCCTATATTTTAAATCATTCACAAGTGGTTTTCAGGCTGACCTAAAGGTCTTTTATGCAGAAAATTGTACAGACTACCTGAATTGAATCTGTAGTGCAGACTTTTTTAAAGTCTCTAGCTTTACATGTAAGAATTTCGTATGTGAAAGGGTTATTTGTGCATGAATGAGCTCACACTTCAAACTTAAACTGTTTATGTAAATAGGCAAATCTTACTGTACATTCTTAGTGCAGAAGTCTCCTTTTTGAATTAACTCCTCCCCTCCAAACAACCTCCCCCCTCAAACCTAAAACCAACAATGAAGAATGAGAAGTGATTATGATAGAATTACGGTTTTCAACTTGTATTATTATATGTGCCTACATTTAGATTCCCAAAGGGACCAATTTACTAATATTAAGTATTCTTGCAATAAATGGAATGTGGTAAAGAGAGCTGCATTTTTTTTTTTTTTAAACTTAAGAGTTGAATTTCAAATGAATGATAGTAGCACTGGAGTTCCAAATGAGTGAGTCTTTTTCCTAAACCTCTTATTAATTAGGAATTATCATAAGGAAAAATATCTGCATTAATTTGCCAAAGGGAGAATAAAGATTGGTGTACTGCAGTACTCACAAACTTGTTCTGGTGGTGCTGCAATGCACAAAACTTCTAATAAATTGTGGGAAAATGATGAATTTGACAACAGGCAATTAATGCTAATCTTTCCCTTTGCAGGGGTACATTTTATGCTGATGTTATAAGAGCAGAGTTATTAGCTCTTCTACTTTGCTTTCAGCCATACTGCATGCAGCATTCTGCAGTATGTTGTAGTAATCTATAAAATGCCCCCTCAATGTAAGGCTTGTGGCATACAAACACCAAGTAGATGGATTTGGGAATGATACTTTAGATAGCAGACTGAGTAAGACTGCTTGCTTACTTTTTCTGTCCCCTTTGTAAACTCCTTGCCTTCAGCAATGTGAAGATGCTTTCAGACTAGGTTGCATTGTATTCTTGAGCAGCTCATTGTTGTGAGTCTGAAATTTGGATGGATGTGATTCATTTTCTGAGGAAAAGAGCTAAACACTTACTGAAGTAAATGGCAGCTTTTTATAAAGCTAATTATTCAAATTTTACTTCATATATAATTAAAATCATGTTGAACTATTGCAGGAAAAAAACCCCAACAAACCGCTATAATTTCTTGGGGTTATAATGGTGTCTGGTTAGTAAATTCTTGTTCTTCTGAATACCCCGTGCATGAAATAGAGCATGGGACACATTCAGAGTTATTTGTGAAATTATCTCAATGCAGAGTTGACACATATCATACAAATAAATAGCTTAATGTGTTTGTGTGCATTGTGAGTGAGGATTTAATTTTTTTAAAGTCCCTATTGTTCCTATTTTTAATTTCTGAGCTGTTTCATATTGGAATAGACCCAGGCACAATGGGAAACAACAATAATATTAGGCATTGAATATCTGCAGCTTTGGTTGGATTTCTGTTTCCATTTTAGTTGGTAGGAGAAAAGATATGCACACATAGGTATCAGATTTTTTGGTTAATTCCTTCCTTCCTTCCTTCCTTCCTTCCTTCCTTCCTTCCTTCCTTCCTTCCTTCCTTCCTTCCTTCCTTCCTTCCTTCCTTCCTTCCTTCCTTCCTTCCTTCCTTCCTTCCTTCCTTCCTTCCTTCCTTCCTTCCTTCCTTCCTTCCTT